>LR738710.1:10466384-10591554 GCA_902687465.1 Secale cereale | reverse complement strand
GCTATGTTATGAATTTTTGGGCTCCCTGAACAGTGGTATCGCCCACGTTCAAATGATGACCCGGCCCCTGGGGACAGTGGTTCGCCCACACCCCCTTGAATGGCTATGTTATGAATTTTTGGGTTCCCTGAACAGTGGTATCGCCCACGTTCAAATGATGACCCGGCCCCTGGGGACAGTCGGGTTCGCCCACATCCCCATGAATGGCTAAATCTTGTTTTGAGCCTGGCAGCTCTTTGAAAAAGCCTCGTTTGCATAGTTTGATTTACAATAATTATGTGTTTCTGGATGATTTTTGTGTTTCATAACCTTTCTAACCAAGGGGAACAGCTCTAGAAGTTGACCGTCTATCTAGTGTTATAAGTCTGGGTCATGAACACCAGCGAGAGTTAAACCGGCGTTCATCGTAGCCCGACTCGACTTCATGATGAGCTGACAATTGGCAGCACACAGTCAGATACAAGTTACAAATTGCTGAACCGAGAAGAGAAAGATTTATGGATAAGTGGAGCTGAAGAGTTTCAAGGGTTTATTAGAATTGATGAAGACTGATTAAAGTAATTTGAAACATCCTGCCGGTTTAAAGTATTTTGGCTACATACAATTCAGGTATCATAGTTATTTGTTAAAGATATACTTATTAGTTATATTAAGAGAACAAATTAATCCGTCCAGTGGTAAAACCACTAGGACATATTTTTTATCTTTTTTATGGACAGAGCAAGGAATCCGCATCAACCAACAAGTCAGCGAACGAGTACTTATAAAGACCAAAAGCCGGATCACAGTGCACAAGTTTCAGCTAAACCTATTACAAGGCATAAGAGCCAAATAGTTGGAAACATTGTTTACGGAATAACAATTATGATTACAGCAATAACATTCAAGATTCCGCTTCTCCTTGCCGGGATGATTGGCCACCATCTTGTTCCGGAACATCTTCCTCCTCATGAAGCGGCGGGAAATCTGGTGCACGCCAATCAATCTTGGCCAAGGCACGGAAATATACTTCATCGTTGATCAACTCAGCAGGATCAATATCAGGAGCAAAAGTGTGAGGACGAACCGGCGGAGTTAAATTTGCAACATCATAAACCGGTCGTTCCACCCGATCGTTTTGCAAGTCATATGCTGGATGGTATCGAGACAAGTCAGCTTCCACTGCAATCTTGCTAGCGAGTGGACGCATTTCCTTTGTCAGAACGTACAGATCCTTCTCATCAAAGGCTGAACCGTTTTCCTTGGTGTCAGGAAATCCGGTTAACACTTCCGCCGGATCAATGTCTGGAACCCAAGCTTTAGCCCTTGTCAGGGCCAGAAGAGCACCTCCTCGGGCAGCCGATTTCTTCACCTCTTCAAGATGGGTTGGCAGAATCGACAAACTGTTCAAAGTAGCCTTGATGGTTGAAGGAGCCGGTTTACCAAAGGAGGTAGCGCTGATAATCCTTTGCGCTCCAGAGTATAGTTGCTCCACCAAAGTATAGCAGGCCTTCAGTTTCTTCCGTACATCATCCCCAAGATGGGAGACACGGCGTCTGTCGGTGTACTAAGGTAGGGGTACCCCAGTACCCCAACTTGTGCACGGGCAGTTGCAGCTTCCCGCGGCAAGGTTCACTGCGTGCTCGCCGGAGACCTTCCTGCTTCTTATCAAACCACTCAAAAACAAAGTATACAAGACAGAAGACCGAGACCCCGGCAAGAGGAGCTTGCCGGGAAGGCCGTACCAGGCTCAAGGCTGTTCCACTAACACAAGACCCTGGCAAGAGGAGCTTGCCAGGAAGACTAGAAGATATCGCCTCGGCGCTATGCGCGCCCCGGCAAGGGGCCCGGGGAGCGGCAAGTTCCCGGGCCCGGCAAGATCAAGGCCCCGGCAAGGTGCTTGCCGGGAAGGCTACGCTGTGTGCCCGCGCTCCAGCTCATCGACCCACGCGTCGCCCTGGGGCCTAACCAGGGACGCGTGGCGGATGGCTGTGCAGCCTGGGGTACACGGTGGCACACCACGGCGATAAATCCGTCGCCGTGGCGGACGGAGACGCTAAGGCGGGAGCTTTTGGGGTCGACGGCGACGGGCATTAAATGCCCTTGTCCCCCACTGTTAAAGTAGGTATAGACCACTGTTCTGTACTGTAGCTCCACTGTTCCCGCACTGTTACAACTACCACCTCTTTTACTTTTTTACCCCTTTCTCCTACGTTGACACCTGTCGGTGACCCCTTGCACTATAAAAGGAGGCCCATGCACAACGTGGAGGGGGTTCGAAACCTAGATTACTCTCACGCACGGTGTAGCTGCTTCTTCAAGCTCCCGAGCACTCAACTCAATACACAACCAAGCAGGAGTAGGGTTTTACGCATCCGTGCGGCCCGAACCTGGGTAAAATTGCCCGCGCGTATGCTTCGATCTGCTCTTTGTGCTCCCTCCGCCCTCGTACCGCACAGACAAGGGGCTCCGGTCCCATAGGTGTTCGTGGCGGACAGTTTCCCCCGACATCTTTGGCGCGCCAGGTAGGGGGCGTCGAGGTTGTGCGAACCTGATCCGGCGTTCGCGCGGGCGCATTCTTCATCAACCTCTCTAGTTTCATCAGCGACTTCACCAGCGACAACTCCATGGCCCCGAAGAAGAAGCCTTCGGAGGTTGGAGGCCCGTCTGCGTCTCACCCGCCGCCACCAGAGCCAACGGTGGGCGGGGGGGACGCCGTCGGAAGGGTGGTCGCCGGCGAGGACACTCACGGCGCCACCAGATCCAAGAACAAGACGGACGACCGGACCTCGGTCTCCGTGGACGCGCCGCGTCCATCACAGCACACGACGACCCCGCAGCGCCATACCACGGGAGGTGGTATTCGCTTGCTGGGACAAGGCCAAACTGGAGGTTCGCGGGACGCCCCGGACCCCCGTCCGGGCACAAGCAAAGCGAAGGCGCCGGCGCGGGACCCCGCTCCTTCTAACGTCGTTAGAAGTCCGAGCGTATCCCGCTCCTCGCACCGCTCACCCGCGTTCCCCACTACTCCGGCAGAAGCGCTCGCAAGGGCGCAGCTGCTCCTCGATTTTCCTCCAGCGGCCGACAAGGCCGAAGAATGGAGGGCCACTATCCGGAGCCTGATAGACTTCGCCAACAACGACTCTCCGCAGCAGCCGTCGGCCTCACGGCCGCGGCAGGCTGAGAAGACGAAGGCTATCGGCGACAAGACTGCCGGGGGTGCGACAAGCGTGCACTCCCCGCCGCAGAAGCAGAAGACGCCACCCCGCCGGAACAACCCCGACGACGGCTCCACAGCCTCGTCGGACCCGCGGGCCCGTCGGGACCAGCGCCAGGTCCTCGACGACCGGCGAGATGAAGACGCTCGAACCACGATCGAGCGCCGCCGAGAAGCTCGGCGACAATCCGACAAGAGAGCTGGGAACACTGTCGACGCACCCGCGCCCGGTGAACCAGGCGACTTGCCGTACGCGGCAGGCTGCCCTGCGTTCACCCGCGAGCTGCGGCGCGTCCAGTGGCCCAGTATGAAGAACTTTAAGCCCGACGTACCGGAGAAGTACGACGGCAAGACGCACCCCTCGGCGTTTCTCAGCGTCTACACTATCGCAGTGCAAGCTGCCGGGGGGCGCGACGAGAAGATCCTAGCCAACTACTTCCCGCTCGTGCTGAAGCCGAACGTCCGTTCGTGGCTCATGCACTTGCCGGAAGGCTCTATCTCTTCTTGGGCCGACCTCTGCCATCAGTTTGTTGGCGCCTTCACCGGCGGCCACAAACCCCATGGCCAGGAGAGCGATCTCCACATCTTGGCCCAGAAGGAAGGCGAGCCCCTGCGCAAATATATCCAACGCTTCAGCCGGGTGCAGCACAACATCCCCGACGTTCACCCTGCCGCGGTCATCAGCGCGTTCCATCAGAACGTGCGTAACCGCCGCATGCGTGAGGAGATGGCGATGACCAAGATCAGGGACGTCAGCGAGCTTTACGCTCTTGCTGACAAGTGCGCCCGTGCGGAAGAGGGGAGGAAACTCCCCGGGGAGGATGCTGGCGCAGGGGGAAGCGACAGCGACGACGCCGCCCCGGCAAAGAAGAGCCGGCGGCGGAACAACAGGAAGAAGGGCAAGAAGGAAGTGCTTGCCGTCGAGAAGTCCGGCAAGGAGGCCCCCGCCAAACAAGCGCAGGCTGGCGGCTCCGGCAAGGAGCCTGCCCCTGCGGCGGCGGCCGACAAGCCGGGTAGCTCCGACAAGCAATACTGTAAGATTCACCGCACCAAGGGTCACGATCTCTCCAACTGCAAGCGCGTCGAGTACCTCGTCGAGCAGCAAAAAGCTGAGTACGAGAGGCGCGACAAGGAGAAGGCCCAAGGTGGCGGGGAAGAGCCCAGCAAGAAGCGGCCGTTCAACGGCCGGGGAGGACGCCGCGGCAAGGCCAAGCAGCGGCAAGGAGATCGACCTCCCCGGGGCCGCGACAACGACGAAGACGACGATGAAGACATGGAGGACGACGAGAACAGCGAGCAGGAGTTCCAGAAGGCCACGGAGGTCCTGTGCGTCGACGGTGGCGCCTCCCTGCACACCTCCCACCGCCAGCTGAAACAGTGGGTGCGTGAGGTGAATGCAGCGGAGCCGCCCGTGGAGTCGCGCAGGCTCCTCAAATGGTCCAGCACGCCCATCATTTTTGACCTTGAGGATCACCCTGACCGCACCACGGCGTAAACCTGCAAATCTTGTCAGCAAGCCCAAGGGAAAGATTACTCTGCCGGTGACCTTTGGCGGGGAGCTCAACTTCAGGACTGAGCGCATCACCTTTGACGTTGCTGATATTCCATTGCCCTACAATGGGATACTAGGCCGTCCCGCCCTCGCCAAGTTCATGGCAGCTTCCCACTATGCCTACAACGTGCTGAAGATGCCGGGGCCGATAAGCGTCATCACTGTCCACAGCGACAAGAAAGATGCGCTTATTTGCGCCGACAAGATTTACCGGGATGCGGCAGCTGCGGCCGAGAAGGATACTCTTGCCGCTGAAGCTCCCGGGGGGAAGAAGACGAAGACCAAGTCCGGCAAGTGCTCTGGGACCCACTCCGGCAACCGCACCTCTTCGGAGTGCTGCGCCGCCGTCGAGGACGTTCCATCGAGCTCCACCGGCAAGAGCAAGAAAGGAATGGCTGCTCCTCCGGCAACCAAGAAAGTGTCCGCAAGGGAGGATGGCACTGGTGGTACCTTCACCATCAGTGCCACCCTTGACAGCAAATAGGAAAGCGCGCTCGTCGCCTTCCTGCGGGCGAATGTCGATGTGTTTGCTTGGCAACCATCTGACATCCCCGGTGTTCCCAGGAAGGTGATTGAGCACAAGCTTGCTGTCTGTCCTCATGCGCGGCCCATCAAGCAGAAAGTGAGGAAGCAAGCCGTGGAGCGCCAAGAGTTCATCAATGAGGAGATCAAGAAACTAGAGGCAGCAGGTCTAGTTAGAGGTGTGATCCATCCGACGTGGCTGGCAAACCCAGTCGTCGTGCGCAAGGCCAACGGGAAGTGGAGACTGTGTATAGACTTCACCGATGTCAATAAAGCATGTCCCAAGGATCCTTTCCCTTTGCCGCGCATTGACCAGATCGTTGACTCCACTGCCGGATGTGAGCTACTCTGTTTTCTTGATGCATACTCAGGCTATCATCAGATTTTCATGGCTAAGGAAGATGAAGAGAAGACTGCATTTATCACTCCATGTGGCACATATTGCTTTATCCGCATGCCATTTGGACTGAAGAATGCAGGCTCAACCTTTGCAAGGGTAGTGTACACTGCTTTTGAGCCACAGATCCACAGGAATGTAGAAGCTTACATGGATGACATCGTGGTGAAGAGCAAGAGCAAAGAAACACTGATTCAAGACTTGGAAGAAACGTTTCAGAACCTGCGCAGGATACAGCTCAAATTGAACCCCGAGAAGTGCGTCTTTGGAGTTCCCTCCGGCAAGCTTCTCGGGTTCTTTGTATCACAGAGGGGGATTGAGGCCAACCCCGACAAGATCAAAGCCATCGAGCAGATAGAAGCCCCGAAGCGCGTCAAGGATGTCAGAAGGCTTGCAGGTTGTGTTGCTGCCCTCAGTAGGTTCATTTCAAAATCCGCAGAGCGCGCCCTACCTTTCTTCAAAATCTTGAAGAAGGCAGGTCCCATGAAGTGGACTCCGGAAGCGGAGGCGGCGTTGCAGGATTTGAAACGATACCTGTCCTCCACTCCTACACTTGTCGCACCTAGACCACAGGAAAAGTTGTTGCTATACTTAGCGGCAACCAACCAGGTGGTTAGTGCTGCGTTAGTGGCGGAGAGGGAGACCGACGAGGAGTCAGCATCACCGGCAAGCGAATCTAGCGACAAGCAGGGGACTGTCCCGACAAGCTCTGGCCCCGACAAGGAAGACTCTGCGCAGGAACAAGGAGAGGTGCGGAAGAAGATGGTGCAGCGCCCAGTGTATTTTGTAAGTTCCCTTCTCCAGGGAGCTAGATCAAGGTACTCTGGTGTGCAAAAATTGCTTTTCGGCCTCCTCATGGCCTCGAGGAAGCTGCGCCACTACTTCCAAGCCCATGAGATAACAGTGGTCACTCGCTTTCCGTTGAAGAGGATATTGCACAATCCAGAGGCAACAGGCAGGATCGTCGAGTGGGCACTGGAGCTGTCAAGCTTTGGACTCAAGTTTGAAAGTACTTCAACCATACAGAGCCGAGCTTTGGCAGAATTCATTGCTGAGTGGACCCCAACACCAGAAGATGAAGTTCAAGAAACAAGCGCACCCGTGCAAGAAGCGACAAGTGAATGGGTAATGTATTTTGACGGTGCCTTCTCGCTGCAAGGCGCCGGTGCCGGCGTGGTACTCATCGCGCCCACCGGAGAGCACCTCAAATATGTTATCCAGATGCACTTTCCCAGGGAGCAAGCGACAAACAACACTGCAGAATATGAAGGTTTGCTTGCCGGCCTCAGGATTGCGGCCGAACTTGGGATCAGAAAGCTGATTGTGCGGGGAGATTCTCAGTTGGTGGTCCGACAAGTTAACAAGAGCTATCAGAGTCCTTTGATGGAAGCATATGTCGATGAAGTGAGAAAGCTTGAAGAGCACTTTGAAGGTCTGCAGATGGAGCACGTCCCGAGAGCCCAAAATGAGATTGCAGATGGTCTTTCAAAGTGCGCCGCGATGAAGTTACCTGTGGAACCAGGGACCTTTTTGCTCAAGCTGACTCAGCCATCAGTTACACCATCAATTGGGCAGTCCAAGAAGAGAAAGTTGGTCTCCGGCGACTACTTGCCGGCGGATCTTCCTGAACCCGCCGCCAAAGTTCCCAAGATCAACAACAACGCTGAGGAACAGTTTGCTCCTGCAAGCCCTCGGGCTTGTGCAGTTGAAGCAAGTGTTCCCGACAAGCCTCGCCCCGGCGAGCTTGCCGGGGGACCGTCAGCTCCGGCAGGATCAGAGGTCTCTGCCGTAGGAGCTGAGGTTCCCGCAGCGGCCCTCGAGCCTTTAGTCCTTGCCGTCGAGCCTCGGGCTCCAGCATGGGCGCAGCAGATCGTCCGTTTTCTGCAAACTGGAGAACTTCCCGACGACCCTCAAGAGATAGAGAAGATAACCAGACAGTCAAGTATGTATCAGTTCGTGGATAACGAGCTATACAGAAGAAGACTCAACGGTGTCAGGTTGAAATGCATCTCCAGAGAAGATGGACAGAAGCTGTTGGCAGAAATACACGGAGGCATATGCGGCCACCACATTGGCGCAAGGGCACTTGCCGGGAAAGCTTTCCGGCAAGGGTTCTTTTGGCAAGAAGCCCTCCAAGATGCAACTGCACTAGTAACCAAGTGTGAAGCGTGCCAGTTCCATGCAAAGCAAATTCATCAGCCAGCTCAAGCTCTCCAAACAATCCCTTTGTCATGGCCCTTCTCGGTCTGGGGGCTCGATATCCTCGGCCCTTTCCCTCGTGCTGTCGGGGGCTTTGAGTACTTGTACGTTGCAATCGACAAGTTCACAAAGTGGCCAGAAGTGGAGCCAGTGAGAAAGGTGACAGCACAGTCAGCAGTCAGGTTCTTCAGGTCGATTGTTTGCCGTTTCGGGATCCCTAACAGGATCATCACCGACAACGGTACGCAATTTACTAGTCGCACCTTCATGCAGTACGTCCAAGACCTTGGCGCCAAGGTCTGTTTCGCTTCTGTTGCTCACCCGAGGAGCAACGGCCAAGCGGAGAGGGCAAATGCTGAAGTGCTGCGCGGACTCAAGACAAGGACCTTTGACAGGCTGCGCAAGTGCGGAAGGAATTGGATAGAGGAGCTCCCGGCGGCTCTTTGGTCAATCAGAACGACACCGAGTCGAGCCACCGGGCAGACACCTTTTGCTCTAGTTTATGGAGCAGAGGCAGTTATCCCCACGGAACTCGTATACGGATCTCCTCGAGTACTCGCTTATGATGAGCTCGAGCAAGAGCAACTGCGGCAAGATGACGCGTTGCTCCTTGAGGAGGGACGTCTCCAGGCTGCTGTACGAGCTGCTCGATACCAGCAAGCTTTGCGCCGCTACCATAGCCGCAAAGTCAAGGCCAGGAGTCTCGAGGAAGGCGACCTTGTTCTTCGGCGTGTTCAGTCCGCCAAGAATTCCAACAAGTTGACGCCGAAGTGGGAAGGCCCTTATCGGGTGAGACAAGTTACGAGGCCCGGCGCTGTCCGCCTCGAGACCGAAGAAGGCCTACCGGTGAGCAACTCCTGGAACATAGAGCATCTTCGCAAGTTTCACCCCTAAGGCGCGGTTGCCGTGATCCGCTCCGGCAACCACCTTTTGTACAAGCCTTGCCGCTGTTGCATATAACCCTTTGTACAAAGCCGGGCGCAGACCCCGTGCATCAGTAAAGTTTTCGTGTTTTCGCATCGATTGCCTTTTGCATGCTTCTCTTTGCTATTTGCATGTTCTGTTTGGCATTTGACGCAACACTCAGACATACGGTAAACACTATTACGCCGAAAGGCAATATGCTTGTTTCCCTCTCCCTTTCCTTTTCTCTTAAGCAGAAGGAACGTTCCTCGCGCACAAGTTTGCCGGGGGGGAAGGAGATGGAGGAGGAACTAAGTGCTGTTCAAGTAAGAAGAGCCTTACCGGAAAGCAAGCAACATGAGCAAGCAGCATATGAAAGATAAGTTGTTAGAATTTGACCAGTTCAAATTTTAAATTTTGGTTGTCTTCCTTGAACGATCACACTTTGTATGGAAAACCTGTGCGCGGAGGAACCTACCCGTAGCTTGCCGCACCCTTATCTTGTTTTCGAGTCCACTCAACGATTTAAGTGAGCTGCGACAAGTGTCGCGCCCTTGCCTCGTTTCCGAGTACGCTCAGCAAGCTAAGTGCGTTGCGCCCAGCTGCGGCAAGGTTGCTTGCCGGCGAGGACCTTGGCCAGCAGGCTGCTCAGAGTCCAGCACTCAGCGCTCGCGGCAAGGGCCCCTTGCCGGCAAGCTCCCCGAGAGCGAAGGGTGAAAAACATACAAAGTCAAAGATTGAAACAAGGAAGATAACATTGCACTGATTGATTGAAGTAAAGCAAATATCTTACAAGGATAACTTGTCGCAATGGACTAATGAGTTCATAACATAATATGCAGTAACAAAAAGATAAAGATAAATGGAGCCCTAGTCTACGCGGTCGCCTTCCTTCCTGCCAAGCTTTGCCACCTTGGCGATGATGTGGCCGACCTGCTCCTTCAGGGCCTCCGTGTCTGCATCTGCCGGCAGGGTGCGAAGAACGTTCGTGAGATTGATCCCCGGGTTGCGGTACACGATCTTCGTCAAGACCCGCTCCAGAGTTCCCGCGCAGAGCCGGCGCGACTCCTCGGCCAGCTGCGCGGGGATGCGGTTCCGGAGACCTGCAAGAGCCGGAGCGACGCCTCTGAAGAAGAGGCTGAGCTTGGCGCTGTGTGGAAGATCTGGATCCGGCGAGTAGATAAGATGTTCGACCTTCAACGCCAGCAACTCCTGGTCAATATTGGACGCAGAAGAAACCAGCTCTTCGGTCCACACCTCGATAGTCTGCCGGAAGAGCTCGGAGGCCTTGTTGACGCTCTCCATCAAGGTTCGCTCCTTGCGGAGCTCATCCTTCAACTTGGTCTCCTGGGCCCGGGCAGCATCAAGCGATTCCTTCAGGGTGGTGACCTTCAGCTCCAAGTCTTCAATGGAATCCTTGGCGGCCTTCAGCTCGTCACCCCTCTTGGATAAACTCACCTGGAGCTCTGAGTTTGTGTGAGCATCCTTCTCGCGCTCCAGGATGAGCGCGGCAACCTTCTCGGCGCTCACCTTCATCGCCTTCTCCAGTTGTTCTACCTTGGCGGCGAGCTCCTTCTTGGCGTCCTCCGCGGCAACCGCGGCGGCCTTCGCCTCCTTCAGCTCCCCGCCAAGGGCAGCCTCGCGAGCGGCAAGGTCTTCTTCATGAGAATCCAGCTCAACCTTCCGCTGCGCGAGCTCTCCCTCTCGCCGGGACATCTCCACCCCGACGAGACGCTGCTGTTCGTCGGCTTCGGCCCTTTCAAGTACCCACTCTTGGTACTCGCCGGCGAGACGCTCACGCTCCTCCGCCACCTGGCGGAGGGCAGCCTGATTGGCGGCGCTGAGCTCCGCCGCACGCTTCTCCATCTCTGCCGCGGCCTTGGCGGCAAGAGCCTCCCGGGAAGCGAGCTTTGCTTGCCTGGCCCGGTAAAGGGCCAGGAGCTGATGAAGCAATCGCTCCTCCTCGGGCCCCTCACCTCCACCGGGCGCCTGGACGATCTTCAGGCCTGCGGAGGCGAGGACCTCTCCGTCAAACGCCTCGCCCTCCGCAGGAGCTCGCGACGAAGACCCCCACGGCATCTGGATGAAGACGCCATTGGGGGCCTCGAGATAGAACCTTTGCTCCTCGCCGGCGGAGGGACCGGTGGCCGGTGCAGCATCCGATGCTCCCGCCACCTCCGGGTCGGCGGTGCGGCCACCGTCCCCCTCCCCGGCCGCTGCGTCCGCAGCCGGAGCAGTCTCTTGCGCGGCCGGCTCGGCGGCCTCGCCCACCTCCTCGACGACTGGAGCGTCGCCGCCGCCGCCCTGCGCGTCCTCCTCCTCGAGGATAATCACCTCCGTCTCCATGGGCACAGGAGGAGGAAGATCTAGAAAGAAGAAGAAGACAAAGAAATTCAAGACTCGAGCAAATATCCAAAAAAAGAGACAAGCCAAGAAAACAAGTTACAAAGGTTACCTTGGCGGACGTCCTCAGCGGCGGGCTCCCTCGCCGGGGAGCTCGGCCTCGTCGGAGTAGTCGCCCTCGCCGGGGAACCTGGCCTTGGCGGGGTGGCCGCCCTTGTCGGGCTGCTCGTCCTGGGCGGGGTACTCTGCCTTGGCGGAGTACCCGCCCTCGACGGAGCACTCTCCCTTGCCGGAGAGTCCTGCCTTGGCGGGGATGGCGGTGCCTGCGGCTCCTCGGCGGTGGTCTCCGGGCGCTCTTCCCGCTGCGGCTCCTCCTCTGCACGGAACAAGACAAGAGATATCAACACGTGAAGACAAAATCAAAAGCCTCAGGCATGCCCCGACAAGCGAAAAGAGAACCCCAGACTTACGCTGGGGGCTGCGCTGCGGGCTGCGCTGGGGGCTGCTCATCGGAGCAGTGCTCGAGTCCGGCAGGCTCGGCTCCGGCGCGCCCTCTGTTGCCGCCGCTGCCGAGTCCTCCGCGACCTCGGCCTCGGGTGCCTTGGCCTTCTTCGCCGCGCGATGGGCCAGGGTCCTGAAATCAGAACAGAAGACAGAGTTAGCATCAACAGAAGCTCAAGACAAAAATCAAGAAGATGAAGAATCTCGGATCCTTACTCCTGGTCTTCCTCGTCGTCCTCGCTCAGGGCGGAGAAGTCATACTCCACCGTGGGCGCGTCGACGCGAGGAGCGGGAGGCGAAGACTCCCTCGCGCGCTTGGTACTCACCGAGGCTGGGGGCTGCGAAGACCCGGCCCCTGTGGCTGCCGGCGCCCGGGGGGCGGGCGGAGCCGCCGCTCCGCTCCGAGAAGACCCCTGCCGGCTCGCTGCCGGCCTGCGGGGCGCCTCCGTCATGGTCCGCGCACGGGCCGCCTCTGCTGCGGCTGGTGCGCCGGACGGCCTTGGCGCGGCTTGACTCCCCCGGGGAGCCGCCCGCCGAGGTGGCTGTTGTCGGGGCGCCTGTGCCCTTTCCCCCGTCGCCGCCTTGCGGAGGCGCTTTGCCGGGGACTCCTTCGGGCTTGCCGGGGGCGGAGAGCTCTCCGACGAGGAGAGGTCGTCGGCGTATAACTCCGCAGATCCGCCGGAGTCTTCGGCCTCTTCCTCCTCCTCCTCCTCTGCCCCGGCCGGCTCGCTGGGCCCAGCATCCAGCGCTGCGGCCCTCTTCCCCTTGGCGCCTCCGCCCCTCGCGGCGCCTCTGCTCCCTCCGGCGGTGCCCTCCCTTGCCGCAGCCTCCGTCGCGATCCCATGGATCCCGGAGTGCCTCAACGAGGGGACCCCGGCGACCGCGTCGGGTGGGAGGTTCAGCAATCGGCGGATCTCCGCCTCTTCCGCCTGGGTGGACGCCTCTTCGGCCTCCGCCTCCTCCGGCGAGAACCCGAAGACTCCTGCCGCCGCGGCTGCGGCGGCCTCCTCAGCCCGAGAAGCTATGTGGGCGATTTCCTGTTCGGTGGTGTCCCGCGTATGCAGCTTGAGGTCCTCCTTGTTACTCGCCACCTCGACGAGGTTGTCGTAGAAGTTGAGGACGTCGATGGGCTTCGGGGCGATCCACGAGCGGTCCAAGCCATGCGAGTCGCACATCGGCATCATGGCAAGGATCCGGTCCCTCGCGGCGTTGTTGCAGAGCGGCACCACTTCCCGGGGAGTCCTGAACCACTCGGGGTGCGTCGGGTCGTACTTGAAGAGTTCCCGTACCATCCCGCGCAGCTCCAGAGTGGTGAAGTTGAAATTAAGCCCGGGGCGCAGCCTCATGATGTCTGCCGGGCCGCCGTACTCCCAGGCCGGCCTCTTCCGGTCTTGGAGAGGGGCGATGCGCCGGCGGAGGAAATCTGCGCCCACCTCGGCAACTGACAGCCGGGCCAGCCGAAGACGAAGAATCCGGACGAGGGCGATGTCGAGCTTGACGTCGTCGGAGTCTAGATCACTCCAATCTCTGCCGCGCACGATAGGTGTTGTGCGCGGCGCAGTGAAGGCTTGCGGCTGGTCTTCTACAATCCAGCACCACTCCGCTCGCCATTCTTCCCACTTGCCGCGGAGCTCCCCCGGCAAGTACGACCCCTTCTTGTTGAGACGGAAGACCCAAGAAATTCCTCCGGAGAGGGGGGCATCGGCCTCGGCTCTAGGAGTGAAAAAGTGTCTAAAGAGGGCTACGTTGGGGTGGACTCCTATGAAGTTTTCGCACATATGTGCGAAAACAGCCATGGTGAGAATGGCGTTGGGGGTGAAATCAAGCAGATGGAAGCCATACGTATTCATGATATCACAGAAGAAGTTCGAAAAAGGAGGACAGAGACCACAGTGGAAAAAGGCAGCGAAGAAGTGATACCCGCCGGGATAGTTGTCCTTGGCGGCGGCCGGGTATGCTCGGGTGCGGGGATGCGCGTCAGTGCCCTTGGACCAGAACAAGTAATACTTGTTCCAGAGTTCTTGCACGCCGAGCTTCGGAGGGAAGACGACGTGACGCTTCCGGTAAGCGATGAGCTTGGCTGCTTGCTCGGATTTCTCCTTCTTGGATTTCTCCGCTTTCGCCTTGTCGGTCTTTGGGGCCATGGCGGACGCGGCGAAAGGAAGGGGACGAAGAGCTCGGCGGCGGCGGAGCTGTGGAGGCGAAGCGCAAGAAGGAATCTTTTGCAGGTGGAAGACGACGTAATGAGAGCACAGGGAGGGGAACCGCGCCCGCTACCTCTGCTTTTATGGGGGAGTGGGGGGCGTTTCGCCCTTTCCATTAAGAGATCGTGGGCACGTCCCATCCCACGGCGCCGCAATCGACGCGTGCCGTTACCGTGGGGTGCGGCGGATATGGGAGTGGATTCGGCGCGCCGCGGGCCGCGGGTGCCCGTGCACTGTTTTGGGCCTGGCCCAACAGCGCTCGGCACCGTGTGTGGCCCAGGCCCGGGGGCTCCTGTCGGTGTACTAAGGTAGGGGTACCCCAGTACCCCAACTTGTGCACGGGCAGTTGCAGCTTCCCGCGGCAAGGTTCACTGCGTGCTCGCCGGAGACCTTCCTGCTTCTTATCAAACCACTCAAAAACAAAGTATACAAGACAGAAGACCGAGACCCCGGCAAGAGGAGCTTGCCGGGAAGGCCGTACCAGGCTCAAGGCTGTTCCACTAACACAAGACCCTGGCAAGAGGAGCTTGCCAGGAAGACTAGAAGATATCGCCTCGGCGCTATGCGCGCCCCGGCAAGGGGCCCGGGGAGCGGCAAGTTCCCGGGCCCGGCAAGATCAAGGCCCCGGCAAGGTGCTTGCCGGGAAGGCTACGCTGTGTGCCCGCGCTTCAGCTCATCGGCCCACGCGTCGCCCTGGGGCCTAACCAGGGACGCGTGGCGGATGGCTGTGCAGCCTGGGGTACACGGTGGCACACCACGGCGATAAATCCGTCGCCGTGGCGGACGGAGACGCTAAGGCGGGAGCTTTTGGGGTCGACGGCGACGGGCATTAAATGCCCTTGTCCCCCACTGTTAAAGTAGGTATAGACCACTGTTCTGTACTGTAGCTCCACTGTTCCCGCACTGTTACAACTACCACCTCTTTTACTTTTTTACCCCTTTCTCCTACGTTGACACCTGTCGGTGACCCCTTGCACTATAAAAGGAGGCCCATGCACAACGTGGAGGGGGTTCGAAACCTAGATTACTCTCACGCACGGTGTAGCTGCTTCTTCAAGCTCCCGAGCACTCAACTCAATACACAACCAAGCAGGAGTAGGGTTTTACGCATCCGTGCGGCCCGAACCTGGGTAAAATTGCCCGCGCGTCTGCTTCGATCTGCTCTTTGTGCTCCCTCCGCCCTCGTACCGCACAGACAAGGGGCTCCGGTCCCATAGGTGTTCGTGGCGGACAGTTTCCCCCGACAGCGTCCTACATACAACAAGAAAAGTTAAACCGGTACAAATCACAGTTTGCAAAGATAACAGACAAGAATTCAGGTTATGCTTACCAAAGATAGCAGAGGTCATCAAATCAATCTGGCATTTTAACCCGGTCAATTCTTCAGTAACCGGGTTAAGTGCTCCTTCGGCGTCCTGAATACGTTTTTCAAGATCCTTCTTCTGGACTTCAAAAGCAGTCCGTTCCTCATCAAAGAACTTCTTCAAGTCTTCAGCAGTTTTTAAACTCACTTGAAGTTCTTTTTTCGCCTTTGAAGCGGCTGCCTCAGTCTCTATAAGCCGGCTTCGAAGTTCACTGTTTTCCACAGCATTCCGGTTCAGCTCAGCCTGTAGACAAAAGTTCAAAGGTAAGATTAGAAATTACAAGTCTCAAGCACACAACCAAGTTGTATACTTGACACTTGGGGGCTAATGGCAGTTGAAGCAATGCATCAGAGACAATTTTTACAAGTCTCAAGCACACAACCAAGTTGTATACTTGACACTTGGGGGCTAATGGCAGTTGAAGCAATGCATCAGAGACAATTTTTACAAGTCTCAAGCACACAACCAAGTTGTATACTTGACACTTGGGGGCTAATGGCAGTTGAAGCAATGCATCAGAGACAATTTTTACAAGTATCAACTACATAACCAAATTATCTACTTGATACTTGGGGGCTAATGTATGGATCAGCAGTTAAAAACTACAAAGTTCCGGATTACCTTCAATAAAGAAGATAAACCGGAACTTGGTGGCTGTTAGAAGATAAAGATGCGTCAAAACAAAGCAAAGTCAGGACAGGAAAACTTACTTCGTATTTCTCTCTCATCAAGTTTACTAAGCTGGCTTCATAGTCCCGGCTGCTGTGGAGCCGGCTCAAATATCCGGAATAAATGTCTTGAGCACTCATACTCGAAAGACTGGATATGTCCGTACTCCATTTCCCCTTTTCCTGAGTTACTTTCTCCGCTTTAGCAGTATGTTTTGCTAAAACGGTGGGTTTGGCTGGCGCAACATAAGCAGCGCCAGTAACCACAACGTCAGGGGAAGTGGGTGCATTGGGAGGAGTAACTTCAGCTTGAGCCGGATCAGGAGACCCCGGGTTAACTTGAGGAGAACTAACCCGGGCCGGACTTGGTGGATCTTGGGCAGCATCAGTGGCAAGAGTATCAAGAACAGGTTCTTGAACTGGAGTGACAGGGGTACCTTCAGGAGGGATAGCTGTTGACGGCTCAATTACTGGTTCATCAGTAGAAGGATCAGCAACAGGCTTCTTACCCTTAGCTCTTTTGCTGGGTTTCGGTTTGCTGGAGAAACAAGAAAAAATAAATTAACATTATAATAAAGGGGGGATCATGAACCGGAAGAAGTAAAGAGGATTACCCTGGGACAGTCTTCAAAGGTGGAAGCTGTGTAGCGGTTGATTCGCCAGAGGAAGACAGTGGAGTTTCCTGATAATCAGGATCAGTCGGTTTAAGTGGTTTTCTGATAAGACCGGCCTTGGGGTGAAGAAGAGTTGGAGAGAGCATCACCTCAGCGCGGCGCTTTCGAACCGGAGTCAATGAGATTCCAGAAGATTCCACTGCTAAGCCACTATGGCGAGTGGTCCGGCGCAAAGCTTCGTGCTGTTGTTTCTTCAAAGTAAAATTGGGATCCAACTTAGCATAAGGATGAGAAAATTGATACTTTCTAACAGTCCGACGGCTCTTTTGAGGAGGGGGTTCTGAATCGGAAGAAATAAGGGTTACCTCAATCTCCGCCGGGTTATCACCTTCGAGTGGATCCTGTGAAAAGGGCATCATTAGAGATATGAACAAGTATATAAAGGCAAAATGTAAACTGGAGTAAGGCGTACCTCGGAGTCCGGATCATCATCCTCAGAAGGAGAACCGGCGTCAACGGCTGCTTTCCTTTTCTTATTTGCAGGAGTTTTTCGGCGAGCTTGCCTTGCAGGTTTTTCCTGAGGTTTCCTCCTCCAGAAAGGATCATCAGCCTAAATGAAAAAAGGAAAGGCAAGTAAAAGACGGTTCAAAAAGGACGGTTTATAAAGTACAAGTTAAAGACACTTACTTCAGGCAGCTTATTTTTCTTGAAGTATGGGGCCAAGCCAACTCTAGTGCAGTCTGTTAGAGCAGGATTGACAATCTTCTTGGCCGATTCAATTACTTCCGATTCAGACAACTTCTCCTTAGAAAACCTCTGAGGATCATCCGATTTACCGGAATAATTGCACATCAAATCAGGGCGCTGGCTTAAGGGAAGGATACTCCATGATAACCAGCAGCGAAGGAAATCTGTGCCGATCAGGCCATTGGCCATGAAAGCTCTCAGCTTGGAGAGTTGAGGAGAAAACTGGATCCGTTCAGCAGCACTTAATCGTTGCGGCAAGGGGTGATTTGCCGGGATACGAGTTTCACGATAACCCGGCAAAGGGTTTTCACCTTCAGGGGATGTGTCTATACAATAAAACCAAGACTTATTCCAGTCCTTGGGGTGAGTGTGTAAAGAGGCGTGAGGGAAAACTGCATCCCTCCTTTTCTGAATACTAATACCACCAAGCTCTTGGTGAGGCCCGCTGGTGAACTCAGTACGCCGGTTTGCATGGAAGAAATCCCGAAAAAGATCAACCGAAGGCTCTTCTTGCAGATACACTTCAGAAAAAACTTGCAAATCACAAATATTGGAAACGGAGTTTGGCCCGATGTCCTGTGGATGCAGCTGGAAGGTGGCAAGGACGTCCCGGAAAAATTTTGAACCGGGGGGAGAGAAACCCCTGGAGATGTGATCCAGAAATACGATCACTTCCCCGGACCTAGGAGCGGGAGGACACTCATTACCCGGAGCGCGCCATTTCAATTCGGCCCGAGGACCTAACGTGCCAATGCTTGATAGTTTGACTAAATCTTCTTCAGTCACGACAGAACGAACCCAGTCGCACGAAACATACTGCTTAGCCATTTGAGCAAGGTGCTGAAGAAGAGAAAATGCAAAGACGGATTATGAAAAAGCAACGATCCGGGATTTATTCATGATATGCAATGGTTAAAATGGAGAATTATTTGGCAAGATTAAACCGGCAATTATGAAACAGAGTTTTATCATTTCCGGTTTAAATGAATGGCAGTTGAAGAGGAATAGTTTAAGTTATTGCATCAGGTTACATCATTTCCGGTTTATAGCACGACAATCTAAACCGGAACATACTTAGTGAATCTACTAAGGAGAAAAACAGGTTTCTAAATAACTGCTAAGAGGGAAGGATCTGAGGATGCTGAAGAAAAGAAATTAATCTACAGTGGAATAATAACCGCTAAAGAAGAAGGCTACACAGACTTCATACCAAAAGGATGAGTTTACATAATAGACAGGTACAGTAAGGTTTTGATGCATCTACAACGGAGTAAAAATGGAAAAAGATCGATAAAAAAGACTATCCTGAGTCACAGGGTCAAAGAATGAACGATATGAAGCTTGCGGAGAACTCTAATGGCGGAACGGATAAAACTACAGGGTTATTACGGTAAGATCTAATCTGGTGCTAAGCGGGAGACCTACAGACTAGGGCCTAAAGATTACAAGATTTCTATGAGAAAAAGATCTACAAAGGAACGGAGCTTCATCAGAAGCCCTAATGGCGGAAGAACACAGGCGAAGCAATGGCGGACACAGATCTACAGAGAGGTGGATAAACGTACCAGGGACAGCGAGAATCGGCGGCGGAGAGAATCTGGTCAAGGCTCAGGTTGATGCAGCGGCCGGTCGAAGACTGAAGATCCGGCGGTCGTCGGTGGCGTTCTTGAGCTCAAGCAGCAATGGAGTTCTTGCGGGTCAGGAAGCGGAAGGAGGAAGAAGACGCGAGAAGGAAGAATGAGGAGGGGCGGCACTATTTATAGACAGAGAGGCAGATATGAAGCGACAGGTGCGGTAATAAAGGGAGAAAAATCGGATAAAGATCCGTTGAACGCCTCGATTCTCGGGATAACCATTAAAAACAAATTACAGTACAGCTCGCGGCATTAAATGCGGAGATGATGTCATTGTCAGATTTTAATGATTTTGGAGATGACGTCAGAGCCGGTTTACAAAAGATGAAGACAGAAGAGAAATTGCAGGGGACGATGGAGATTGATATGAACAAGTTCAAATCATTCTGGGGCCTAATGTCAGGGATATGGTTAATAGGTATAAACCGGATATTGTAAACTGGCTTAGTTATATCGTATTTGGTTTATTATTTTAGTAGAGATTACGGCCCATGAGATTTCAAGGCCCATGTATAGAAATACGGTTTGTAAACCGCCAAAGAAATGTAACTTGAGGGATAAGAAAGAAAGGGCAGAGACCGAGGCGGACACGATTATGAGCCGGCCTCGGTACTCTGTAAATCGGACCAGGCGTCACCTCTATATAAAGAGATGACCCGGCACCGGTTCAGGGACAAGCAACAATCAATCCGTCGAGACACAGGCAAGCGATTCCGCTCCCTGTAATCCGACGCCCCAGCAATACCAAACCAACTAGACGTAGGCTTTTACCTTCTCGAAGGGGCCGAACTAGTATAAAACCCTTTGTGTCCATTGTGTGCCATGAACCCTTTCAAGCTAACCCGTGCGATGGTTCCATCATCAAGTCCGCTAAACCGGACATCTGCCGTGTTAATTCCACGACAGGTACTAACCTCGCTAATCAGATTATGATGAGTTATGTATGAAGGGAGTTTTCAAGTGTGCGAGGGAAGATGATAAAAAGATTCAGGAGTGTCAAGCGCTCAAGCTTGGGGATGCCCCCATGCACCCCCAAGAAATATTCAAGGAGACTCAAGCGTCTAAGCTTGGGGATGCCCCCGTGCATCCCCTTCTCCATCAACATTATCAGATCGTCTTTCGTTCCGCTATATTTTTATCACTTCATGTGTTATGTGCTATGCTTGGAGCATCTTGCTTTTAGTTTTCTTTTTAGTTTTTCATAACGAGTCGGAACTTAGCGTTCTTTATGTCGGAGAGAAACACGCTCCACTTCTACCTAGAACATAACATAGAATTTTCATGTCTATCTTTGATGTGTGTGTCCTTTGTCTTTTAATAGCTACTATCATGTTCAGCTCTTAGTATTCATGCTTATCTTTTCAAAGAGCTTTTGTTTAGTTGGTTGCTTGAACTCTCTTTAATTATCATGCTCACCTTATTAAGAGAGTTTGCTTCCGTTGCATTGGTTAATATGTTTGTGATAAAGATGCTACTTGCATGATGGCGCTTAGTATTTCAGGTTTTCTTATGGTTAGTCTCAAATAGCTGGGGGATTCCCAATGTGTTATTGGAGTACCAACATGATTTGTTTGCCTATGATGTGGTATGGTTTAGTAATATCTTCCTTCGAGAATTTATTTTGATTGACTTGGCGTATGCTCACGCATATTTAAGACTGTAAAGAAAGTGTGTCAAGCCTTGATGATCTTTTATTTCTGAGTAGCGATATAACTACCATGCCTGATTCAATATTGCTTTGTCGCTCTGCATGATTATGACCGTCATTGCTCTCTTAGTTGGTCGCTCCCAGTCTTTTGCTAACCTCCACCTGTACTAAGCGAACTAACTTTGCAATACATAGCTCATGGGAAAGTAGCTTAAAAACTATTGTGGTAAAGAATATGTTGCCTATGTATCTTATTTCTTATAAGTTGCTTGCTGAGCGGT
Source organism: Secale cereale (assembly GCA_902687465.1). NCBI lineage: Eukaryota > Viridiplantae > Streptophyta > Magnoliopsida > Poales > Poaceae > Secale > Secale cereale. The sequence goes on along the minus strand of LR738710.1, from coordinate 10,570,781 downwards.
AACCATGTTTCTGGGGACGCCATCAACTGTCACACTTTTGTTGAATATCATGTGAGTTGCTATGCATGTTCGTCTTGTCTGAAGTAAGGGTGATTTGCCATGGGTTGAATGAGTATGCATATTGTTAGAGAAGAACATTGGGCCGCCAGCCAAAGCCATGTATCATGGTGGAAGTTTTAGCTTGGACATTAATCCTCAATCTCTTATGAGAATATGCTTATGCATTAAAGGGGAGTCCATCATCTATTTTCTATGTTGTCCCGGTATGGATGTCCTCAAGTTGAGATCTATCAAAAACGAGAAACCAAATGCGATTTATCTCCTTGGACCTTTGTATACGTGGCATAGAGGTACCCCTTTGTGACACTTGGTTGAAACATATGTAATGCAATGATAACCCATGGAAATCCGAGCTAATTAGGTCAAGGTGCGAGCACTATTGGTATTCGATGCATGAGGCTTGCAACTTATAGGATGTCTGATGCATGACACATATGAAGTACTACTACCGTTGACAAAATTGCTTCTATGTTTTAAAAATAAAAAGCTCTAGCACATAACCATTCTTCTACTTTTATGTTGAGTCTCCACCTTCTTTTAAAAGCACCAACTACTGAGAGCATGATTGTCATTCTGATTGTAATGTGCATTGTCCCAAAGTAGCATTTTCTTTTGCATGATTGTGATATCGTTTATTCTGAAATCATTGTATCTAGTCATCGCTTAAACCTTGAAGGTGCCCCTGCATTTATGTTTTGCTTCACTAAAGGGGGCAAGCTAGATATCACTTTATCATATTTACACATCATGTTCATTGCAAATCTATTTGATGTTTCAGTTTCATATTGTAAAACTTTCAGTCATTTGTGATTTTCTCATGAGGCAACTTAATTACTATAGAATCATTGTCTCAGTAAGCTTTTGTCATATGACTATAAAAAGTATGGTTAATAGCATGTCACCACAGAAATTATTCTTGTTATCATTTACCTACTCGAGGACGAGCAGGAATTAACCTTGGGGATGTTGATACGTCCAAAACGTATCTATAATTTCTGCTTGCTCCATGCCACTTTTGGGTGATATTGCTATGATATTTATACACTTCCATACACTTTTGATCATATTTGGACTAACCTACTAATCCAGTGCACCCCGGTGCCAGTTTCTGTTTTCGGCTGTTTTTGTATTTCAAGTTTTCACATTACGAGAACTGTCAGGAAGAATCCAGAAAAATTATATAAAAAATCAGCGTTTTGGAAACTTCCTTGCGCCCGAAGGACAGCCGGGGGGGCCACCAGGGCTCCAGGTGCCCTGGCGGCGCCCCCCCCCCCCCCCCCCGAGCCGCGCCGGGGGGGCGCCTGGGCCCCCCGAGCCCCGTCTGGTGCCCCCCTTTGGCATATATTTAGAGCGTCCTTCGAAACCCTCGGGAGGGGAACTCTTTTTCGAGATCTCATCTCTGTTCCGCCGCCGCCGCTTTTAAGATCGGGAGCACCAGGAGAACTCTTCCAGGCACCCTGCCGGAGGGGAGGATCACCACCGGGAGCTTCTCCAACACCATGGACGCCTCCCGGATGAGTTGTGAGTAGTCTCCCTTGGACCATGAGTCCATGACCAATAGCTATGTGATGTTCTCCTCCCGTTCTTGTGCTTCACTGATTAGTCCTCGTGAGCTGCCCTACATGATCGAGGCACATATGTAATCCTTATGCTGTTGCTATGTTGAGTTTGCTGGGATCCGATGGATTATGAGATTATGTTCAGATTGTGATTGAGTAATATATTTGATTTACCTCTTTTATATTTATGTTCATAAGTAATTCTTGCATGTTCTCCGTTGTTATTTATTGCTTTGGCCAAGTAATAGGTAGTGACTCCAAGAGGGAACGTTATGCTCGATTGTGGGTTCATGCCCCTCGATGACTAGCTTGAGTGACAAAAACATGAGTCTAGGGGATGTGTTGTTGCCACAAGGGGGAAAACAACGGTGCTTGTGCCCGCGGGTGCAAGGATCGTTTACTTTACACAAAGTTCTTTTAATGCAGTTGTCTGTTGCATTGAGTTTACACTATGGGTGGGACTCGCAACTTAATACCAGCGAGATGTTCTGGATAGATATCTCAAGGTGGATGATTAGTAGTAGATATTGATGGATTTCGGTCTACTTACTTTGGCGTACCGCCCATGCTTTGAACCTCAACCTTTCTTGCAATGTAGTCAGCATTGGTTTGCGTTCGTGGTCCTGTCAATTGCCCAGCTGTAATTCGTTTACCTCACATAGCTGTTTTATCGTCTTTTGGGAGAGAGACATCACTAGTGAACATCATGAGACTCCGGTCCATATTACCATCATTGATCACATCCGCTATTTACTTTTCGCTTTTACTTACTATTGTAAACATTATCTATCACTACTATCATTTGCGTTTAATCCTTTGTGAACTACAAGGCCAGAGGGATTGACAACCTCTCTGTACTCGTTGGGAGCAAAGTTATTTGTATCTGTGTGCACGTCCGCGTTGATTGCTAATATCTGGCGTCGTTAGCAGTTGACACCTACTTGTTGAACCTAGGAGTCTCTGGGGATTCGATCCTTGGCATCTTTGCTAAGGCAAATACTTCCACAACACTGCATCTTACACCTTCCACTTGGGGTAACCAACGAGGGGTTAGAGGCCCATCAACTTTGTATCTTTACTTTTATGCATTCATTTTCAACAAGTCAAGATTAGCACGTAATTTTTTTCATTAAGGTTAAACTATATTTTTTCCTCTTTGAACAGGGGATGATCTTTTCCAATGAGTATGTAGATGTCCTGATGTGTGGTACCATTATTGCTTTGAAAGCATGCACCAGATGATAATCATGATCACTAGTGTGATGACCATAAGTACTTCACTTTATTGTTACCAAGTTTTTTAGGGAGAACAATAACTATATATATGCTAGTTCACCAGAAGTTCAACTGATAAACTAAGTAGTGCAAGAAGAATGGTAAAATAATAATCCTCTCCAGCTAAAAATGCTTTCCAGGAAGTTCTCACGAGGCTTATGTCTAGCTTACATGTTCCATGAAACAAAAGTGTGAGATGGGCATGTAGACATCGATGACAAGAGACAAAACAATCAAAGTTATCATATTTCCTTATTCTTGATAAATGTTTATTCTCCGTGCTATAATTGTATTAACCGAAAACTCAAATAAATTCGTGGATACATAAACAAACATCGTGTCCCTGCTACCTCTTGAGCTTGCATTGTATTCCCTCGAAGAGGAAAGGGAGATGCAGCACAGTAGCGTAAGTATTTCCCTCAGTTTTTGAGAACAAAGGTATCAATCCAGTAGGAGAGCACGCGCCAGTCCCTCGCACCTGCACAAACAAATAAGAACTTCGCAGCCAACGCGATAAGGGGTTGTCAATCCCTTTACAGTCACTTACGAGAGTGAGATCTGATAGAGATGATAGTTTATATTTTTGGTATTTTTGGTTTAATAAAACAGCAAAATAAAAGCAAGGACAGTAAAGTAGATGTAGATTGATATGTTGAGAATAGACCCGGGGGCCATAGTTTTCTCTAGTGGCTTCTCTCATGATAGCGATATTCTACGGTGGGTAAACAAATTACTGTCGAGCAATTGATAGAAAAGCGAATAATTATGAGACTATCTAGGCATGATCATTGTATATAGGCATCACATCCGAGACAAGTAGACCGAAACGATTCTGCATCTACTACTATTACTCCACACATCGACCGCTATCCAGCATGCATATAGTGTATTGAGTTCATACGAACAGAGTAACGCTTTAAGCAAGATGACATGATGTAGAGGGATAAACTCAAGCAATATGATGTAAACCCCATCTTTTTATTCTCGATGGTAACAATAAAATATGTGCCTTGCTGCCCCTATTGTCACTGGGAAAGGACACCGCAAGATTGAACCCAAAGCCAAGCACTTCTCCCATTGCAAGAACTATAGATCTAGTAGGCCAAACCAAACCAATAATTCGAAGAGACTTGCAAGGATATTATGAGCACACATAAAAAGTTCAGAGAAGAACCAAATATATTTCATAGATAACCTTGATCATAAACTCACAATTCATCGGATCTAGACAAACACACCGCAAAAAGAGATTACATCGAACAGATCTCCTCGAAGACCGAGGAGAACTTTGTATTGAGATCCAGATAGAGAGAAGAAACCATCTAGATACTAGCTATGGACCCGAAGGTCTGTGGTAAACTACTCACAACTCATGGTGAGGGCGATGATGATGATGATGAAGGCCTCCGTGATGGATCCCCCTCCCGGAACAAGCTCCAAGATGGGATCTCCACGGGAACAGAAGCTACGGCGGTGGAATTAGGGTTTTCCCTCTGCGTATGGAGTTTCTGGGGTACGTAGGTTTATATAGGAAGGAGGAGGGCACCGGGGGCCGTGTGGGCCAGCCTCGAGGTAGGGGGCGCGCCCTGGGAAGGGGGCGCGCCCCCCACCCTCGAGGGCAGCCCAGCTGTCCCCTGACTTGGTCCTGATGTTTCCCGTGCGTGATTTTCTCCAAAAATATCTCTCGCGAAGGTTTCATTCCGTTTGGACTCCGTTTGATATTCCTTTTCTGCAAAACCCTGAAATAGGCAAAAAAAACAATCTGGACTGGGCCTTTGGATTAGTAGGTTAGTCCCAAAAATGATATAAAAGTGACTGATAAAGCCCATTAAACATCCAAGACTTCATAAATAATAGCATGGAACAATCAAAAATTATAGATACGTTGGAGACGTCTCAAGCATCCCCAAGCTTAATTCCTGCTCGTCCTCGAGTAGGTAAATGATAAAGAATTTTTTTTATGTGGAATGCTAACCAATATAATTTTTCAATGTAATTCTCTTAATTGTGGCATGAATGTTCAGATCTGAAAGACTCAAAATAAAAGTCTATATTGACATAAGAAATAATAGTACTTCAAGCAATGCTAACAAAGCAATCATGTCTTCTCAAAATACTATGGCTAAAGAAAGTTATCCCTACAAAATCATATAGTGTTGGCTATGCTCCCTTATTATCACACAAAAATATTCATATTATGCACAACCCCGATTTCAGCCAAGTATTTGTTTTCATGCTCTATCTTTTCAAACCTTTCAACTTTCACGCAATACATGAGCGCGAGCCATGGATATAGCACTATGGGTAGGGATGGCAACGGGGCCCCATACCCGCCAAACCCATGGGGATTTCATCTATTAGGGGGTGGGGATGGGCGAAAAACATCCCCATGGGGATATTTACCAAACTAATTTATTCCCCATAGGGTACAATGGGGATGGGGACGATATCCTATTCCCCAGACCCAATACCCATCGAGGACCCGGTTAGTAACTGTGACACTGCGGTCAACCTTAAAGTATTCACAAACAAACTTGCAAAAACAAAAAAAGCTCTGGAAAAAACCTTAAACCTATCTCACGTCCTCATCTCAGCTACCACCATGACCAAGAAGTTAGTACGACCTAGATATGCATTAGCAGGACAAGGACAACACCATTTATGTATGTTGATTATAGGGTGTCATATTATGTATATGAGTATTTGTTTCTGGGGATGGGGACCTTAATGGGGCCCCGTTCCCCAGTGGGGCATGGGTATGGGGAAATTTCATCCCCAGTCATGTAAACGGGGATGGGGATGGGATGATAGGGAATATATGGGGATGGGGATGTTGTAGGTATCCCCATAGGGGATTGTCCCCATTGCCATCCCTAACTATGGGTGGAATAGAGGTGGTTGTGGAGAAGATAAAAAGGAGGGAGATAGTCTCACATCGACTAGGCGTACCAACGGGCTATGGAGATGCCCATCAATAGATATCAATGTGAGTGAGTAGGGATTGCCATGCAACGGATGCACTAGAGCTAAATATGAATGAAATCTCAACAAATGAAACTAGTTGGTGTGCAGCCAACTTGCTTGCTCACAAAGACCTAGGGCATTTGAGGAAGCCCATCATTGGAATATACAAGCCAAGTTCTATAACGAAAATTCCCACTAGTATATGAAAGTGGCTAAACATGAGACTCTCTACAATGAAGAACATGGTGCTACTTTGAAGCACAAGTGTGGAAAAAGATAGTAGCAATTGTCCCCTTTTTCTTTTCTTTTTCTTTTTTTTCTTCTTTTTTTGGGCATTTCTTTTTTCTTTGGCCTTCTTCTTTTTTTTTCTTTTTTTTGCGGAGGGGTGATACGTCTCCAACGTATCTATAAATTTTTATTGTTCCATGCTATTATTTATGAAGTCTTGGATGTTTAATGGGCTTTATCATTCACTTTTATATAATTTTTGGGACTAACCTACTAACCCAAAGGCCCAGTCCAGATTGCTGTTTTTGCCTATTTCAGGGTTTTGCAGAAAAGGAATATCAAACGGAGTCCAAATGGAATGAAAACTTTGCGAGAGATATTTTTGGAGGAAATCACACTCGGGAAACTTCGGGACCAAGTCAGGGGACGAAGGGCCAGCCCTCGAGGGTGGGGGCGTGCCCCCTTCCCAGGGCGCGCCCCCTGCCTCGAGGCTGGCCCACACGGCCCCCGGTGCCCTCCTTCTTCCTATATATACCTACGTACCCCAGAAACTCCATACGCAGAGAGAAAACCCTAATTCCATCGCCGTAGCTTCTGTTCCCGTGGAGATCCCATCTTGGAGCCTGTTCCGGGAGGGGGATCCATCATAGAGGCCTTCATCATCATCATCATCGCCCTCACCATGAGTTGTGAGTAGTTTACCACAGACCTTCGGGTCCATAGCTAGTATCTAGATGGCTTCTTCTCTCTCTCTGGATCTCAATTCAAAGTTCTCCTCGGTCTTCGAGGAGATCTATTCGATGTAATCTCTTTTTGCGGTGTGTTTGTCGAGATCCGATGAATTGTGAGTTTATGATCAAGGTTATCTATGAAAGATATTTGGTTCTTCTCTAAACTTTTTATGTGTGATCATAATATCCTTGCAAGTCTCTTCGAATTATTGGTTTGGTTTGGCCTACTAGATCTATAGTTCTTGCAATGGGAGAAGTGCTTGGCTTTGGGTTCAATCTTGTGGTGTCCTTTCCCAGTGACAGTAGGGGCAGAAAGGCACGCATTGTATTGTTGCCATCGAGGATAAAAAGATGGGGTTTTCATCATATTGCTTGAGTTTACCCCTCTACATCATGTCATCTTGCTTAAGGCGTTACTCTGTTCGTATGAACTCAATACACTAGATGCATGTTGGATAGCGGTCGATGTGTGGAGTAATAGTAGTAGATGCAGAATCGTTTCGGTTTACTTGTCTTGGACGTGATGCCTATATACAATGATCGTGCCTAGATAGTCTCATAATTATTCGCTTTTCTATCAATTGCTCGACAGTAATTTTTTTACCCGTCGTAGAATACCGCTATCATGAGAGAAGCCACTAGAGAAAACTATGGCCCCCGGGTCTATCTTTATCATATTACTTTCCGTCAACTAGCCAATTTCTACTGCCGTTGTTTATTTGCTTTCTTTACTTTCTGTTGCTATATCAAAAATACCAAAACTATTATCTTATCGTCTCTATCAAATCTCACTCTCGTAAGTGATCGTAAAGGGATTGACAACCCCTTATCGCGTTGGCTGCGAAGTTCTTATTTGTTTGTGCAGGTGCGAGGGACTCGCGCGTGGTCTCCTACTGGATTGATACCTTGGTTCTCAAAAACTGAGGGAAATACTTACGCTACTATGCTGCATCTCCCTTTCCTCTTCGAGGGAATACAACGCAAGCTCAAGAGGTAGCAAGCAGAATTTCTGGCGCCCTTGCCGGGGAGGCTTATGCAAAAGTCATATACCAAGTACCTATCACAAACCCTGATCCTTCGCATTACATTTATTTGCCTCTCGTTTTCCTCTCCCCCACTTCACCCTTGCCGTTTTATTTGCCCTTCTTCGGCCATGTGTTTATCATTCGCTCGCCTCTTGTTTTCTTGTGTGCTATGTGCCCTCAATTAGCTTGCATCTTTGCTTGCTAAAGTATGGATCCTCATCCACTTGCTAATCTCTTTAAGAGATCCAATTATGTTGAACCTATTTCTAGTGAGCCGCGTGCACTAGATTATCTTTATGAGGTTTTGCTTGAAATTTATGAGTCTAAAAATTGTGAGGAATTGTTAAAAGAAAAAAGTGATTCATGATAGATTCTTAAATAAAAAGCATGATTGCAATGATGATATTATAAATTCTATTGAAGTCAATTGTGTTAACAATATGCAAAACCCTAAGCTTAGGGATGCTAATATTGCTATGTCCCCTACTTGTTGCAATGATCATGATTGGGGTGATTCTGCTTATGATCTTGGAAATTTATTTAAGCCCCATGATGAATATGAGATTGATAATAATGTTTGCAATAATATTGAAAGTGGGTTTGGAAGAGTGTCAACTTTTGATCCCACTACTTTAGATATTGTTCAATCTTATGAAATTTTTGATAAAAGTGGGTTTGGAAAGGTCATGACATTAGTTAATGTTGATCCCACTATTTTGGAAGAGTGTCAACTTTGCGTGCATGTGGATCGTATTGAGAATATGTTATGTGATAGCTATCTTGTTGAATTTTCTTATGATCCTAAATGCAATTATTATGAGAGAGGAAAATATGGATGTATAAATCTTCATGTTACTAAATTACCTCTCTTCATGCTGAGATTGGTCTTGTTTCTTTCTTCTTCCTTGCATATGTTAGATCTTGCTTGTCTTGATAATTTGTTTTCCTATAAGAAGCCTATGCATAGGAAGTATGTTAGACTTAGATGTGTTTCTCACATGTCTTATGATGCTCTCTTTGTGCTTCAATCCTTGTCTTTCATGTGAGCATCTTCGAAATTATCGTGCCTAGCTAGGGGCGTAAAACGATAGCGCTTGTTGGGAGGCAACACAATTTTATGTTTTTTTGTTTTTGTTGCTGTTAGGGAATAAATATTGCATCTAGCCTCTGATTAGATGTGTTTTCATGTTTTGCTTAGTGTTTGTGCCAAGTAGAACCTTTGGTAAGACTTGTGTGAAGTTTATATGATCTTGCTATGAAAAACAGAATCGTTAGCGCTCGCTAAAGTAGTCGTGGGATTTTACTGTAGAGTGCTTTTTAGTTGATTCTTTTTGCTCCTGATTGGTAGACAAATTTCGCAAATTCACCAATTTAGTTTGAATTTTTTGGAGTTCCAGAAGTAGGCGAACCCTGCAGATTACTACGGATTGTTCTGTCTTTGACAGATTCTGTTTTCGTGTGTTGTTTGCTTATTCCGATGCATCTATGAGTAATATTAGAGGATATGAACCATAGATAACTTGGAGTACAGTAGGTTTAACACCAATATAAACAAATAATTAATTTATTTCTGTACCTTTGAGTGGTGGTTTTCTTTCTCTTACTAACGGAGCTCACGAGAATTTTTGTCTAAGTTTTGTGTTGTGAAGTTTTCAAGTTTTGAGTATTGCTTTGATGGACTATGGAACAAGGAGTAGCAAAGGCCTAAGCTTGGGGATGCCCATGGCACCCCAAGCAAATTCAAGATAATCAAAATCCTAAGTTTGGGGATGCCCCGGGAAGGCATCCCCTCTTTCGTCTTCATCCATCGGTAACTATACTTGGAGCTATATATTTTTTCGCAACATGCTATGTGTTTTGCTTGGAGCCTCTAGTATAATTTGAGTCTTTGCTTGTTAGTTTTCCACAATCATACTTGCTGGACACACTTATTTGAGAGAGTTAAATATGGCCTATAAATTGTTAGAACATTCTATGTGCTTCACTTATATCTTTTGAGTTGAATAGTTCTGCTCTAGTGCTTCACTTATATCTTTTAGAGCACGGTGGTGGTAATATTTTGTAGAAATTGTTGAACTCTCATGCTTCACTTATATCCATTTGAGAGTCTATTAAAACAGCATGGTAAAATGTTTGGGCTAAAGAAACTTGTCTTCACATGATAAACATCCAATGTCAATGTAGTAAAAAAACACATCAAATGCATTGAATAGAAAGAGATGTTGGATGCTTGATAATTGTTTTGAGACATGAGGATAGTAATATTAAAGTCATGATAGTGGAGTGATTATGAAATTGAGAAATATTCGTGTTAAGGTTAGTGATTCCCGTAGCATGCACGTATGGTGAACCGTTGTGTGACTAAGTTAAAGCATGAGGTATTTGTAGAGTGTCAACCTTTCTGTGGAGGTCGGGGGCGCGCGATGGTTAACTCCTACCAACCTCCCCCCTAGGGGCATGCGTTGATTGCTTTGTTTTGATGACTCGTAAATTTTTGCGATAACTATATGAGTTCTTATGACTAACGTTCAGTCCATGGATTATACGCACTCTCACCCTTCCACCATTGCTAGCCTCTCTTGTACCGCACAACTTTTGCCGGTGCCATAAACAAACTATATATCCTTCCTCAAAACAGCCACCATATTGTTCCTCAAAACAGCCACCATACCTACCTATCATGGCATTTTCATAGCCATTCCGAGATATATTGCCATGCAACTTTCCACCATTCCGTTTATATGACACGCATCATATTTTCGTATTGCCATGCATGATCATGTAGTTGACATCGTATTTGTGGCAAAGCCACCATGCATAATTCTTTCATACATGTCACTCTTGTTTCATTGCACATACCGGTACACTGCCGGAGGCATTCATATAGAGTCATACTTTGTTGTTGTAGTATCGAGTTGTAATATCGTGTTGTAATGAAAGTGTGATGATCATCATTTTTAGAGCATTGTCCCATGGGAGGAAAGGATAAATCTATAAATCCCCTTGCTACCTCTTGAGCTTGTGGTGTATTCCCTCGAAGAGGAAAGGGAGATGTAGCACAGTAGCATAAGTATTTCCCTCAGTTTTTGAGAACCAAGGTATCAATCCAGTAGGAGACCACGCGCCAGTCCCTCGCACCTACACAAACAAATAAGAACTTCGCAGCCAACTCGATAAGGGGTTGTCAATCCCTTTACGGTCACTTAAGAGAGTGAGATCTGATAGAGACGATAAGATAATAGTTTTGGTATTTTTGATATAGCAACAGAAAGTAAAGAAAGCAAATAAACAACGGCGGCAGAAATTAGCTAGTTGACGGAAAGTAATATGATAAAGATAGACCCAGGGGCCATAGTTTTCTCTAGTGGCTTCTCTCATGATAGCGATATTCTACGGCGGGTAAACAAATTACTGTCGAGCAATTGATAGAAAAGCGAATAATTATGAGACTATCTAGGCATGATCATTGTATATAGGCATCAAGTCCGAGACAAGTAGACCGAAACGATTCTCCATCTACTACTATTACTCCACACATCCAGCGCTATCCAGCATGCATCTAGTGTATTGAGTTCATACGAACAGAGTAATGTTGGGGAACGTTGCATGGGAAACAAAAATTTTCCTACGCTCACCAAGATCAATCTAGGAGATGCACATCTACGAGAGGAGAGTTGGATCCACATACCCTTGTAGATCGCTAAGCGGAAGCGTTCAAGAACGTGGTTGATGGAGTCGTACTCGCCGCGATTCAGATCGCCGAAGATCCTAGCACCGAACGGACGGTGCCTCCGCGTTCTTCACACGTGCAGCCCGGTGACGTCTCCCACGCCTTGATCCAGCAAGGAGAGAGGGAGAGGTTGGGGAAGACTCCATCCAACAGCAGCACGACGGCGTGGTGGTGGTGGAGGAGCGCGGGACTCCAGCAGGCCTTCGCCAAGCGCTGCAAGAGACGAGGAGGGAGAGGGGTAGGGCTGCGCCAAGAGGGAGACGTTCTCGTGTGTCTAGCAGCCCCAAAACCTCACATATATATAGGGGGAAGGGAGGGCTGCGCCCCCTTTAGGGTTTCCCACCCCTAGGGGTGCGGCCAGCCCTAGAAAACCCATCTAGGGTGCGGCCAAGGGGGGGGAGAGAGAGGGGGCGCCCTAGGGTGGGCCTTAAGGCCCATCTGGACCTAGGGTTTGCCCCCCTCCCCTCTCCATGCGCCTAGGAACTTGGTGGGGGGCGCACCAGCCCCCTTGGGGCTGGTCCCCTCCCACACTTAGCCCACGCAGCCTTCTGGGGCTGGTGGCCCCACCTGGTGGACCCCCGGGACCCTCCCGGTGGTCCCGGTACATTACCGATATTGCCCGAAACTTTTCCGGTGACCAAAACAGGACTTCCCATATATGAATCTTTACCTCCGGACCATTCCGGAACTCCTCGTGACGTCCGGGATCTCATCCGGGACTCCGAACAACATTCGGTAACCGCGTACATACTTTCCCTATAACCCTAGCGTCATCGAACCTTAAGTGTGTAGACCCTACGGGCTCGGGAACCATGTAGACATGACCGAGACAACTCTCCGGCCAATAACCAACAGCGAGATCTGGATACCCATGTTGGCTCCCACATGTTCCACGATGATCTCATCGGATGAACCACGATGTCAAGGATTCAATCAATCCCGTATACGATTCCCTTTGTCTATCGGTATAGCACTTGCCCGAGATTCGATCGTCGGTATACCGATACCTTGCTCAATCTCGTTACCGGCAAGTCTCTTTACTCGTTCCGTAACACATCATCCCGTGATCAACTCCTTGATCACATATTGTGCACATTATGATGATGTCCTACCGAGTGGGCCCAGAGATACCTCTCCGTCATACGGAGTGACAAATCCCAGTCTCGATTCGTGCCAACCCACCAGACACTTTCGGAGATACCTGTAGTGCACCTTTATAGCCACCCAGTTACGTTGTGACGTTTGGTACACCCAAAGTATTCCTACGGTATCCGGGAGTTGCACAATCTCATGGTCTAAGGAAAAGATACTTGACATATAGAAAAGCTTTAGCATACGAACTACACGATCTGTGCTTGGCTTAGGATTGGGTCTTGTCCATCACATCATTCTCCTAATGATGTGATCCCGTTATCAACGACATCCAATGTCCATGGTCAGGAAACCGTAACCATCTATTGATCAACGAGCTAGTCATCTAGAGGCTTACTAGGGACATGGTGTTTGTCTATGTATCCACACATGTATCTGAGTTTCCTATCAATACAATTCTAGCATGGATAATAAACGATTATCGTGAACAAGGAAATATAATAATAACCAATTTATTATTGTCTCTAGGGCATATTTCCAACAGTCTCCCACTTGCACTAGAGTCAATAATCTAGTTCACATCGCCATGTGATTAACACTCACAGGTCACATCGCCATGTGACCAACATCCAAAGAGTTCACTAGAGTCAGTAATCTAGTTCACATCAATATGTGATTAACACTCAATGAGTTCTGTGTTTGATCATGTTATGCTTGTGAGAAAGGTTGTAGTCAACGGGTCTGCAACATTCAGATCCCTATGTACTTCGCAAAACTTTATGTCATATCGTAGATGCTGCTACCACGTTCCACTTGGAGCTATTCCAGACTGTTGCTCCATTATACGTATCCGGTATCTCCACTTAGAGTTATCCGGATAGGTGTTAAGCTTGCATCGACGTAACTCTTTACGTCGAACTCTTTATCACCTCCATAACCGAGAAACATTTCCTTACTCCTCCACTATCTAGTAATCCACTCCTGGATCACCTTTGTACCCTCTTGCCAGACATGTGGCAAGGCACACATCAGGTGCGGTACTTAGCATGGCATACCGTACAGAGCCTATGACAAAAGCATAGGGGACGACCTTCGTCCTTCCTCTTCCTTCTGCCGTGGTCAAGTTTTGAGTCTTACTCAACTTCACACCTTACAACTCAGGTAAGAACTCCTTCTTTCACTGATCTATTTTGAACTCCTTCAAAATCATGTCGAGGAGGGAGAGAGGTAGGGCTGCGCCAATCGACCGAGGTCAAAACTTGTTCTGGGCAGCCCTAAACTTCACATATATATAGGGGGGAGGTAGGGGCTGCGCCCCCATCTAGGGTTTCCTCCCTAGGGGTGGCGGCAGCCCCCCAGAACCCATCTAGGGTGCGGCCAAGGGGGGGAGAGAGAGGGGGCGCCCTAGGGTGGGCCTTAAGGCCCATCTGGACCTAGGGTTTGCCCCCCTCCCCTCTCCATGCGCCTAGAGACTTGGTGGGGGGGCGCACCAGCCCCCTTGGGGCTGGTCCCCTCCCACACTTAGCCCACGCAGCCACCTGGGGTTGGTGGCCCCACCTGGTGGACCCCCGGGACCCTCCCGGTGGTCCCGGTACATTACCGATATCGCCCGAAACTTTTCCGGTGACCAAAACAGGACTTCCCATATATGAATCTTTACCTCCAGACCATTCCGGAACTCCTCGTGACGTCCGGGATCTCATCCGGGACTCCGAACAACATTCGGTAACCGCGTACATACTTTCCCTATAACCCTAGCGTCATCGAACCTTAAGTGTGTAGACCCTACGGGCTCGGGAACCATGTAGACATGACCGAGACAACTCTCCGGCCAATAACCAACAGCGGGATCTGGATACCCATGTTGGCTCCCACATGTTCCACGATGATCTCATCGGATGAACCACGATGGCAAGGATTCAATCAATCCCGTATACGATTCCCTTTGTCTATCGGTATAGCACTTGCCCGAGATTCGATCGTCGGTATACCGATACCTTGCTCAATCTCGTTACCGGCAAGTCTCTTTACTCGTTCCGTAACACATCATCCCGTGATCAACTCCTTGATCACATATTGTGCACATTATGATGATGTCCTACCGAGTGGGCCCAGAGATACCTCTCCGTCATACGGAGTGACAAATCCCAGTCTCGATTCGTGCCAACCCAACAGACACTTTCGGAGATACCTGTAGTGCACCTTTATAGCCACCCAGTTACGTTGTGACGTTTGGTACACCCAAAGAATTCCTACGGTATCCGGGAGTTGCACAATCTCATGGTCTAAGGAAAATATACTTGACATATAGAAAAGCTTTAGCATACGAACTACACGATCTGTGCTAGGCTTAGGATTGGGTCTTGTCCATCACATCATTCTCCTAATGATGTGATCCCGTTATCAACGACATCCAATGTCCATGGTTAGGAAACCGTAACCATCTATTGATCAACGAGCTAGTTGTCTAGAGGCTCACTAGGGACATGGTGTTTGTCTATGTATCCACACATGTATCTGAGTTTCCTATCAATACAATTCTAGCATGGATGATAAACGATTATCGTGAACAAGGAAATATAATAATAACCAATTTATTATTGCCTCTAGGGCATATTTCCAACAGTCTCCCACTTGCACTAGAGTCAATAATCTAGTTCACATCGCCATGTGATTAACACTCACAGGTCACATCGCCATGTGACCAACATCCAAAGAGTTTACTAGAGTCAGTAATCTAGTTCACATCAATATGTGATTAACACTCAATGAGTTCTGTGTTTGATCATGTTACGCTTGTGAGAGAGGTTTGTAGTCAACGGGTCTGCAACATTCAGATCCCTATGTACTTCGCAAAACTTTATGTCATATCGTAGATGCTGCTACCACGTTCCACTTGGAGCTATTCCAAACTGTTGCTCCATTATACATATCCGGTATCTCCACTTAGAGTTATCCGGATAGGTGTTAAGCTTGCATCGACGTAACTCTTTACGTCGAACTCTTTATCACCTCCATAACCGAGAAACAATTCCTTACTCCTCTAAGGATAATTTTGACCACTATCTAGTAATCCACTCCTGGATCACCTTTGTACCCTCTTGCCAGACATGTGGCAAGGCACACATCAGGTGCGGTACTTAGCATGGCGTATCGTACAGAGCCTATGACAAAAGCATAGGGGACGACCTTCGTCCTTCCTCTTCCTTCTGCCGTGGTCAAGTTTTGAGTCTTACTCAACTTCACACCTTACAACTCAGGTAAGAACTCCTTCTTTGACTGATCTATTTTGAACTCCTTCAAAATCATGTCAAAGGTGTGTGTTCTTTTGAAAGTATCATCAGGCGTCTTGATCTATCTGTATAGATCTTGATGCCCAATATGTAAGCAGCTTTATCCAGGTCTTCCTTTGAAAAACTCATTTCAAACAACCCTTTACGCTTTCCAGAAATTCTACATCATTTCGGATCAACAATATGTCATTCACATATACTTATCAGAAATGGTGTAGTGCTCCCACTCACTTTATTGCAAATACAAGTTTCCAACAAACTTTGTATACCCAAAAACTTTGATCACTCCATCAAAGTGTATATTCCGACTCCGAGATGCTTGCTCTAGTCCATGGAAGGATCGCTGGAGCTAGCATATCCTTTTAGCATCCTTAGGATCGACAAAACCTTTCTGATTGTATCACATACAACCTTTCCTTACGAAAACTGGTAAGGAAACTTGTTTTGTCATCCATCTGCCAGATTTCATAAATGCAGCTAATGCTAACATGATTCCGACGGACTTAAGCATCGCTACGGGTGAGAAAATCTCATCGTAGTCAACTCCTTGAACTTGTGGAAAACTCTTCGCCACAAGTCGAGCTTCATAGACGGTGACATTACCGTCCACGTCCGTCTTAGTCTTAAAGATCCATTTGTCTCAATGGCTTGCCGATCATAGGGCAAGTCCACCAAAGTCCATACTTTGTTTTGATACATGGATCCTATCTCGGATTTATCGGCTTCTAACCATTTGTCGGAATATGGGCCCACCATCGCTTCTTCATAGTTCGTAGGTTCATTGTTGTTCAACAACATGACATCTAAGACAGGATCACCGTACCACTCAGGAGTAGTACATATCCTTGTCGACCTACGAGGATCGATAGCAACTTGATCTGGAGCTTCATGATCACTATCATTAGTTTCCTCTTCAACTGTCGTAGGTTCCACAGAAACATCTTTCTGTGTTGCACTACTATCCGGTTGAAGTGAGGGTTCGACAACCTCATCAAGTTCTATCTTCCTCCCACTCAATTCTTTCGAGAGAAACTCCTTCTCGAGAAAGGACCCATTCTTAGGGACAAACACTTTTGCCCTTGGATCTGAGATAGGAGGTATACCCAACTGTTACCTTTGGGTATCCTATGAAGATGCATTTGTCCGCTTTGGGTTCGAGCTTTTCCCGGCTGAAGCCATAAGCATCGCAGCCCCAAACATTAAGAAAACGACAACTTTGGTTTCTTGCCAAACCATACGACGTCGTATCAACGGACTTAGATGGTGCCCTATCTAAAGTGAATGCAGCTGTCTCTAATGCATAACCTTAAAATAACAGCGGTAGATCGGTAAGATACATCATAGATCGCACCATATCTCATAAGGTTCGATTACGATGTCCGGACACACCATTACGCTGTGGTGTTCCAGGGGACTTCAACTGCGAAACAATTCCACAATGTCTTAAGTGATTGCCAAACTCATAATTCAAATAATATCCCCTTGATCAGATCGTAGGAACATGATCTTCTTGTTATGATGATTCTTAATCTTCACTCTGAAATTTTTGAACCTTTCAAACGTTTCAGACTTTTGCTTCATTAAGTAAATATACCATATCTACTCAAATCGTCAGTGAAGATGAGAAAATAACGATATCCACCACACGCCTTAATTCTCATTGGATCACATACATCAGCATGTATGATTTCCAATAAGTCACTTACCCATTTCATTGTACCTGAAAACGAGATCTCAGTCATCCTGCCCATGAGGCATGGCTCGCATGTGTCAAGCGATTCAAAATCAAGTGACTCCAAACGTCCATCAGCATGGAGTTTCTTCATGCATTTTATGCCAAAATGACCTAAGCGGCAGTGCCACAAGAAAGTGGTACTATCATTATTAACTCTACATCTTTTGGCATTAATATTATCATTATGTGTATTACCATGATCGAGATTCAACGAACCATTGGGTGCATGACCATAAAGGTATTATTCATGTAAACAGAATAACCATTATTCTCTAACTTAAATGAATAACCGTATTGCGATGAACATGATCTAATCATTTTCATGCTCAACGTAGACACCTGATAACATTTATCTAGGTTCAACACTAATCTCGAAAATAGAGGAAGTGTGCGATGGTGATCTCATCAACCTTGGAAACACTTCCAACACACATCGTCACCTCGCCTTTAGCTAGTCTCCGTTCAGTCCGTAGCTTTTGCTCCAAGTCACTAATAGTAGCAACTGAACCGGTATCCAATACACAGGTGCTACAAGGAGTACTACTAAGGTACACATTAATAACACGTATATCAAATATACTTTGTTGAAGTTGCCAGCTATTATATCTACCATGTATTTGGGGTGGTTCCGCTACCATGTGACCGTTCCCCTTACAATAGAAGCACTTAGTCTCGAGGTTTGGGTTCAACCATGGGTTCCTTCATCAGAGCGACAACAGGTTTGCCATTCATGAAGTTTCCCTTCTAGCCCTTACCCTTTTGAAACCAGTGGTCTTGTTAAATCATCAACACTTGATGCTCCTTCTTGATCTCTACTTTTGCGGTACTAAGAACCGCTGACAGCACCGGGATCATCTCCATCCTTTGCATGTCATAGTTCATCACGAAGTTCTAGTAGCTTGGTGATAGTGTCTAGAGAATTCTGTCAACCACTATCTTACCTGGAAGATTAACTCCCACTTGGTTCAAGTGATTTCAGCACCCAGACATTCTGAGCACACGCTCACTAGTTGAGCTATTCTCCTCCATCTTTTTGGCAAAAGAACTTGTCAGAGGTCTCATACCTCTTAACACGGGCATGAGCCTGAAATCCCAATTTCAGCTCTTAGAACATCTCATATGTTCTATGGCGTTCAAAACGTCATTGGAATCCCGATTCTAAGCCGTAAAGTATGGTGCACTAAACTATCAAGTAGTCATCAGGACGTGTCTCTCAGGTGTTCACAACATCCACAGACAACGTTGTAGGGGTTTGCACATTGAGCGGTGCATCAAAGACATAAGCTTTCTGTGCAGCAGTGAGGACACTCCTCGGACTACGGACCCAGTCCGCATCCTTGCTTACAATATCTTTCAACTTAGTCTTTCTCTAGGATCGTATTAAACAGGGAGCTACAACGCAAGCTATTGATCTACAACATAATTTGCAAAGACAACTTAGACTATTGTTCATGACAAGTGAGTTTTAACTAATCAAATTACTTATAACTCCCACTCAAATTGACATCCCTCTGGTCATCCGAGCGTGACATGATCCAAATCCACCAACCCAAGTCCGATCATCACGTGAGATGAGGTGGTGTCAATGGTGAACATCTTCATGTTGATCATATCTACTATATGACTCATGTTCGACCTTTCGGTCTTCCGTGTTCCGAGGCCATGTCTGTACATGCTAGGCTCGTCAAGTCTAACCCGAGTGTTCTGCATGTGCAAAACTGACTTGCACCCGTTGTATGCGAACGTAGAGTCTATCACACCCGATCATCACGTGGTGCTTCGAAATGACGAACCTTCGCAACGGCGCACACTCGGGGGAACACAATTTCATCTTGAAATTTTAGTGAGGGATCATCTTATAATGCTACCGTCGTCCTAAGCAAAAATAAGATGCATAAAAGGATTAACATCACATGCAAATCATAAGTGACATGATATGGCCATCAACTCGTGCTTTTGATCTCCATCTCCAAAGCACCGGCATGATCTCCATCGTCACCGGCGTAACACCATGATCCCCATCATCATGATCTCCATCATCGTGTCGCCATCGGGGTTGTCGCGCGCCCACCATGCTCTTACTACTATTGCTACCGTTTAGCGATAAAGTAAAGCATTACATAGCGCTTAATGACTGACACGCAGGTCATACAAAAATTAAAGACAACCCTATGGCTCCTGCCGGTTGCCGTATACATCGACATGCAAGTCGATATTAACTATTACAACATGATCATCTCATACATCAAATATATCTCATCATGTCATTGGCCATATCATATCACATACATACCCTGCAAAAACAAGTTAGACGTCCTCTAATTTGTTGTTGCATGTTTTACGTGGCTGCTATGGGTATCTAGCAAGAACGCTTCTTACCTATGCAAAGCCACAACGGTGATATTTAAGTTGCTATTTAACCTTCTACAAGGACCGCCTTTGTCTATTCCGATTCAACTAAGATAGGAGAGACAGACACCCGCCAGCCATCTTATGCAACAAAAGTCGCATGTCTGTCGATGGAACCGGTCTCATGTACGTGGACATGTAAAGTTGGTCCGGGCCGCTTCATCCCATAATACCGCTGAATCAAGAAAGACCATGGAGGGAAGCAATCTAAACATCAACGCCCACAAACTCCTTTGTGTTCTACTCGTGATTGCATCTACGCAAAGACCTAGCTCATGATGCCACTGTTGGGGAACGTTGCATGGGAAACAAAAATTTTCCTACGCTCACCAAGATCAATCTAGGAGATGCACATCTACGAGAGGAGAGTTGGATCCACATACCCTTGTAGATCGCTAAGCGGAAGCGTTCAAGAACGCGGTTGATGGAGTCGTACTCGCCGCGATTCAGATCGCCGAAGATCCTAGCACCGAACGGACGGTGCCTCCGCGTTCTTCACACGTGCAGCCCGGTGACGTCTCCCACGCCTTGATCCAGCAAGGAGAGAGGGAGAGGTTGGGGAAGACTCCATCCAACAGCAGCACGACGGCGTGGTGGTGGTGGAGGAGCGCGGGACTCCAGCAGGGCTTCGCCAAGCGCTGCAAGAGACGAGGAGGGAGAGGGGTAGGGCTGCGCCAAGAGGGAGACGTTCCCGTGTGTCTAGCAGCCCCAAAACCTCACATATATATAGGGGGAAGGGAGGGCTGCGCCCCCTTTAGGGTTTCCCACCCCTAGGGGTGCGTCCAGCCGTAGAAAACCCATCTAGGGTGCGGCCAAGGGGGGGAGAGAGAGGGGGCGCCCTAGGGTGGGCCTTAAGGCCCATCTGGACCTAGGGTTTGCCCCCCTCCCCTCTCCATGCGCCTAGGAACTTGGTGGGGGGGCGCACCAGCCCCCTTGGGGCTGGTCCCCTCCCACACTTAGCCCACGCAGCCTTCTGGGGCTGGTGGCCCCACCTGGTGGACCCCCGGGACCCTCCCGGTGGTCCCGGTACATTACCGATATTGCCCGAAACTTTTCCGGTGACCAAAACAGGACTTCCCATATATGAATCTTTACCTCCGGACCATTCCGGAACTCCTCGTGACGTCCGAGATCTCATCCGGGACTCCGAACAACATTCGGTAACCGCGTACATACTTTCCCTATAACCCTAGCGTCATCGAACCTTAAGTGTGTAGACCCTACGGGCTCGGGAACCATGTAGACATGATCGAGACAACTCTCCGGCCAATAACCAACAGCGGGATCTGGATACCCATGTTGGCTCCCACATGTTCCACGATGATCTCATCGGATGAACCACGATGTCAAGGATTCAATCAATCCCGTATACGATTCCCTTTGTCTATCGGTATAGCACTTGCCCGAGATTCGATCGTCGGTATACCGATACCTTGCTCAATCTCGTTACCGGCAAGTCTCTTTACTCGTTCCGTAACACATCATCCCGTGATCAACTCCTTGATCACATATTGTGCACATTATGATGATGTCCTACCGAGTGGGCCCAGAGATACCTCTCCGTCATACGGAGTGACAAAACCCAGTCTCGATTCGTGCCAACCCAACAGACACTTTCGGAGATACCTGTAGTGCACCTTTATAGCCACCCAGTTACGTTGTGACGTTTGGTACACCCAAAGCATTCCTACGGTATCCGGGAGTTGCACAATCTCATGGTCTAAGGAAAAGATACTTGACATATAGAAAAGCTTTAGCATACGAACTACACGATCTGTGCTAGGCTTAGGATTGGGTCTTGTCCATCACATCATTCTCCTAATGATGTGATCCCGTTATCAACGACATCCAATGTCCATGGTTAGGAAACCGTAACCATCTATTGATCAACGAGCTAGTTGTCTAGAGGCTCACTAGGGACATGGTGTTTGTCTATGTATCCACACATGTATCTGAGTTTCCTATCAATACAATTCTAGCATGGATGATAAACGATTATCGTGAACAAGGAAATATAATAATAACCAATTTATTATTGCCTCTAGGGCATATTTCCAACAAGTAATGCTTTAAGCAAGATGACATGATGTAGAGGGATAAACTCAAGCAATATGATATAAACCCCATCTTTTTATCCTCGATGGCAACAATACAATACATGCCTTGTTGCCCCTACTGTCATTGGGAAAGGACACCGCAAGATTGAACCCAAAGCCAAGCAATTCTCCCATTGCAAGAACTATAGATTTAGTAGGCCGAACCAAACCAATAATTCGAAGAGACTTGCAAGGATATTATGAGCATACATAAAAAGTTCAGAGAAGAACCAAATATCTTTCATAGATAACCTTGATCATAAACTCACAATTCATCAGATCTCGACAAACACACCGCAAAAAGAGATTACATCGAATAGATCTCCTCGAAGACCGAGGAGAACTTTGTATTGAGATCCAGAGAGAGAAGAAGCCATCTAGATACTAGCTATGGATCCGAAGGTCTGTGGTAAACTACTCACAACTCATGGTGAGGTCGATGATGATGATGATGAAGAAGGCCTCCGTGATGGGTCCCCCTCCCGGAACAGGCTCCAAGATGGGATCTCCACGGGAACAGAAGCTACAGCGGTGGAATTAGGGTTTTCTCTCTGCGTATGGAGTTTCTGGGGTACGTAGGTATATATAGGAAGAAGGAGGGCACCAGGGGCCGTGTGGGCCAGCCTCGAGGCAGGGGGCGCGCCCCCCACCCTCGAGGGCAACCCAGTTGTCCCCTGACTTGGTCCTGACTTTTCCCGTGCGTGATTTTCTCCAAAAATATCTCTCGCGAAGGTTTCATTCCGTTTGGACACCGTTTGATATTCCTTTTCTGCAAAACCCTGAAATAGGCAAAAAAAACAGCAATCTGGACTGGGCCTTTGGTTAGTAGGTTAGTCCCAAAAATGATATAAAAGTGAATGATAAAGCCCATTAAACATCCTAGTCTTCATAAATAATAGCATGGAACAATAAAAATTATAGATACGTTGGAGACGTATTAGTCCCAAGTGAGCCTCTACTGGACTAGCTTGTTGATTAAAGATGGCTAAGGTTTCCCAGCCATAGACATGAGTTGTCATTTAATAACGAGATCACATCATTAGGAGAATGATGCGATGGACAGACCCAATCATAAGCTTAGCATCTGATCATGACACTAACTTCAAATTGCCATAGCTTTATTAATGTCAAGTATTTGTTCCTTAGACCATGAGATCATGCCACTTCCTAATACCGGAAGAATGCTTTATGGGTATCACCATTCACTTCATAACTGGGTGATCATAAAGGCGCTCTTCACGTATCTCGAAAGGTACTAGTTAGGTTGCATGGATCGAGACTGAGATTTGTCACTCCATGTGACGGAGAGATATCTCTGGGCCCTCTCGGTAATACAACATTCTAAGAAGCTTGCAAGCATGTGACTAATGTGTTTCGTCCCGGGGATATTGTACTACGGAATGGGTAAAGAGAACTTGCTAGGTAACGAGATTGAACTAGGTATGGTGTACCCGCGATCGAATCTCGGGCAAGTAAAATATCGAGAGACATGGGGAATGAAATACAAGATTTGTCAATCCTCAGCATAGTGGTTCAAACCGATAAAGATCTTTGTTGAATATGTTAGAGTCATTACGGGCATCTAGGTACCGCTATTGATTATTGATGAGAGAGTTGTCTCGATCATGTTTGCATGTTCTCGAACCCCACACACTTAACATTCGGTAACACTAGGGTAGTAATGGGATATTCATAATGGTGAGAGCGAAGATAGTTCGGAGTCTCGGAGGGTATTTGGGATTTCACGAGGAGCTTCGGAATGGTCCAGCGATAAAGTGGTTTTTAGGGTTCCGGAATTTTTTTGGGTTTTTCGATATTATACCGGGAAGGTTCTACAAGGTTCCAAAGTGCGCCCCCCTACATGGAGGGACCCACATGGATGTGGTAGTGGGGCAAGGACCCCACACACTTGGTCCAAGCGCACCAAGATCCCCCATAAAAGGAATAGGATCATATCACAAAGGGATAAGATGAAGATCCCTTAATAGGGGGGGGGGGTCGCGATCGGTGTGAAAGGAAAGGAGGGGATTTCCCCCTCCCTTGGATGCTGTCCCTAGGGGCTTGGAGAAGGGGCCATACCCCCTCCCCCATGCCTATATAAAGGGGTGAGGCATTTCAGCCCATCCATCCCTTGGCGCCTCCCCTTCCTGCTACTCCTCCTCTGCAAACGCTTGGCAAAGCCCTGCCGGAGCTCCATCATAAATTGCACCACCACACCGTCATGTTTGCCTAGATCCCATCTATCTCCCCCTCTCGGTTTCTGGATCAAGAAGGAGACATTACCAAGCCGTGCGTGTGCATATCTTGGAGGTGCTCTTCATGTAGTGCTGGATTGGATTGGATCACGAAGAGAGTACAACTGCGCCAACCACATTCATTAGAACGCTTCCATTTTTGGTCTACAAGGGTTTGTCGACTTTTCCCCTCGTTGCTAGCATCTAGAAGATTAGATCTTGGGTGTTTCTGTTGTCTTGTAGGAAAAATATTATTTCCATGCAACAATTCCCCTCACCAACCTGCTTCAAAAGAAGCAGGAAGGTGCTCATGCGGCCCGAGCTCAGCAGGTCGCCGAGTTGGAGGTCCCTAAGAGGTGCATACGAGAATGCAACAACCTCCAAGTAGAGAAGGCATCCTTAACCGAGAGGACGAGACAACAAGAGCTAGAGCTGGAGGAAGTTAAGTCTCACATGTCCAATGCCGAGAACGAGACGCAACACACCCTTGACATCATAGCCATTGAGTTTGTCCATGCTTCAACTCATAATCTTGGCAAAAAAATTGATGATCTGACATAGGAGTTCATTATTTCTGGCATCTTCTCCCGACCTACCCACCAGTGCTGCTGGAACATCCCTTGGGGAGAAACTGCAGTAACTTGGAGAGTTGAACAAGATCGCGAGGCCGACAATGGAGGGCATTTTCAAGGCCCTATGGCCTGGAGAAAGGTTTCCGGAAAACCAGTTTGACCTCTCCTACCGCTTCAAGGAGGGGCATGCTCGGATTGCCCTGTGAAAGGCGTTAGTGGCCCGGGAAGATGCTCGTCAAGCGTAGTCCATGCTCCAAACTGATATGTCTCCAACGTATCTATAATTTATGAGGTATTCATGCTATTATATTATCCATCTTAGGTGTTTTATGTACATTTATATTCTATTTTATATGATTTTTTGGACTAACCTATTAACCTAGAGCCCAGTGCTAGTTTCTTTTTTTCCTTGTTATTGAGTTTTACAGAAAAGGAATACCAAACGGAGTCCAATTGACGTGCCAATTATTGATGATTTTTTATGGACCAAAAGAAGCCCGTGGAGTGAAAGAGTTGGGCCAGAAGAGTCCTGGACTGCCCACGAGGGTGGGGGCACGCCCACCCCCCGACTCGCCCCCCCTATCTGGTGGATAGCCCGGAGGCCCCCTAGACGTGAGACCGACGCCAAAAATTCCTATAAATATAGAAACCTCCAGAAAATAACCTAGATCGGAAGTTCCGCCGCCGCAAGCCTCTGTAACCACGAGAAATCAATCTAGGCCCACTCTGGCACCCTGCCGGAGGGGGCCATCATCACCGGAGGCCATGGAGGAGGATCCCGGAGGGGTCATCATCGCCATGAAGGTCAAGGACTAGAGGGAGAACCTCTCCCCATCTAGGGGGGAGGCCATGGAGGAGGAAGTACAAGGGGGAGAACCTCTCCTCCTCTCTCTCGGTGGCGCCGGAGTGCCATAGGGAGGGGAATCATCACCGCGGTAATCGTCTTCATCAACATCACCATCCTCATCTTTTTTACGTGGTCCACTCTCCCGCACCCTGCTGTATTCCCTACTTGAACATGGTGCTTTATGCCACATATTATGATCCAACGATGTGTTGCCATCCTATGATGTTTTGAGTAGATATCCTTTGTCTTTGGGTTGATTGATGATCTAGATTGGTACGAGTTGTATGTTTTATTTTGGTGTTCTCCTATGGTGCCCTCCATGTCGTGCAAGCGTGAGGGATTCCTGCTGTAGGGCGTTGCAATACGTTCATGATTCACTTATAGTGGGTTGCTTGAGTGATAGAAGCATAAACCCGAGTAAGGGGATTGTGGTGTACGGGATAAAGGGGACTTGATGCTTTAATGCTATGGTTGGGTTTTAACTTAATGATCTTTAGTAGTTGCGGATGCTTGCTAGAGTTCCAATCATAAGTGCATATGACCCAAGAAGAGAAA
The DNA here is from genome assembly GCA_902687465.1 of Secale cereale. NCBI lineage: Eukaryota > Viridiplantae > Streptophyta > Magnoliopsida > Poales > Poaceae > Secale > Secale cereale. Next base: position 10,544,376 of record LR738710.1, on the reverse strand, counting down.
GTATGTTAGCTTACGCCTCTCCCTCATATGAAATTACAATGACGACTATCGGTCTTGTTAACAATTGCCTAGGACAATTCCGCACACCCATCCATCATTATTCCACACTCACTATTTATAATATTTAGTAATATATTATAACTTTATGATAACAGCACCTACTTTTATATTTTAGCTCTCCAATATCATGCAAAGTTATCCTCTTCATACCCACAACGTAGTTTTATTTCTCATTTCTAGTTGGAAGCAAACGTTCCGTGTACGTAGAGTCGTATCAGTGGCAGATAGGACTTGAGAGAATATTGATCTTACCTTTAGCTCCTTGTGGGTTCGACACTTCATACTTATCACTTCCACCCATGGGAATTGCTACGATGATTCCCTCGACTTGGGGACCATCAAGCTCTTTTCCAGCACCGTTGCCGGGGAGCAATAGCATAGGGTTGATATTCTCGTGTGTGCTTGTTTGCTTTCTTCACTAAGTAGATTTTGTTTTTCCTTTTTGTTTCTGTTTAGTTGTGGGTGAAACATACAAAAATAAATAAAATAATGAAAATACAAAAAAAATTACTTCCCTCTTATGCCTAAAAAGTTTTTCAAAGAGAGAAGTGATTGGAAAGTTATGCATTGAAGAAGTGAGGGTCGACCTTGAGCACTGGTGTTCATGCTCACGGAAACAATGTAGAATTTTTCATGGAAGTTTATCTGTAAATAATTATCCCCTTGTATATATCCATTGTATTATAAAAATAATGTGCCAAGCTTTGGTTTTAGGATGACTAGATTGCTTGTTTTCTATGTGCACAACAAAAAAAACAGAAACTTTGGCTGTAGCGCGTGATTTTACATTAGTTTTTACTGGAAGGTCAAATGGGTCTGAAACTTTTTGCACATTAATTTTGTACAAATTTTTCGAATTGTCATTTTTTTGAATTTTTTAGAGTTACAGAAGTTTACTAAACTTCCAGATTACTACAGACTGTCCTGTTTTTGACAGATTCTATTTTCTATGTGTTGATCGCTTATTTTGATGAATCTATGGGTAATATCGGGGTGTATGAACCATGGTGAAGTTAGAATACAGTAGATAAAGTGCTAATGTGAAATTGGAATAAGTTTGCAACATTACCTAAAGGTAGTGATTTGCTTTATTATACTAACGGATCTCACAAAGTTTTTGTTAAAGTTATGTGTGGATGAAGTGTTCGAAGATCGAGGAGCTATCAATATGAGAAGAATAAAGAGAGGCAAGAGTTCAAGTTTGGGGATGCCCAAGGCACCCCAAGTAAATATTTCAAGGATACTCAAGCATCTAAGCTTGGGGATGCACCGGTTGGCATCCCATCTTTCTTCTTCGACAATTATCGGTATACCTCGGTTTTTGTTTTGTTCACATGATTTGTGTCCCTTGTGTTTTTATTTTATTTTTCTTTAAGAACCATGCTAGTATGAGATAGCCCTTACTTGATTTAAAGAACCCTTCATGTGCTTCACTTATATCTTTTGAGTATGATCTTATAGAATGATCTTTGTGCTTCACTTAAATGTTTTGAGTACGATTTTATAGAATGCTTCGTGTGCTTCACTTATATATTTTGAGCTTGGATATTTGCTAGTCGATATTAATCCTAGAATACTCCATGAACTTCACTTATATATTTTGGAGTATGAATAATACTATCATCTAAAGTGGATTTGGAAGAGTGTCAACTTTAGTTAGTAATGATTCCACTATTTCGAATTTGCTCCCACTATTCCGAATGAGAAGAATTTTGCTTATGTGGAGAGTAGTAAAATTTATATGCTTGTAGATCATGAAAAGAATGCTTTATGTGATGGTGATGTCTACACACGCTTCTATTCTTGTAGACTATGTTGGGCCTCCAAGCGCAGAGGTTTGTAGGATACCAGCAATTTCCCTCAAGTGGATGACCTAAGGTTTATCAAACTCAGGGAAGTAGAGGTTGAAGATGGTCTCTCTCAAGCAACCCTGCAACTAAGATACAAGAAGTCTCTTGTGTCCCCAACACACCTAATACAACTAGGAGTTGTATAGGTGCACTAGTTCGGCGAAGAGATGGTAAAATATGGATGATAGGAGTGGCAAAGCAAAGTAATATAAATCTGTAATAAAAAGTGCAGCAAGCAAACAAGTGGTAAACGTGAGCACAAATGGTATTGCAATGGTGGAAACAAGGCCTAGGCTTCATACTTTCACTAGTGGCAACTCCCAACAACATTAACATACTCGAATCACATGATATTTCCCATAAAACATGCAAGGGGGACGCACTCGGAGGTCATTCCTTTGTGGTCAAGAGAGGACGAGAATTATGTAGGGCTACAAAAGCACACCTCAAAGTTAGTAGTTCTCAATCTATGGATTTCCCAATGTCACCGCGGCCATCCAAAGAGAGTACCACAATCACCACAACATATCTCAAGGATAGTCAAAGACAAGCACCAAGAGACTCTCAATCTTCAATCAACACACAAAAGAGGAAATCACTCGTGAAAATATTCTTCTAATCCATGTCCAATAGACCGCTGTCACCTTGGTCTCGGAGATTATACTAGATAAAGACAAGTGAGTACATCAATACAATACATAGAGGAAGGGGAAATATCATGGGATCACCCTAGATTAACATAGCCTATGATCACAACGAAGATCACATCATGGGAGAGAGAATTGACCACATAGCTACTGGTAGAAACCTCAGCCCCGAGGAGGAACTACTCCCGCATCATGGAGGGAGGAAGCAACGTCGATGGAGATGAATCCGAGGGCACATCCCCGTCCCGGTAGGATGCCGGCACAGGAATTCTGGTCCCCCGAAACTTGATGGCGATGGCGGCGGAGATCGGAATTGCTTCTGGAGAAAAGGGGTCTGGAATCAGGGTTTCCGCGACGCGATGTAAATATATGCCAAAAGGGGTCACCAGAGGAGGTAAGGGGGGCCCAGGCGCCCTGCCTAGGCGGCCAGGGGTGGGGCCGCCTGGGCTGGCCGCCTGGGCTGCCCCTGGATCCCCTCTGGCCCCACTTTTGGCGCGTGGAAGCTTCTGGAGCGCTGATTTTTTATATATTTTTCCTGGAATTTTTCTGGCAATTTAAGTAATGGGAAAACCTGAAATACAAAAACAGCAGAAAACAGAAACTGGCACTGGGGTGCACTGAGTTAATAGGTTAGTCCAAATATGATCAAAAGTGTATGAAAGTGTATCAAAAGCATAGCAATGTCACCCAAAACATGCATGGAGCAAGCAGAAATTATAGATACGTTTGGGACGTATCAACATCCCCAAGCTTAATTCCTGCTCGTCCTCGAGTAGGTAAATGATAACAAGCATAATTTCTGTGGTGACATGCTATCAACCATATAAGAACTTTTAAGTAAAGCAATCAAGTCATGTAATTCAATTCAAGTCATAACAAGCAAGAGTCTATATTAGCATTGTAACAAGTAACATAAGAACATAAAGGTGCAAGAGCTCTCGCTGTCCGTGACTCGAATGTCTCCAAATGGTGTTTGCGTGCAAGAAAGGGGATAGGGATATATGAGAGAGTAAAACATAGTTTTTGTATTGTTGAGAACTTAATCTACTAAAGTTTCACACTTGGTCTTCTTTGGAATCTTATCTTGACTCATCCCCAGACCGTCAACCAGGTACAAGTCAAAATGATCCACTCCCTTTCGATATTTTGAGCACTCATGCAATGGATGAGCGTAAGAAAGAAAGTCAACACTTAGGATGGCAAAGAGAGAAATGATAGAGGGGGAAGACAAAAAAGGTGTGAAAGGCTCACATCAATGAGGGCAATCATCGGCGAGAGAAAGCCAAATGATAGATATGATGCGAGGAGTAGGGATTGCCATGCAACGGATGCACATATGAGCTAAGGTAAGCTCTCCAATGGAACTAGTGGGGGTGCATCCAACTTGCTTGCTCAAGAAGACCTAGAGCTCTTTTGAGGAGGCTCATCATTGGAATATACAAGCCAAGTTCTATAGTGTAAAGGTCCCCACATAGCTGTATGCATAAATGATAATCTCTATGGAGTACAAGGTATAAGATGGGGTACGAGTGTGGATCTCTCAAAAGAAATAGTAGTGTGCCCCCTTCTCTCTTTTTATTTATTTTTCTCTTTTTTTTTATTTTTTTTATTTTTGTGTGGCCTCAATGGCTCTTTCTATTTATCTCTCATTTGTCCTCTTTGGGATCTTTTGATTTGTCCTCTTTGGGATCTTTTCCTCACTTAGGGGCAAAACTCTATGTATTACAAGAAGTATAGAAGATCTTTCACACTTTACAAAAGTACTCAACATAAAGAAAATTAAACTATCATGATGTATGCAAATGTATGCCTCTGCCAGTGTAGCAGGATATGCAATGATACTAGCGTGTCATGTAGCAATGATTAGGGCAAGGCCCAACTAGCATGCGGCTCATCGATCAAGCAAAAAGCATGTATGACATGAAGATCAAGTCATGAGAGGATGGATGTTGCATGGCAATGTATCTCGGAAAGGCTATGGAAATGCCTTAATAGGTAGGTATGGTGGCTGTTTTGAGGAAGGATATAATGAGGTTTATGATGACAGAGCGTATCATGCCAAGGATTTGGATGCACCGGCGAAGTATGCGCCAACTCTCGAGATGAGAAAGGGCAATGCACGGTACCGAAGAGGCTAGAAAAATATGGGTAGGTGGAAGTGTCAACCTTCGAATACTCACATTAGTCCGAAGAACTCATGCACTTATTATCGGTAACTCTCAATCTAATTAGGAGGTTCACAAAGAGACAAGTACCCCGAGGAGGTGTGTATGGGGGTTTGGTTACCCTTGCTCATCCTCGACCCATGGTACGTGAGTGTACTCTAATATTCGATCCCTCCAAAGATTAGTGATCCATTTAGTAGCTAAAGTTCTCAACTATTTTGTAGGTTTTCGAAAATAAACACGGATTGCCCAAAATACGACATCTATCACTAATAGGCTAAAGCTCTTGACACCAAAAGTTCAAACATTACTCATGGCAATACCTCAAAACTATTGCAAGTTACTACTAAAATTAAATAGCAACCTCAATTACCTACTTTAAGTTAAGACACACAACTCAGTGCAACAGACAAACTCTCTTAACAAGATGAACATGAAAACTCAAGAGAGTTCAGCAACCAACTAAACAAAAGCTCTTTAAAAAGTAAAGCATGAAAACTAAGAGCTAAGCATGACAGTAGCTATGGAAAGACAAAGAACACACACAGCAAAGATAAGCATGAAAATCCTATGTTGTGTTCTAGGTTGAAGTGGAGCGTTTTTCTCTCCCACACAAAGAAAGCTGGGTTCTAACTCGTTATGAACATCAAGCAAAGCTAAAGAAAACTAAAAAGGAAACTAAAGGCAAGACGCTCCAAGCATAGCACATAACGCATGAAGTGATTAAAATATAGTGGAACGAAAGACGAACTGATAATTGTTGATGGAGAAGGGGATGCACGGGGGCATCCCCAAGCTTAGACGCTTGAGTCTTCTTGAATATTTCTTGGGGGTGCACGGGGGCATCCCCAAGCTTGAGCGCTTGACCCTCCTGAATCTTTTTATCATCTTCCCTCGCACACTTGAAAACTCCCTTCATACATAACTCATCATAATCTGATTAGCGAGGTTAGTACCCATAATAAAATAATTTTTCCTTGCTGGAAATAAAGATAATCTTGAATACCTACTGTTTCTCAAGATTGCCAAAAGGTTTTTGCAAAGAAAAAGCAAGCTCAAGGTTTGCAAAACGAAGAAAAGGCAAAACAGGACAGAATCTGTGAAAAACAGACCAGCTGGTAGTAAATAATTTTTTCGGGGCACTTCTGCAACTCAAATCAAAAAACTCAGAACGGACGCCCGAAAGCCAATTGTATAGAGCACGCTGTCAAAAAAATTCAGACCAAAAAGATGACCTGGTGATTTTATACGAATTGTTCTGTCCAAGGACAGAATCTGTTTCCTGGACAGCACGTCACAACTTTTGAACTTTCTTGCAGTCAGAGGCTAAACTTGGCACAAAGCTGAAAAGTAAAGATACAATGATGATGCTACTGTAGTAAAAAACATCAAGACACAACAAAAGCAAAATAAAACTTTATTCATTGTGGGCTGCCTCCCAAAAGCGCTTTCTTTTATGCCTTTAAGCTTGGCATAAGACTCTAATGATGCTCTCGTAGGAATAAGAGTTGAAGAACAAAAGATAGCAACTAGAAGCAAATACCAAACACATTTAAGCCTAACATGCTTCCTATGCATAGGAATATTGCAATAGAATAATTCATTGAAGCACAAAGCAATAAGCATAGGAAGACAAAACAAGTGCAGCTTCAAAACCTTCAACATAAAGAGAGGGAACTTGATATTATTGAAATATCTATAAGCATATGTTCCCTTCTCATAATAATTTTCAGTGGGATCACGAATAAACTCAACAATATAAGCATCACATAAAGCATTGTTACCATGATCCACATGCAAAAAGGTACTCTTACTCTCCACATAAGCATAATCTTTCTCATTAGTGGGAGTAGGACTATCATAAACAACTTGAACACTATAGATTAATTGTGTATTAGGAAGATGGTGTTCAACAAGGGAGTAATTCCCTCCATGATTATGACAAGTTTCATAAGGATAATTTCTCCTTATGTCATAGGTACCTTTATAATCACTATAGATTGGAGTTATAACATCATCATAGTAGAGAAGAGCATTATCATTGCTATCAACTATATTTGTAAACATGTTGTCTTTATTCTTACTAGCAAAAGGATTATCAATTATCACATCACTAGTGGGTAAAGGATTTGCAATCCTATCATCCCCAAGCTTAGAGCTTTCCATATCATAACTTTCAGAGTTGGTACCAAAAAGATTTTCAAGATCATAAGTAGCATTATCATCATTTTCCCAATCATAATAAGTAACATGCATATCATAATCAAAATCATCTTCAATAGTACCTACGGACGTATCATCAAGATGATAATTAAGGCAATAAACTTCACCTTCTTCTTTAAACTTACAACCGTTAGGATAAAAGTTGATGGGAGGAATATGCTCAGGCCAGGTTGATACCCATTCTTCTTCCTTCTTGCTCCTCTTCCTCCTCCTCTTCTTTTTCTTCTTCTTCACCTTAGGAGGAAGTGGTTGGAGCTGAAGCTTCTCCACATATCCTGGTTTATCATTAGAAACAATAGGGGAAACTTGGAAGAAACTCTCCTTTTTATTAGCAGAAATATAAGAGACATTTTTATACTTTGGTAAAGTTCCCTCCTTTCTAATCTTACTTATGTAATCATTTTTTATGGCAATTAACAACACAATAGAGATGGCAATTTTGCAAAGTGATTTTTATTCCTATGGCATTAACATCTAGCCAAGAAGTCTTTTCTGATAACTCTTCACACATCAAAAATAACATAAGCTCATCATAAAGATCAGAGGTGATCATGTTATCACACAACTGGTTAACAGTTATGTTTTGAAAGTGCATGCATTGAAAATTAAAGTGACCCTCTATACAACAAAGTTCACAAGTAAAAGGATAAAGGTCACACAATTCTCTAGCAATTTCATTTAAATTTTTGACCCAAGTGATTGTTCTTTCATGCTTATGTTTCTTACAATACTTCTCTTCTTCAATCATAGGCCTTTCACAAGGTCTATCCACTCCACAAAAATTAACATGCTTATATAAAACTTCATTTTTAGGAATTGGATCATGCATGTTGCAATCATCATGAACAATTTCATTTTCTTTGCAAATCTCTTTAAAAGGTTCATGATGCTTGATCCAATTCTCCTTAGGCATATTAAGATGTGAAGCAAAAGATTTGAGGAAATCAACAAGGAGTTGAGAATCAAGCCCAAACTTAGCACTAAACTTATTAAAACTTGTAGTTTCAACAAAGGACTTAATACAATCATACTCATAAATTATACCTGACTCTTTACCTTTGTCGATCTCCCAATCTTCAGTGTTGCGTTGAATTCTTTCAAGGAGTTCCCATTTAGCATCAATCTTTTCATTTGTGAAAGAACCCATAGAGGAAGCATCGAGCAAATCTTTATCCTGTCGAGAGAGCCTCGCATAGAAATTAGTAATAATCATATCTTTGGGGAGCCCATGGTTAGGACATTTTAGCATTAACCTTTTCAGTCTCCCCCAAGCTTGAGCTATGCTCTCTCCGTCATGAGGATAGAAATTATAAACATAATTCCCATTCTCATGGACTTCATGAAGAGGATAAAACTTGGAGTAAAAGAGAGACTGTATCTCTTCCCAATCCAGCAGGTGGGAGTCATCTAGTAGCCTATACCATTCCAATGCTTTTACTTTCAGTGACAAGGCAAATAATTTCCTCATGACTTCATCTCTTGTCAAACCTGAAATCTTAAACAACTCACAAAGTTCTGTAAGTTTCAACAAATGAATACTAGATTGACTGTCCCATCATAACAATCATTCCTAATTATTTCAATTATCCTAAGTGGTATTCGGAACGGGATACATTCAGTAGGTGGAGGAGACTTCTCTACCACGGGTGTGGTAAAGCGGCCTTCCCCAAGCAGCGAACTAAGAGTGTGGTTTTCCATAAACATAACTAGTGAAACTAAAAACAAGAAACGAAAAGATTTAATTGCAAGATCTAAAGATATACCTTCAAGCACTTACTTCCCCGGCAACGGCGCTAGAAATAGCTTGATGTCTACACCTTCTTCTATTCTTGTAGACTATGTTGGGCCTCCAAGCGCAGAGGTTTGTAGGACAGCAGCAATTTCCCTCAAGTGGATGACCTAAGGTTTATCGAACTCAGGGAAGTAGAGGTTGAAGATGGTCTCTCTCAAGCAACCCTGCAACTAAGATACAAGAAGTCTCTTGTGTCCCCAACACACCTAATACAACTAGGAGTTGTATAGGTGCACTAGTTCGGCGAAGAGATGGTAAAATATGGATGATAGGAGTGGCAAAGCAAAGTAATATAAATCTGTAATAAAAAGTGCAGCAAGCAAACAAGTGGTAAACGTGAGCACAAATGGTATTGCAATGGTGGAAACAAAGGCCTAGGCTTCATACTTTCACTAGTGGCAACTCCCAACAACATTAACATACTCGAATCACATGATATTTCCCATAAAACATGCAAGGGGGACGCACTCGGAGGTCATTCCTTTGTGGTCAAGAGAGGACGAGAATTATGTAGGGCTACAAAAGCACACCTCAAAGTTAGTAGTTCTCAATCTATGGATTTCCCAATGTCACCGCGGCCATCCAAAGAGAGTACCACAATCACCACAACATATCTCAAGGATAGTCAAAGACAAGCACCAAGAGACTCTCAATCTTCAATCAACACACAAAAGAGGAAATCACTCATGAAAATATTCTTCTAATCCATGTCCAATAGACCGCTGTCACCTTGGTCTCGGAGATTATACTAGATAAAGACAAGTGAGTACATCAATCCAATACATAGAGGAAGGGGAAATATCATGGGATCACCCTAGATTAACATAGCCTATGATCACAATGAAGATCACATCATGGGAGAGAGAATTGACCACATAGCTACTGGTAGAAACCTCAGCCCCGAGGAGGAACTACTCCCGCATCATGGAGGGAGGAAGCAACGTCGATGGAGATGAATCCGGGGCACTTTCCCGTCCCCGCAGGATGCCGGCACAGGAATTCTGGTCCCCCGAAACTTGATGGCGATGGCGGCGGAGATCGGAATTGCTTCTGGAGAAAAGGGGTCTGGAATCAGGGTTTCCGCGATGCGATGTAAATATATGCCAAAGGGGGTCACCAGAGGAGGTAAGGGGGGCCCAGGTGCCCTGCCTAGGCGGCCAGGGGTGGGGCCGCCTGGGCAGGCCGCCTGGGCTGCCCCTGGCTCCCCTCTGGCCCCACTTCTGGCGCGTGGAAGCTTCTGGAGCGCTGATATTTTATATATTTTTCCCGGAATTTTTCTGGCAATTTAAGTAATGGGAAAACCTGAAATACAAAAATAGCAGAAAACAGAAACTGGCACTGGGGTGCACTGAGTTAATAGGTTAGTCCAAATATGATCAAAAGTGTATGAAAGTGTATCAAAAGCATAGCAATATCACCCAAAACATGCATGGAGCAAGCAGAAATTATAGATACGTTTGGGACGTATCAGATGGTTATATTGTTGAACCCATTCATGATGCTACTGAAAATTTTATAAGGGAGGAATACATGCTTGTAGAAGTTGCAATAATATCAAGTTTCCTCTCTATGTGCTTAAAGTTTTGAAGTTATACTTGTCTTGCCTTCCTATGCTAGTTGATTCTTGTTCCTATAAATTATGTGCTCACAAAATCCCTAGGCATAGGAAGTGTGTTAGATTTAAATATCCTAGTCATATTCTTCATGATGCTCTCTTTATGTTTCAATCTTATCTTTTATGTGAGCATCATTGGAATCATCATGTCTAGCTAAAAGGTATTAAAGAAAAGCGCTTGTTGGGATACAACCCAATATTTACCCTTACTGTTTTTGTGTGTTTACATGATTAAGCTACTGTAGTAATCATGTTTTATAGCTTTTTTTCAAGAAAGTGCCAAGTAAGACCTTTGGAAGACTTGGGTGAAAGTTGATCTTGCTGTAAAAAAAACAGATATTTTGCGCTCACGGGATTAGCTGTCACTTTTTTTACAGAAGAGTGCTTTTGAGTTGATTCTTTTTGAAGAAGATTAATAGACAAATTCCTCACGTCCACCAACTTATTTCATAATTTTTAGAGTAGCAAAAGTATGGTTGTTGTTCAGATCATTACAGACTGTTTTGTTTCTGACAGATTCTGTTTTCATTGCATAATTTGCTTGTTTTTTAGTTTCTATGGCCTATATTTCTCAATATAAATTGTAGAAATGATATGGTACAGTAAGCATTGTGTGAGAACAATTATGAACCTTGTCCTTGATAGCACCAAAGTGAATGGTTTACTCTCTATCATACTAACCTATCTCATGAAGTTACGTTAAGTTTTGTGTGGTAGAAGTTTTCAAGATTTGGGTGATGTATCGATATGAGGAGAATAAGGAGTGGAAAGACCCTAAGCTTGGGGATGACCAAGGCACCCCAAGGTAATATTCAAGGAAGACTCAAGCGCCTGAGCTTGGGGATTCCCCGGAAGGCATCCCCTCTTTCGTCTTCAAAACTATCGGTATACCTTACTCGGAGCTATATTTTTATTCGTCGCATGATATGTGTATTGCTTGGAGCATATTTTCAATTTTACTTGTTGTTTGAATAAAATCATTGGATCTGAAATCTTGAATGAAAAAGAATCTTCCCATGGCTAGTTAATTATTTGACTACTCAGTGTCCTTCACTTATATCTTTTGGAGTAGTTTGTCATTTACTCACGTGCTTCACGTACATCCTATGAGTAAATGGTTGAATGAATTGAATATCATAAATCTGAATTTATATATGTTTCATATCCTTATACCATGGGGAGTAATGACTTCACACAGAATAAGTATAGGTATTAAACTTATTGAAAGTTAGCAAACACAGAATTGGTCACTTGAACAATTCATGAAAGAATATTGAAGGAAGAGAGATTTCACATATAAATATACTATCTTGGACATCTTTTGTAATTGTGAGCACTCATTAAAATATGACATGCTAAAAGGTTGATGTTGGACAAGGAAGACAACTTAATGGGTTATGTTTTCCTATATCCGAAACGTTATATTGTCTTGGATCATACAACATGTTGGGCTTGCCTTTCCCTCTCATGCTAGCCAAATTCTTTGCACCAAGTAGAAATACTACTTGTGCTTCCAAACATCCCTTAAACCAGTTTTGCCATGAGAGTCCATCATACCTACCTAAGGATTGAGTAAGATCCTTCAAGTAAGTTGCCATCGGTGCATGCAATAAAAATTGCTTTCTAAATATGTATGATCTATTAGTGCGAAGAAAATAAGGTTTATACGAACTTGTGATAGGGAAGAAATAAAAGCGACGGACTGCATAATAAAGGTCTTTATCACAAGCGGTAATATAAAGTGACTTTCTTTTGCATTAAGATTTTGTGCATTCAACCATAAAAGTGCATGACAACATCTGCTTCCCTCTGCGAAGGGCCTATCTTTTACTTTTATTTTCTACCCTTATACCAGAGTCGTGGTGATCATCACCTTTCCTTTTTACACTTTTTCCTTTGGCAAGCACTTTGTGTTGGAGCGATCCGGATATACATATCCACTTGGATGTAGGTTTTCATAAATTATTATTGTTGACATTACCCTTGAGGTAAAAGGTTGGGAGGCGAAACTGTAAGCCCCTATATTTCTCTGTGTCCGATTAAAACTTTGTACCCATAAATATCACATGAGTGTTAGCAATTGTAAAAGATTAAATGATAGTTGAGTATGTCGAGTTTGCTTAATCAAAGCTCTTACATAGACCCTTCCCGAAAATAAGATGAATTGCAATTGTTTGATGACTAAGAGCACTGTTTGTTAGTTTTCAAGAAAGTTTATGATCTATACTTTAACATGTGAATAGCTTGTTACTTGATCATGAAAAGTTTTATGAGATGAGCTACTGTTATGACACATAATGATGCTAGAAAAGGTGATTGAAATTATCATTGATCAAACTTGTGCACCTGCTAGCATTCACACTTCATAAATTATTTCTTTTATCATTTACCTACTCGAGGGCGAATAGGAATTATGCTTGGGGATGCTGATACGTCTCCAACATATCTATAATTTATGAAGTATTCATGCTATTATAGCATCCATCTTAGAAGTTTTATATACATTTATATGTTATTTTATATGATTTTTGGACCAACCTATTAACCTAGAGCCCAGTGTCAGTTTCTGTTTTTCCCTTGTTTTTGAGTTTTACAGAAAAGGAATACCAAACGGAGTCCAATTAACGTGCCAATTTTGATGATTTTTTTATGGACCAAAAGAAGCCCCTGGAGTGAAATAGTTGGGCCAGGAGAGTCTCGGGCTGCCCATGAGGGTCCCCCCCCCCCCCGACTCGCCCCCCTATCTCGTGGACAGCCCGGAGACCCCCTGGACATGAGACCGACGCCAAAAATTCCTATAAATATAGAAACCTCCAGAAAATAACCTAGATCGGAAGTTTCACCGCCGAAAGCATCTGTAACCACGAGAAATCAATCTAGGCCCTCTCTGGCACCCTGCCAGAGGGGGCCATCATCATCGGAGGCCATGGAGGAGGATCCCGGAGGGGCCATCATCGCCATGAAGGCCAAGAACCAGAGGGAGAACCTCTCCCCATCTAGGTGGGAGGCCATGGAGGAGGAAGTATAAGGGGGAGAACCTCTCCTCCTCTCTCTCGGTGGCGCCGGAGTGCCATCGGGAGGGGAATCATCGCTGCGTGATTGTCTTCATCATCATCACCATCCTCATCTCTTTTACGCGGTCCACTCTGCCGCACCCCGCTGTATTCCCTACTTGAACATGGTGCTTTATGCCACATATTATGATCCAATGATGTGTTGCCATCCTATGATGTTTTGAGTAGATATCCTTTGTCTTTGGGTTGATTGATGATCTAGATTGGTACGAGTTGTATGTTTTATTTTGGTGCTATCCTGTGGTGCCCTCCGTGTCGCGCAAGCTTGAGGGATTCTCGCTGTAGGGTGTTGCAATACGTTCATGATTCGCTTATAGTGGGTTGCTTGAGTGACAGAAGCATAAACCCGAGTAAGGGATTGTTGCGTATGGGATAAAGGGGACTTGATGCTTGAATGCCATGGTTTGGTTTGACCTTAATGATCTTTAGTAGTTGCGGATGCTTGCTAGAGTTCCAATCATAAGTGCATATGATCCAAGAAGAGATAGTATGTTACCTTATGCCTCTCCCTCATATGAAATTGCAATGACGACTACCGGTCATGTTAACAATTGCCTAGGACAATTCCGCACATCGATCCATCATTATTCCACACTCGCTATTTATAATATTTAGTAATATATTATAACTTTATGATAACATCACCTATTTTTATATTTTAGCTCTCCGATATCATGCCAAGTTATCCTCTTCATACCCACAACGTAGTTTTATTTCTCGTTTCTAGTTGGAAGCAAACGTTCGGTGTACATAGAGTCGTATCAGTGGCAGATAGGACTTGAGAGAATATTGATCTTACCTTTAGCTCCTTGTGGGTTCGACACTCCATACTTATCACTTCCACCTTTGGGAATTGCTACGATGATTCACTGCACTTGGGGACCATCACAGACTCACTATCTGGGCTTGAACATCCGCCCTATTGCCGTAGTTGGTCCAAAAGGACCTGCCGGTAAGAAGATTAGGCCTAATGGAAATTTCCAACGGGTCATGCCCTATGCTAGGATGTCCGTGCAAGATTGTTGTTCCATACAGATTATTGAATAGGCTAGGAGCAGTTACCCTGGAATGTCAAGGACGAAAAGTTGTATAAAAACTTCTCGAATTTTGCTACAACCATATTTTTTTATACCGACAACATTGTCTGTTCAACCAAACGGGAAGGCATCATAATTGATGTTAACGTATGGAGTAGGGATCGCCATGCAACTAGGATGCAAACAGATCTATGAATATATGAAATCTCTCCCCGGGATTAAGTGAGGGTGTGCTCAACTTGTTTGCTCACGAAGACCTTGAGCTTTTGAGAAAGCTCGTCATCGGGGTATACAAGGAAATTTCTGCAATATAAATTCCCTGGCCTAGTATAAAACATGAAGCTCATAAAACTTTAATTAGATGGTAATTTATCCAGACCAACAAAAGTTCTTTAGTAAGGGTCTCTGACAAGAATATGTTTCGTTGAAAGTGTCTTTCTTAGCTCGAGCTCATATGAGCTCGAGTGAACGGTAAAATCAAAAAACAATTGAAACAAAATTTCAAAAAATTCTGAATTTTTTTGGTGACAAATGTCTTGAATGCTTGTAAAGTTTTATCTTGAAATGACATTTGTGGAAGTCGTGGCAAAAAAATAAAATCGACGCATTTTCTTATTGCCATGACATCCATGAATGCCGTTCTATGATGAAACTTTGCAAGCATTTATATCATTTGTCAAATTTTACCACACAAAAAAACAGAATTTTTCAGTTCTTTCTAAATATTTCCAGAGATCGAGATCAGTTAATCCGTGTCCATATTTCATCCTATTCTACTAGCAAAAACGGATGGAGCAGATGGTAGTGACGTGGAAAAGAAGCCATAAGAATTTTGTAGTGATTAGTACATAAACTGAAATTTGCAATTGCAAATTAGGGGATCTTAATGGGAAATACTGAATTCTTCCACCCACTAGTTGTGAGACATATCCATTGCCGTGCCAAATAAAAAAACTTTTCCATGAATTAATAACAGCAAGACAATGGTCCGCGTGTTGTATATAATAAATATTACAGGTTTTGCATATGTGTAGCCCGTGCTTATAGACCTATGTGGAATTTACGTATGCATGCTCAAGAACCTATGTTCATACATGCATACACAAATCCTATAGAACAAAAAGTATGCTCCGGTCGGAAAGCAGAGTCCTGCAGCAGAGTCATGGACAAAAGTGAAGTTCACAAAAGAACTTCATACGAAATAGGCAATTGTTTCAACTCGTAGTTTATGCCTTGCCGGACTCCTCGCAACCCGGTGGCCTGAAGGCGATGAAGCTGACGCACTGCACCTGGCGCAGGTTGTCGAAGCCGATGACACGGACATAGGCGTCAGGGTACTCCTTCTTGACCTCCTCCACCTCGTTGAGCACCTGCGTGGCGTCGGTGCACCCGAACATAGGCAGCTTCCACATTGTCCAGTATCGACCGTCGTAGTACCCGGGGGAGCTGTTGTGCTCACGGAAGACGAAGCCAACCTTGCTGAACTCGAGGCAGGGCACCCACTTGGAGCGGATCAGGTAGTCGACCTGCTTCAGGAGGGCCTCCGTGGAGAGGGGTGGCAAGTAAGACAGGGTCTCGAACTTCTTGATGCCCTCAATTGGCCACACCTGAATGAATAGAATCCACGCAGATGGTCAATACTTGGTGCTAAGTCAATTAATTGTACTAACAATGCTAGAAAAATCAGTCGATAAGCCAAAAATTGCTCCTTATGGGCTGCTCTCATACGCATTGCTTGGTTGTCCACAATCAAGAAAGCTTTGGTTGTACTTAGTTCTAGTATATGGGTCCTATTTTAAGGATGGGTTTGGTTATATACATTGGGGGTGTTCTGTAAGTGAATTATATACTTGCGCTAACAAAGAAACTCATATCAGTTTAATTAGTGCCCGACATACCTGCATGCACCTGATCCTTCCGCCATTGCTGACGCTGCCGAGGCTGCCGCTGGATCGGCGGCTGACGGGGAGACCGGCCGTGGACTTGAGCCCCTGGAAGGGTGCGACGCTGGTAGCCGAGGAAGCCATCACGGCGGGGGCCATGGTGTTGTAGTGTCTGGAGGAGAGGAGGATGCCGGGCTACACTTGAGGCCCCCATTGCCGGGTCACTACCGTATATATAGCCCCGTTTCTTTGGTACAGATGTGGTTGGGGTGGCTGACGTTCTCTGGTCGCCTCGTTTCCTTATCTTCTCCGGATCAGTGGAAGAAGCATGGCCGTCGGATGCATTGTGTGTGCTGGAAATTTCAGTCCTTCATGTCATCAGGTGGTTGCCACACAATCTTTTTCCAGCTTTGCTTGTTTAGGGTTGAGTTCCTTGATTACAAATTGTCTGAGGATGGCACTGAGTGGTGCGGGTAAAATATTTTTCATTTTATCTTAAGATCTGCTGAATCTTTATACCTCCGTTGAATCTTTATAATAGATCTTGTCCTCGTCGTAAAAAATAAACTGAACTAGCATAGTGGGCAGCGGAAGTGCGATTGCATTCTAATTTTACATTGTTTTTTAATATTTTAATATATATATATATAATGTTATATTTATATATATACAAGGTGTCAGTGGTGCAAAAGTTCCAAAAAATCCTGAATAAATAACTGAAACAACACATCCAACGGAGGGATTGAAAAAATTCAACTATGTGTGTCGTGGACAAAAAAACAAACAGTTCGGTATATATTTATGTCATCCTGTGGTGAGCTGACATGATGGTTTTTAGTTTTGCCGAGGGCACATACATGCATACATAGTATGCCATCAAATTTTCTCCCCTAGCTTCTTTCGCCGCAATGCACCAACAGGATCATAATCCCTCTAGCAGGATATACAAGTCATACTTCCTCAAATTCAAGCTTTGGCCAATAACTAAACCTATTTTGATTATCAAAATTCAACCTCATAGCAACAAGTTAAATCCGATAAATTGTTTTTGTTGAAAGGTTAGACGTGAATAGTCAAAATACACCATAAATATATCTTGGTGCAAGGAGTAACATTCTTTCGTCCATGCGTAAACTTGCGTCATCATATGTTTCACATCATCCAACATTTTTTTTCTTGTGAATCAAAAAGCAAATAAAAAATTTGGGAAATCAAAAATCATGAAACGAATTTGACTCAGAACGTAATACAGACTATATTAAGTTGGCTTCAGATATGGCTGGTTGTGTTGGCTGCATAAGCATTGTGTTTTCATAGAGAATTCAATGATAAATAAATTTTATGGCATGAATTTATTTATTTTTTGCTAATAATTGTTTTAGGTCATCAAACATAACTGAAAATCTAGAGAAAGTGTTATGGAATCCCTTCTAAATATATAACTCTTACATGCAAAGTAAAATGCAAGAAAAAGATATGAGCACACGATATATGGAGGAGATATGTTGATAAATCATAGCTAGATAGCTGCACAATGTAAATGTTTGCACAACTTTGCTTCTAAACCACATCGTAAAAACAAGTGTTTGCAAGAACCATATTTTAAATGGTATAAGTTCAGTAAAAAGGAGAAAAATAATTTCCTACACCTAGTTCATAGCAATGAATAAAAGCCTACCTAATTAAACACCAAAACACAATACATCGAAGAAGCATAAAGAACATGTAAAAGGTACATGTTTCCGTCAATAGAGCTTCAGAATTAACTTCAGTGAAACATTCATGTTATCAGAAGAGTATGATGTGCATATATCTACTCATGAAAAACTAGAAGTTCCGTAGGAACATATACCATCTTTCAAGAAAAACACTACATATGTGAAATCGTACTGGTGTGCAAAATTGGTTTTCTTGCAAATGATGATTAGAAAATTAGAAAACTCTGGGTCATTCTCTAGCGGCACTACTTTCGGTTTTCCACTCCAATTGGATTGACGAAAACTTTGATCCAGCTTTTGTAGAAACACTATATTGTCGAATTGTACTTACTGTTTAGTTTATAAATAATTTTTGTAAGTGATACAACTTTCAGTGGAAATGTAATCCAAGATGGTGTGTATTTCTTAAGACTGCTTAGTGAAAAAATAGTAGACATCAAATGAAATGTATAATTTTGTCATGGAAAATCAAAATGGATGTCACGGAGAAAGACCCCAAAACGTCATAAGATCACCATTGACCATCAAAATATAAGGCCACCTCATTCGTTATGAAGAAATTATTTGTCACGAAAGTAAACCACGCCAACACTAAAATTCATGAAGTAAAGTCATCCATAGTCTTCTGTTTCATTATATGAAAGAAAGTAACGGTGTGGCTCCACCGTGGTATTAGATGTGGCCTTTCCTACGACGATGTGGTATCATCATTCTTTTCTTCTAATTTACTAAGGGCCTTACATATTGGTTTCACAATCCAAAAAGGCTCCTTCGCACGCGCGTGTTGGGACGGGCGAAGCGCCCCGTAGAAGAAGTAGATTCCGACAGTGCGCTATATTCCTTTCCGAACTTTTGCATGTTGTTTAACTGAGAATGGTGGCCCCACATAGTATAGCAGCCCACCTGATGCGCATTCACGGAATAATGGCTACTTGTGATGGCATGCAAGGCACCCGGTGATCAATATATATAATCACAACGCACTTACGTCCAACTGCCGCAGCCGAGGCCACCACGATGACCACCCCTTGTATGGCGATGGCGTGGTGGCTGCGCAGGGGGTGTGCGGGCCAGCGGAGGTGCGGGCCGGCTTCGGCCGGCTGCGCGAGGGTGTTCATTGGGTCTACTCCGAGCGCAAGCTCTGCCCGGCTATGGCCGGCCGGCGGTGGCGGCGCCTTTTGGGCGTCGTTCCCCTTCTTGAAGGCACCGTCGAGGAGTTCTCCGACCCGGTCCATCCTCGGATCTTGTTCTTCAGGCGAAAGCCTAGACCCATCTCGGTCGGGCAACGACGTCGTCTCAACGGTGTTTCCCTCTTTAGGGCATTGCTTTGAAGATCGGTGATTCTTCCCCGCCCTTCTCTTGGGCTGGACGTGCACGGCTCACGGTTGGCAGGTGCCCAACTGGTGATGCGCGTGGTTGGCGTTGCGATGCGTGTGGCGACGATGATGATGACATGTGGAGCTGGGTCGCGGCCTGTCCTTCTGATGTCGGCGGTTCGGTTCGCCAACGAGTCGGCCTATGCTTGTTTCTCACTGTGACAGAGAAGTCGAAGCTGCGTGCGGCGGGGCCCCTGCGGCAACGATGACTCCATGAGGGTGGTTTCAGCGGACGGTGCTCTCCGGAGGTGGACCTGGGCTAGGTCGGTGCGAGGCGTGCAACTTTCTCCAGTGAAGCGTATCAACAAAATCGGAGCTACCGGTCCTCGACGTCGCCGGTCGATTGTTTGGCTTTGGCTAACAAGGTCGTGGTGTCCCGTTCTTTCGAAGGGGCCTGGACAGGTCGTCTGCGGCGGAGTCGGAGTCGCTTGCTCGGGGAGAGGTGATGGCGATGACAATGTATGCAGCCTCGATGGTGCCCTCTTCTCGGCGGTGTGTGTGGTCTTGTTGGTGCCAAGTCGGCCGGAGTGCCCTTTCTTGTGGGCTTGTTGTAACGGTTTTCGCCCGGGTTTCCGTTAATTAACCGAGCAACTTTATTCTACTTTTTTAATGAGTCAGGCCCTAAGGGACTGCGTTTCAAAAAAAAAATATAATCTCCCCCTAATTTATTTATTTGGGTGGGGGGGGGGAGGGCTTAGCCATGTTTCAGACATGTGTGTACCTCCACAATGTAATGGTCTACTGTTGTTTACAACTAATTGTTTCCTAATTTTATGACTGAATACGGATTTTGTCATGAAACATACAGGGTTTGTGCCTCCTATGTAGGTTTATGATAAAATGATAGCTTCGTCATGGAAGGACCGATGTTTATGACGCAAACACAAAACATTAGAGATAATTCATCGTAGAAGGCCAAAAATTTACTAGTACAAGATATCTTGGGACTCTGTAAGTTGCACATATTTGTGCCCTCTACACGTTCTCTGGTTTACTGGAATTTCTGCAATACTGCAAAAAAAAAAATCTAATTGCAGTGTAAAATGGTTAGAAAAGGCGACATGTCTTTGATGATTCAATGATGGAATATGGCTCACAAGACAAGTGCACTATGGTAGGTTTGTCCTTGTCTTGTTTTGACACCTTTTGTTTGTCCTTTTTTCTAGTTTTTAATTTGGCTTTTGGCTTTTTATTGTCTGGTTCTCGTCAATTTCCTACTGTTTTGCCACTAGTTTTCAAGGGGTTGTCACCATCTTTGTATGTGTTTCTCCATGATATTTTTTTAAGTACTTTAGTATTCCATAAAAAAATTTGCACTGGATAATACACAACATATGATTGAGCAAAAAATGCATGAGAAGAAAACGATGCAAGACATAGGCATTTCCAGCCGCAAAGAAAGTAACATTTCCATCAATTGATGGCAAGACAATAATCCGCGCATTGCATATAATATATGTGTGTATTTATAGCCGGTGCTATAATTCTCTTATGCATCCTCCTCGGCCTACATTGGTAGGTGCTTACATACATATGCTCATATATTCACATATGGGTAGAACGAGAAGTAAAACCGAGATAGCAGAGCTGCCGACAAATGTGAACTAACATGGCATGTATATGGGTTACTTCAACTTGCACTTTATGCCTTGCCGGATTCCTCGCAGCCTGGTGGCCTGAAGGCAATGAAGCTGACGCACTGCACCTGGCGCATGTTGTCGAAGCCGATGACGCGGACATAGGCGTCAGGGTACTCCTTCTTGACCTCCTCCACCTCATTGAGCACCTGCGTGGCGTCGGTGCACCCGAACATAGGCAACTTCCACATTGTCCAGTATCGACCGTCGTAGTACCCGGGGGAGTTGTTGTGCTCACGGAAGACGAAGCCAACCTTGCTGAACTCGAGGCAGGGCACCCACTTGGAGCGGATCAGGTAGTCGACCTGCTTCAGGAGGGCCTCCGTGGAGAGGGGTGGCAAGTAGGACAGGGTCTCGAACTTCTTGATGCCCTCAATTGGCCACACCTGAATAGATGGAATGAACACAATTGATCAACACTTAGTGCTTAAAGAAAGACCTAGCCATAAGACAAAAATTACTCCTTATGGTCTGTCCATACATTGTGGGGGGGGTCTCCACAAGCAAGAAAGCTCAAGGGCAGCTCTTGATTATGGGTAGTGTAGGGGCATTAATGATAATATTATCTAGTACACATTGCAATAAAATCGATTTGCATTCACAAAGTTTATTAGTTAAGTATTCGTACACATGTGAACCTGCTTAGTGTTCGTCTTCCCTAGGAAAAATAATACTCTGCCTGATAGGAGTACGAAACAAGTGTTGCGGTTTTGAACTAAAATTAGTGAGGAAGTAATTAGTTTTCATACCTGCATGCATCTGATCCTTCCGCCGTTGCTGACGCTGCTGAGGCCGGCGCTGCCGGAGCGGCGGCTGACGGGGAGGCCGGCGGTCGACTTGAGCCCCTGGAAGGGCGCGACGGTGGTAGCGGACGAAGCCATCACGGCTGGGGCCATGGCGGAGTACTGTACGTGAATTGCTAGGTGGGGAGGCGATAGCTAGCTAGGCCACACTTGACTTGAGCCCTCCTCAGGCCGCTCCAGTATATATCAGCGCATGCGCGGCGCCGCTCCTTTCCAACAAGATTTCCAAGGGGTGGTCGTCCTTTGCCTGTTGCAAGGCGCCTTATCCCTGTGGATCAGCGGAAGAGGGGTGGCCCTCCGATGCATTGCGTGGGTGTGACTGCTGTACAAACACAGTAGTAGAATAGTTTTTCCATCGTTAGATTAGCACCTGCGCCTCCCTCCCAGGAGAGCAATCCTAACGGGCCGACCCAAACGGACGGCGCTTTTGTCCGCCTTTTGTCCGTTTGGGTGAGTCGGCCGCCCGTCAGGCTCCGCCCTCTTTTCGATTTAGGTCGGCAGCACGCCCAACGCGTCGACCCATTTCATGACCGCGCGCTTCAGCACGCGGGAAAGGTTCGTGCACGGGGGAAATCGGCCTAGTGCGCTGGTTTTGGCGCGCCAGCATGCGGGAAAGGTTCGATGCGACGCCTGGGAGCTCCGGATTTTCGCGGAGTCCGCGAGCGTCGCTCCGGCGGCTTCTCCTCCGAGATCATGTTTGGCGAGAAACGCATCTTCCTCGACACCTTCGACACCGCAGAGGAGGCGGCCCGCGCGCACGACTCGGCGGCGTGGTGCCTCCAGAGGCCTCGTCGGGAGATGAATTATCCCGACGTGTCGAGGCAGCGGGCGCATGATCTCGCGCCTCTCCCGCGATTTTCATCGACGAGGATCGTCGTGTCCACCGGAGACGGCAGCGTCGCCTCGCCATCGCCGAGAACGACGTTGAGGCCATGATGGTGTGGCGCGCACACTTCCCGCAGGACATCGTCGACGAGCACCTGTTCTACAGGCAAAGGAGGGCGGAGAGGGAGGCGAGAAGGACGGAGCGAGCCGCCTATCGGGAGGACAAGCGTGCGCGGAAGCTGGCCGCTCAAATGAAATTGAAGCTACGGCAAACGTCAGGATGGGACGACTTCGTGGACGAGAATTAGGCTGACGCCTACATTCAGACGTCGGAGGAGGACATTACTGAGTCGGAGTTGGATAGCGACGAGTAGTTGATCTCTTTTTTTATCTGCGTACTTTTAGAAATCTATGTATCTTTTTTTATCGAAAAAAATGACCGGCGGCATCGGCGACGAAGCAGGCGGGCGAGGGCGTGCTGTTGGATGTGGAGAGGTCAATGTGTCACCGACCAGCGGGTCCGGGGAGAAGAGAGGACGAGCGCGCGCCTGTCCGTCATGTGTCCACGCCGACGCAAATCCAGCTCAAAAATGGACCGGGAATGGGTCCGTAGGCGGACGAAAGCGGCCGTGCGTCCGTTTGGGTCGGCGCGTTAGGCCGACTTTTCTGTCCGCGTCGACCCAACGGACACGGACGGACGAAATGGGTCGCCCCTTTGGGGTTGCTCTAATCTGCCGTAGTTTTCATCTAAGGCTCCACTAATTTTGATTTATTTTGTTTTCAGAAAGTTACTGCTCCCGGAAATTGCTCCTCGAAGATTTGTGTTGAGGTAATTGCACCGGTGACGCTTGAACTTGTATCGATGTTCATTTTAGTGCCTGAATTCTTGTTCAAATATAATTCAGACCACATACGGATACGTATGTGTTGCTGACTACGCGTGCATGTGTGGCGCGGGGTCCACTTAGAGCAAGTTCAGCAGTTCCCCTAAAATTTCTCCCCTATATCTTAAAACATGGGACTCCCCTAAAAATATTCTCCCTTAAAAGTTCCTCAACTTCAGCAGTTTCCCTAAACATCTCCCTTATTCTATATTTTAAGAATATTTCATAACTATCAATGGCTAGTTTTCCAACAGCTAGTTTTCCAACTACTAGTATTCAGCTCTATAAATACATGACCACCCCTCATATTTCTGACAATCTTGATCCTGCCTATTCTTCTACTTCTGTTCCGCCATCTCTCCACAACGAAATGAGTCGTCGTCGAAGCTTGGCCCGACAATTTTGCGAAGATTCCTCCTCCGAAGATGAGCAACTCATGATGGCTGCAATCGTAGCAGAGGAAGAACATGCCCGGTTGGACGCTCCACGACATGGAGGTTCACAACCGGGACGTCAATCTCTTCAGCGCGATTTTGCGGAACACTTTCAGAACCTCCACAAGGACTATTTTGCACAGAATTGTACCTTCACGGAGAGGATGTTTCGCAATAGGTATGAAACTTGTGCATCTATGTCGTTTTCACCATAGTGGTCGTTCTTCATGTCTCATTTAAGTTTTTATTCACAGGTATAGAATGCATCGTCCTCTTTTTCTGCGCATAGCAAGTGCTATAGAGGCATCTGATAGCTATTTTTCCCTGAGAAGAAATAGTGCTCGTGTTCCTGGTTTACATCCTTATCAAAAGTTGACCTCGGTATTTCGAATCCTAGCTTATGGGATAGTAGCTGATCTTACTGATGAGTATTGTCGGCTAGCAAAGTCCACCGCTTTAGAAAATCTTAGAAGATTTTTGCGTGCTGTGATTGAGGTCTTTGGGGGTCAGTACCTGAGACCTCCAAATGCTGAAGATACTGCTAGATTACTTGCAATTGGAGAGCAAAGGGGGTTTCCAGGTATGCTCGGAAGCATCGACTGCATGCGTTGAAAGTGGAAAAATTGCCCTACTGCACACAAAGGTTTTTTTGTTGGCCATAAACGCGTACCCACAGTCATTCTTGAAGCCGTTGCTTCACAAGACCTTTGGATTTGGCATTCATTCTTTGGTTTACCAGGATCTCACAATAATATAAATGTTCTCCACCGTTCACCAGTGTTTGCAAATCTAGTTGAAGGGTGTCGGTGTACAAAAAGGGGTACTCTTTTTTGTACCCCTATGACTGTGCACGGGCAGTCTGAGCCACGGGCACCGCCGCACCAAGCAAGGCAAGGGAGGTAAGCCAGGGTAAGACCGAAGCTCGAGAGAACTAGAACGACACCAAGGACAAGACCACAAAGAGCAAAGGGACGAAGCGGGTTCCCCCGGCAAGATCCTTGCCGAGAGCCAGTTTTAGTAGCCCCGGCAAGACCCTTGCCGCGGCAACTCGCCCCACGCCTACGGAGCAAATCACCCTTGAGTCCGCTGCCCTCATAGGGCAAGGATTCGGGAGACATCCCCGTAGTGGCATGCAGATCTTTGTGAAGACATTCAAGATCAGATACACACTAAGAAGGCGACGACCCTTGGCGGGATCCTAGCCGAGGAAGATCACAAGACCTCTGGCAGGCGCCTTGCCAGGGATGGCAGCAGGCGCCGCGGCAAGACCCTTGTCGCGGCCCCGGCAAGGACCTTGCCAAGGACATCCGCAGGGCCACCATCAGGCCCACGCTGACTAAACTTCCACCGTCTTATGCATCTGTCGACCCAACCAGCTAGGCAGGCACCTGCGTGCCGACATGCAGATCTTCGAAGAAGACCCACCATTGCGCCACCTCAGCTGCCTGCCTACCTACATGGCATCTCAGGCATCGCTGGCCAGGGCGCATGTCGACACAAGAAGGAGCGGCGACGGACAAGACAGATCTCTCCCCCGTCCCCGATAAAGCAAGGACACCTAAGCAAGACGCATTAAATGCGCCTTGTCATGTAATGCGAGGGATAACCTCGCGTCACTGTACCCTTTCCACCTCCTGTGTGCCACTGTGGCAACCCCTTTTTCTATAAAAGGAGGCCCGAGGCGACCAGGAGGAGGATTCGGCTTTTTGGAGCTCCTCACGCCCCATAGCTAGCTGAAGAACACATATATACAATCCACCAAAGCAGGAGTAGGGTTTTACGCATCCTCGCGGCCCGAACCTGGATAAACGAACCGTGTTCTATCTGTTTGATCCGCTCTTCTCTCAACCCCGCGCCCCGCTAACCGTGGTAGGGATTCTTGTGATCCCATAGGTGTCATTCCCACCGACATCTCTGGCGCGCCAGGTAGGGGGCGCAGTTGTGAGAATCGGCTTTAGCAGTTAGTTCGACGCTTCTTCATCATCATGGCACCCAAGAAGAAGACGATGGTGGCGGTTGGCCAGTCGGAAGCCGGACAGCCTGTCCCGACGCGGGCGAGCAGCGAACCGGTCGCGGAAAGGACCCGGGGCGCTGCTCGCGAACACCAACGCCGTACCAGCAGCCGGAGTTTGGGAGGTGGCGATGTTTGTGCGCCTGGTAACGGGCCACACACCGCCAAATCCAAAGACGGAGCCAGGCCCTCCGCGGGTGGCGCGGGGCCTTCCAAGATCGCTGCCGCATCACCCGAAGGCGACACAAGGGCCTCCAGGACTCCCACGCCGGCGCCAACAGCGCACTCCTCCCAAGCAGCACGCGACGAACGGCGTCATCACGCCGAAGATCCCGGTCGTCGCCGCGGGAAGAGCCCCGAGCGCCACTCCCGAGACGTAGAAGACCTGCCCGCCCGCCGAAGCGCTGGTAAAAACGGCATGCGACCGCGGGATCGTGATAGAGCTCCTCCTGACATGGTCAGGAGTCGAAGCGCGTCGCGGTCCGTGCAGGTTTCGCTACCGCTAACCCCAGCAGAAGCCCTGGCGCGCGCGCAGTTGCTCCTCGACTTTCCTCCCGTTACGGGGAAACTCGACGAATGGAGAGCCACCATCCGAATCCTTGTCGCGGTCGCCAACAAGGATGAACCAAGTCCAGCGAAGCCCCCGGGTCGACGCTCCGATGGGGTCCCACGCACCAGTGGCGGGAGGACCGGCAACACCGTGGCCATGGTGCATTCGCCTCCTCCTCGCCCGGTACCGCGTGTGTCGACTCGTCGAGACGTCGCGGGTGACGACATCTCTATAGCGTCGTCCGACCCACGGACCCACGGCGACCAGCGTCAAGTTCTTCAGGAGTGAGATCATGAAGACGCTCGAACCACCATCGAGCGCCGGCGCGGAACGCGCCACCAATCAGACAGGCGAGCAGGGCCTGCTGTGAACCGCCCAGCACCGGAGAGCCCTAGAGGTCTACCTTACGAGGTAGGTTGTCCGACTTTTACCCGTGAGCTGCGGCAGTTCCAGTGGCCCACTCACCGCACCTTCAAGCCTGACGTTGGCGAGAAGTACAACGGCAAGACCCATCCGTCGGAGTTCCTCAGCATCTACACCATCGCGATGCAAGCTGCCGGAGCCGTCGTCTGGTGCCCAAAAGCCGCTAAAATGGTCCAGCACGCCTATCATTTTTTACACTGAGGATCACCCTGATCGCACTACTGCGGTCGGGTGCTTGCCATTGTTGGTTTCACCGACAATATGCAACCTCAAGGTGACAAAGTTGCTAGTCGATGGCGGGGCCGGTCTGAACTTAATCTCGCCTACCGTGATCGAGAAGCTGCAGATTCCTGACGGAGACCTCGAAGAGACGAGCACGTTTCAGGGGGTCAACCCGGGGAGAAGTCAACCAAAGGGGAAGGTCACGCTGCCCGTGACTTTTGGAAGTGATCTCAACTACAGGACAGAAAGGATCGTGTTCGATGTTGCCAAGATCCCCTTGCCTTACAACGGGATCCTTGGCCGTCCAGCGCTGGCCAAGTTCATGGCAGCGTCACACTACGCCTACAACACCCTGAAGATGCCAGGGCCTGTGACGATCATCACCATCCCATCCGATAAGAAAGATGCGCTGATTTGCGCTGGCCAACTCTACCAACAAGCAGTTGCAGCAGCTGCCGTCACTAGGGCACTTGCTCCTGCCACTGGAGCCCCGGGAGGGAAGAAAAGAAGAAGATCGGTGAGACCTCGGACACCCACTCCAGCAAGCGCACCTCTTCGGAGTGTAGTGCTCCCGTCGAGGACATGCCAGAGAGCTCCACCGGCAGAAATAAGAAGTCCACGGCCACGCCGCTGAAAATCAAGAAAGTTTCTGTCAAGGAGGACGGCACAGGAGGGGCTTTCGCCATAAGCTCCGCCCTTGATGACAAATAGGAAGACGCGCTCATCACCTTCCTGCGGGCGAATGTCGATGTGTTTGCGTGGTAAGCATCCGACATCCCCGGCGTTCCCAGGGAGGTGATTGAGCACCACCTTGATGTTTGTCCTCATGTGCGGCCCGTCAAGCAGAAGGTCAGGAAGCAAGCTTTGGAACGACAAGAGTTCATCACAGAGGAGATCCGAAAACTGGAAGCAGCGGGTTTGGTAAGAGGAGTGCTCCATCCAACGTGGTTGGCCAATCCAGTGGTAGTGCGCAAGGCGAATGGGAAGTGGAGGCTGTGTATTGATTACACAGATATCAATAAGGCTTGTCCCAAAGACCCCTTCCCGTTGCCGCGCATCGACCAGATTGTTGACTCCACGGCTGGGTGTGACCTGTTGTCATTCCTCGATGCCTACTCCGGCTACCATCAGATCTTCATGACAAGAGAAGACGAAGAGAAGACATCATTCATCACCCCATGTGGTACGTATTGTTTCGTATGAATGCCTTTCGGGTTGAAGAGTGCTGGCTCAAAGTTTGCAAGGGCAGTCCAGATTGGTTTTGAACCCCAGCTCCATAGAAATATGGAGGCTTATATGGATGATATAGTGGTCAAAACCAAGAACAGGGCAACCCTTATACCGGATTTACAAGAAACATTTGCAAACCTACGCAAGATCAATCTCAAGCTGAACCCTGAGAAGTGTGTCTTCGGCATCCCGTCCGGCAAGCTTCTCGGGTTTTTTGTGTCACAGCGTGGGATAGAGGCCAATCCGGACAAGATCAAAGCTATAGAACAGATTGAAGCACCCAAACGGGTCAAGGATGTGCATCGGCTTGCTGGCTGCGTTGCCGCCATGAGCAGATTCATTTCCAAGTCTGCCGAGCGCGCCCTCCCCTTTTTCAAGATTTTGAAAAAGGTGGGCCCAATGGAGTGGACGCCAGAGGACGAAGCAGCATTGCAAGATTTGAAGAGGTATCTTTCATCCACGCCAGTACTAGTTGCGCCTAGGCCACAAGAACCGTTGTTGCTATACCTGGCGGCAACGAACCAGGTGGTCAGCGCCGCACTAGTGGCACAGAGAGAAATTGATGACGAGGTGATAGCAGCGACAGAGCCTGATGCCGTTGGTGCAGACACGACACGGCCGGTTGGAGTGCCGCCAAGGAAGAAAATGATGCAGCACCCGGTCCACTTTGCTAGCTCCCTCTTGCAGGGGACTAGATCAAGGTACTCCGGTGTGCAGAAATTGCTCTTCGGCCTTCTTATGGCCTCGAGGAAGCTGTGTCACTACTTACAGGCACACGAGATCACTGTCGTCACTCGCCTCCCTCTGCAACGGATATTGCACAATCCAGATGCAACGGGAAGAATTGTAGAATGGGCACTGGAGCTGTCCAGCTTTGGCCTCAAGTTTGAAAGTACCTCGACGATTCAAAGCCGATTCCTGGCGGAGTTCGTTGCAGAACGGACTGCGACGCCTGATGAAGAAGCCCAGGAAACTGCTCTCCCCGGCAAAGGGGCGAGTTGCGACTGGATCATGTACTTTGATGGAGCTTTCTCCTTACAGGGCGCCGGGGCTGGCGTACTGCTTGTCGCGCCCACCGGAGAGCACCTCAAGTACGTGGTCTAGATGTACTTCCCCAGGGAGGTATCAACGAACAATACTACCGAATATGAGGGGCTACTTGCTGGTCTTAGTATCGCGGCAGACCTCGGAATCAAGAAACTCATTTTTAGGGGCGATTCGCAGCTTGTCGTCAAACAAGTCAACAAAGATTACCAGAGCCCATTGATGAAGGCCTACGTCGATGAAGTGAGAAAGCTGGAAGAGCGTTTTGATGGTATACAGGTGGAGCACGTTCCCCGAGCAGAAAACGACATCGCCGATTACCTGTCAAAGCGCGTTGCCCTCAAGTTACCTATGGAACCAAGTACCTTTGTGCTTCAGCTTTCTCAGCCATCCGTTGATCCATCAACAGAGCAAAACAAGAGTAGGAAATTAGGGCCCGGCAAGTACTTTCCCGTCGAGCTCCCCGAAGCCGCCGGCAAGGATGTTGTCAGGGACACTGAGCCCGCCACGGGACGGCGAGCTCCGGCGGAGCGTCAAGCTCTTACAGTCAAGACAGCCGCTCCTATAGCGGAGGAAATGCCTTTAGTCCTCGCCGTCGAGCCCCAGGCTCCAGCGTGGGCACAGCATACCGTCCGATTCCTCCAAACAGGGGAACTTCCTGAGGAGCAGGAAGAAGCGGAAAAAGTAGCCCGTCGATCTGCTATTTACCAGTTCGTCGATGACGTCCTGTACAGAAAGAGACCGAACGGCGTGAAATTGAAGTGTATCCCTCGAGAGGAAGGACTGGGGCTGTTGGCAGAGATACATGGAGGCATATGTGGATCCCACATAGGGTCAAGAGCCCTTGCCGGCAAGGCATTTCGGCAAGGCTTCTTCTGGCCCACTGCCCTCCAGGATGCGACGACACTGGTCACCAGGTGTGAAGCGTGTCAGTTCCATTCAAAGAAACTTCATTAGCCGGCTCAAGCCCTTCAAACCATTCCTCTCTCCTGGCCCTTCTCGATCTAGGGGCTCGACATACTGGGCCCTTTCCCCCGCGCTGTCGGGGGCTTTGAGTACTTGTACGTCGCAATCGACAAGTTCACAAAGTGGCCAGAGGTGGAGGCAGTGAGGAAGGTCACAGCTCAGTCAGCCGTCAAATTCTTCAAGAGACTAGTGTGCCGTTTTGGTGTACCCAACAGGGTCATCACCGACAACGGCACACAGTTCACAAGCCGCACCTTCATGCAATATACCCAAGACCTCGGCAGCAAAGTCTGTTTCGCTTCCGTTGCTCACCCACGAAGCAATGGTCAAGCTGAGAGAGCAAACGCTAAAGTACTGCGAGGCCTAAGGATAAAGACCTTTGACAGGCTGCGCAAGAGTGGAAGGCGCTAGATTGATGAGTTGCCGACGGTTCTTTGGTCGACCAGAACGACGCCAAATCGAGCCACTAGTCAGACACCCTTTGCCCTGGTATACGGGGCAGAAGCAGTTCTCCCCACTAAACTCATATATGGGTCACCTCGAGTGCTCTCTTATGATGAGCTTGAGCAAGAGCAACTGCGACAAGATGACGCAACGCTCCTTGAAGAAGATCATCTTTGGGCGACTGTGAGAGCAGCACGCTACCAGCAAGCCTTGCGCCGCTACCATAGCCGCAAGGTTCATGCCCGAAGCTTTGAGGAAGGCGACCTTGTTCTTCGGCGCGTTCAATCGGCCAAGAATACCAACAAGTTGACGCCGAAGTGGGAAGGCCCTTATCGGGTAATACGAGTCACCAGGCCTGGCGCAGTCCGCCTGGAGACCGAAGATGCCGTTCCAGTGAACAATTCCTGAAACATTGAGCATCTTCGCAAGTTTTACCAATAAGGCGCGGCTTGTCGGGCCCCCCGACAAGCCACCTTTTGTACAAGCCTTGCCGGCAAGGCATGTAACCCTTTGTACAAAGCCAGGCGCAGACCCTGAGCATAAATAAATGAAGCGCCGGCGCCCTAAGTTATAGCATGCATGCTAGGTCAAGTCTCGTCCTTGGTTAGGGTTGATAGTGCTTAGCAGCGACTAACCCCTAGCTTAGAGGTCGAGTGTGCGTCTCTTTGTCCTTTTGCCTTCTTTGGTTCGCAGGACACACAGATATCCTTGCCAAGCCACTTGGAAAGAAAAAGGAACGGACCAGCATCCAGACCCCGGAGAGCCCGTATTGTCGGGGGCTACAAGAGCAAAGATTCACCCGCAGCAAACCGAAGTTGCCGGGAGCTGCAAATTTAGATAAGTTTTCCATCCCTTATCATGCATTCCCTACGAACTGGGGTACGTGAAACCTCATTTTATCCTTAGGCTACCGTGCTCCCCTAACTCTAGGCCCTAGGGCTCGTTCCTGGGACCGAGTTTGGTCGTAGTCGCGGCAGCGAAAGGGTAAAACAAGGAGCCTAAACCCACTTCATCCCTGCCTCCGCCAAAGGCGTGAGAAAGGTCGAGCGAAGTGGGGGGATGGTGAGGCCTGTTGCCGGGCAAGAAAATGTTTATCTTAGAGATATCAGGGATTTTTCCCTGTTGTGGGTTCTACCTGCGAACAAATGACCCGGCAAACATCCCTGTTTCATTAAAAAAACATCCCGCCCAGGTACAGTCCATAGGGAATGAAAAACATGAACAAGGGGATTACAAGTTTTAAATTTAACAGACGCCCGAAGGCTTACAAACTAAAAAGAGATAAGATGCCCGTAATCCCTTTCTTGTCCCTCTCCTCAGGAGGCGGGTCAAGGAGGCGAGAAGGGCAAAAGGAGCGCCTAGGCGAGCTATGGGTGGCAGAAGACACCGAGAGAACATCTTGGTGGCCGCCCAAAGGCTGGATGGTGATGGCGGCGCCGGAAGCTGAGCTCGAAGACGAGGCGGCAGGACGTCAGTATGCGTCGAAGGCGTCGGTGCCCGCGTACTCCGACTTGACGGCCTTGCCGCCTGCTCTCTTCCTCTTCTGCAGCCCCCCAACGCCAGCCGCCCAAGAAGACGGCCCTGAGAAGTTCAAGGAGCCGGCGACACGGATGATGGGATCACCGGTGCCACATGGAACGGCGCCCGACACCTAGTCGGACCCGTCATCCTGCCGCCTACCACCCTCGTCGTCCCTGTCGCTGTCCTCCTCGTCACGCTCGCTCGAGGAGGAATCTTCATCATCAGAAGAGCTCTCCACACAGCACCTTGTATCGAGTCCCGAAGTGCCCGAAGACCTTGACGGAAAGAAGGCCACCCTCCATCAACTTAAAATGGAGAGTGAGCCCATCCGCCAAGCTGTGGATACGAGCAAATGTATTCCACCCCCGACAAAGATACATCACGTGAGGAGCAGGGAAGTCGACGCGGACCCGCGTACCGCTAATCTCACAGCCCCTCATACGCAGCCACAATGACTGCGGCGGATCCAGCTCCATCTCCCGCGCGAATGGAGTCGGGAGGCGAAGGCAACGGCTCGGCGGCCGGCGCAACCTGACGAAGAATTCACGGGGATTGTCCCCAACGTGGCCCTCCATCGAAGGAGGAGCCGCTGGCGGGGGCGAGGCCGGCGCGCCGCCCCGTCCTCCTCTTCCCTGAGCGTTGCGACCTCTACCCCGACCTCGCCCACGGCCTCGCCCTCTCCCCCTTCCCCTCGCGGCTGGCTCTACCACCATAGGTGCAGGAGGAGGAGGGACGCGTTGTCAAGCAGCAACCCTTGCCGCCATTGTCGAAGGACCGGGATTCCCTTCCTCCATTGCAAGGGGAAGGAAGAAGCGGAAGCAGAAGAAGGAAGAGGATGGAAGAATACGGGGTGACATCCCCCCTCCCCGCTCCTTATAAAGGAACGGGGTTGGGGCTCAGCCGCCCCGCTCGGCCAATCAAGACACAAGAAGCGCAGGGAACCAGGACCGACCCGCTGCCCCAACCAGCGACGGTCCGGTTCCCCGCCTCCACCATTCGCCACCCCAAGCGCATGGGAGACACGTGGCCAATGCGCAGAACCAGGTGACAAGTGAGGCGACCTCTCCCCACCCCGTGATCATGGGGAGTGGACGCCTTGAAGACCGCGCCTCGACTCCATTTAGTAAATGAGCCGCGCCCCCACGCCTCCCTCCTTTTACGGGGAAGGCGCGAAGCCGCCTCTTTACTATGATGTGACGCATGCCTGCGGGAACCACCCCACGCATGCCACCCACGTCACGCACACCCCTTCGCACCGCGCCACGCGCGCGAATCATGCAAAGCACAGCGCGAAAAGTCTTACCACGGTAAAAACCGTCCCGCCTGCCCGCGCACCGTTCTGGGCCTAGCCCAACAACGTGTCGCGCTTATGTGTGGCCCAGGCCCGGGGGCTCCTGTCGGTGTACAAAAAGGGGGGTACATTTTTTGTACCCCTATGACTATGCACGGGCAGTCTGAGCCACGGGCACCGCCGCACCAAGCAAGGCAAGGGAGTTAAGCCAGGGTAAGACCGAAGCTCAAGAGAACTAGAACGACACCAAGGACAAGACCACAAAGAGCAAAGGGACGAAGCGGGTTCCCCGGCAAGATCCTTGCCGGGAGCCAGTTTTAGTAGCCCCGGCAAGACCCTTGCCGCGGCAACTCGCACCACGCCTACGGAGCAAATCACCCTTGAGTCCGCTGCCCCCATAGGGCAAGGATTCGGGAGACATCCCCGTACTGGCATGCAGATATTTGTGAATACATTCAAGATCAGATACGCGCTAAGAAGGCGACGACCCTTGGCGGGATCCTAGCCGAGGAAGATCACAAGACCTCCGGCAGGCGCCTTGCCGGGGATGGCAGCAGGCGCTGCGGCAAGACCCTTGCCGGGGCCCCGGCAAGGCCCTTCCCAAGGACATCTGCAGGGCCACCATCAGGCCCACGCCGACTAAACTTCCACCGCCTTATGCAGCTGCCGACCCAACCAGCTAGGCAGGCACCTGCGTGGCGACATGCAGATCTTTGAAGAAGACCCACCATTGCGCCACCTCAGCTGCCTGCCTACCTACATGGCATCTCAGGCATCGCTGGCCAGGGCGCGTGTCGACACAAGAAGGAGCGGCGACGGACAAGACAGATCTCTCCCCCGTCCCCGATAAAGCAAGGACACCTAAGCAAGACGCATTAAATGCGCCTTATCATGTAATGCGAGGGATAACCTTGCATCAATGTACCCTTTCCACCTCATGTGTGCCACTATGGCAACCCCTTTTTCTATAAAAGGAGGCCCGAGGCGACCAGGAGGAGGATTCGGCTTTTTGGAGCTCCTCACGCCCCATAGCTAGCTGAAGAAGACAGATATACAATCCACCAAAGCAGGAGTAGGGTTTTACGCATCCTCGCGGCCCGAACCTGGATAAACGAACCGTGTGCTATCTGTTTGATCCGCTCTTCTCTCAACCCCGCGCCCTGCTAACTGATGGCTTCTCGCCCCTCGTTGGTTACCCCAAGTGGAAGGTTGAGATGTAGCGTAGCGGCAAATTTCCCTTGGCAAAGATACCAAGGATCGAATCCCGTGAGACTTCGAGGGTCGACAAGTAGGTGTCAACGGCGCGAGAAACTTAGCGGTTGACGGGACCTGCACATAGATACAGATAACTTTGCTCCCAACGAGTATAGAGAGGTTGTCAATCCCTCCGGCCTTGTTGTTTACAAAGGATCAAACACAAGAGATAATAATGATAGCTATGACTGCAACTAGGAAATAAAAATAGGAAGTAAATAGAAGGTGTGATCAGCGGTGGTAATATGGACCGGGGTCCCATGATGTTCACTAGTGATGTCTCTCTCCCAAAAGACGATAAAACAGCAAAGCGAGGTAAACAAATTACAGCTAGGCAATTGACAGGATTATGTGCGCAAACCAATGCTAACTATGCTGCAAAGAAAGGTAGAGGCTCAAAAGCATGGGCGTACGCCAAGGCAAGTAGACCGAAATCCATCTGCATCTACTACTAATCATCCACCTTGAGATATCTATCCAGAACATCTCGCTGGTATTAAGTTGTGAATCCCACCCAAAGTGTAAACTCAAAGCAACAGACAACTGCATTAAAAGAACTTTGCGTAAAGTAAACAATCCTTGCACCCGCAGGTACAAGCACCGTTGTTTTCTCCCTTGTGGCAACAGCACATCCCCTAGACTCATGTTTCTGTCACTCAAGCTAGTCATCAGGGGGCATGAACCCACAATCAAGCATAACACTCCCTCTTGGAGTTACTACCTACTAGTTGGCCAAAGCAATAAACAGCAACGGAGAACATGCAAGAATTACTCAAGAACAAAGATATAAAAGAGGTGAATCAAATATATTACTCAAACACAATCTGAACATAGTCTCATAATCCATCAGATCCCAGCAAACTCAGCAAAGCAACAGCAGAAAGATTACATATGTGCCTCGATCATGTAGGGCAGCTCACGAGGTCTAAACCATGAAGAGCAAAGAGGGGAGGAGAACATCACATAGCTACTGATCATGGACCCATGGTCCAAGGTGGAATACTCACGACTCATCCGGGAAGCGTCCATGGTGGTGGAGAAGCTCCCGGTGGTGGTTCTCCCCTCCGACAGGGTGACGGGAAGAGTTCTCCTGATGCTCCCGATCTTGGAAGCGATGCGGCGGCGGAACAGAGGCGAGATCGCGAAAAAGGGTTCTGTCCTCGAGGGTTTCGGGACGAGAGGGATATATAGGCGAAGGGGGGCAGCCAGAGGCGGAGCAGGGGCCCCAGGCGCCCCCCTGGCGCGGCCAGGGGTGGGGCCGCGCCAGGTGGCCGCCTGGGCCTCCCCTGGCTCCCCTCTGGCCCATCTTTGGTTCTTCGCGAAGCTTCCTGTACGCTGATTTTTCCTATATTTTCCTGAAATTTTTGGAGCACTTTTAATATGGGGGAAACCTAAAATAGAAAAATAGCAGAAAACAGGAACTGGCACTGTGGTGCACTGAGTTAATAGGTTAGTCCAAATATGGTCAAAAGTGTATGGAAGTGCATCAATATCATAGCAATATCACACAAAAGAAGCATGGAGCAAGCAGAAATTATAGATACGTTTTGAACGTATCACTAACCGTAGTAGGGATTCTTGTGATACCATAGGTGTCGTTCCCACCGACAAAGGGCATGCTCCACAAGTGAATTATACCATCAATGGTCACAACTACAACACGGGGTATTACCTTGCAGATGGCATATATCTGCAATAGGCAACATTTGTGAAGACAATTCCAAATCCAAAAGGTGAAAAGAAAAAAAATTCTCCCGGTTTCAAGAAGCATGTCGGAAGGATGTCGAACGAGCCTTTGGTGTTCTGCAAGCTCGTTTTGCTATTGTACGTGGACCAGCAAGGTATTGGGATCTTGAAACACTCGGAGAAGTGATGACAGCTTGTATCATCCTGCATAACATGATAATAGAAGATGAGCGTGGAAGTCATGTAGACTACCACTACGATAACATGGGAGAACTAGTGACACCTTCTCATCGAGAGGCGGCTACATTGACTCAGTTTCTTCAAGCTCAAAGTGATATTGGAAACAAACAAGTTCACTGTCAGCGTCAACTTGATCTAGTTGAGCACCTATGGCAGATCCGTGGACTGATGTAGTTTTAATAATTATTAGGTGCTAGTAATAATGTAGACCATGTCATCATTTTAGATTATGTAAGCCAGTGATGGTGTGTAAGCAGTACCTTGTATCATTTTTACATAATGGAAGCAATTATCTAGTTAACATAGTCATGCAAATGTTTTGGAGACATAGTACATATTACTACACATAATTCATCCAAATGGTTCGAAGATAATAAGTAGTACATCTTACAACACATAGTGCCGGTTCCAACGGCTAGGCGGGCCGCTCTCATTAGTACCGGTTTGCGCCTAAATTTTAGCACCGGTTCGTGCCACGGACTGGTACTAAAGAGGGTGGTGGCCGAATGTTGTCAGACCGGGGCCCTTCCAGCACCTTTAGTACCGGTTCTTGCCATGAACCGGTACTAAAGGTCGTCCTACATAAACCCTTCGTCCACCCAAGCTTGCTCTGTTTTCCACTTTCCCCTCGATCTCCTCTATGTTCTTCCCCACCCTCGAACTCACACTCCATTTTTGCCAAAATTTGTGAAGATTTGAAGGCAACCCATCCATCCAAGTGATCACTAAGGTAAGCAACTTTGTCCTTTCATCTCTCATTGCTAGATTAGCTCTTGCAATGCTTTATATAGTCATTAATTTGTGGGTTTTAGTAATTTGGGAGGAATTATATGTGGTAGTTTATTTGATTTATATGCAATTTGAGCTCAAAATAACACTTAGTTTGCAATTGTAGGTGTGGTTTACTTAGTGCCTTCCCGTGTCCGTCCTAACCACCATCGGTCGTCCGCACCGTCCTGTCGCCGGCACCACCTTGTGGTGAGCCTCTTGTTCTTATCTTTTTTATGTTAAAAAATCATGTTTGTGTGATTTAGATATATAGTTACTGGTATAATTATCTTACCCGTACGTTGTTTGTTATACATAGTGCCATGGTTTTGATATCCGTCGAGAGGTTAAATTTAGTTGAAAGAGAAAACGAGTATTTGAAAGAAAAACTGAAAAGGATTGAGGGGGAGAAGATGGAATTGGAGTTGCATGTTGCTGATGTCGTCGATGATCACAAGATCGAGATGGACAAAATGCGCTTGAAGATTAGAAAGATAAGAAATATGCCATTGATAATGAGGCTTGGTATCATTATGCTGTTGCATCAATTGTTACCTTAGTTGCGATCTTGATCGTATTTGTTGTTGCATTTAAATGCTTTAGCTAGAGAGTTAATTGTATGTTGCATTTAAGTGTTGTATGAACTTTATGTATGAACTTGTATTAATTTAGTATTTTTGGTGTTGTGTAATGAAGATGAGCCGGCAATGGATGTACGATGACCGATGCTCTCCCGGGTTCATTAATGGTGTGCATACTTTTCTGAATGCGGCTGAGGCAAACAAGCGGGCGGATGGTTTTATGCCTTGTCCATGTGCTGGCTGTAAGAATGATCACAATTACTCTAACTCAAGAACCATTCACATCCACCTGTTTGAGTTCGGTTTCATGCCCCATTATAATGTTTGGACCAAGCACGGAGAAAGAGGGGTTATGATGGAAGACAATGAAGAAAAAGAGGACGACGACAACTATCATGGCCATGGGTTCCCCGAATACGATGGTACAACAATGGGGGGAGAAGCTGAGCCGGCAATGCGGCAAGAAGCTGAAGAAGAGGCATCAGATGAGCCCGCTGATGATCTAGGTCGGGTCAGGGTGTGCATTCGGTTTTTTCGGTTTAATTCGGTTCGGGTTATACGGTTTTTGGTTTATACGGTTTTTATACTTCTGTTTATACGGTTTTATATGTAGATACGGTTTGGTTTCGGTAATAACCATTTAATTTCGGTTCGGTTTCGGTAATAACCAAAATAACCAAAGTTGGCGCGAATTTATATATAACAAAAAATTATTTGTTCACACGCTTTCGTTTATGAAATATATGTAGGTTAGATTTTTTTGTGAGGAATGTGTACGTGGCTTGGGTAATTACTAATTAGATGACAGACATAATTTAGTCATATGCATTAGTTAGCAGCACGTATGAGAGATTAGGTAGGTCCGTAGGTGTCGGAGATCCACAACTCCACATGACCTGGTCTTGATTAAATGGCAGTAGATATGATTTACTATTGAGGGAGGAGGCAGAAAATGGAATGAGAGAAAAATCCTGCATCCACGCGCCCACGACCACGAGCCCACAAGGCCACAACGCAGGCCAATCCTTCCTTTTTTTTAGCGATCTACTCCCTTTTTATAGCGATCGGCTACGTGCGTGGTGGAACGCTGGACAAAGTTGTCGAGTGGGCTGGACACTTTGAGCCCAAATAAGCATCGTATGTGATGTGCCCTGGTTGGTTTGGTTCGAGCTGTAGAGATTTAGTACCACCTCGCATGTCGAGCTGTAGCAGGGTGAGCAGATGGCTATAAAAGAAAGGATGGTGAAGGGTTCAGCTATCATATTGTCGCACACAGAAGCGAAGTTTGGTTTTTTCGGTTTAACCGAATGGTTTTCGGTTTCTAACCGAAAAAACCAAATGGTAAATGGTTTCTAGAATCGAAAACTGAAACTGAAACCGTAACCTGAAAAAACCGAAATTTCAGTTCGGTTTAGTTTTTTCGGTTCGGTTTTTGGTTTCCGGTTCGGTTTTGCACACCCTTAAGGTCGGGCCATTGCCATGCAAAGAGAAACTGCACAACTAAAAAGGAGAGGCTAAAGTTGCAGCGAATGTTAGAGGATCACAAGAAATTGTTGTACCCAAACTGCGAAGCTGAGAAGAAAAAGCTGGGCACCACACTGGAATTGCTGCAATGGAAGGCAGAGAATGGTGTATCTGACAATGGATTTGGAAAGTTGCTGGTAATCTTAAAGAAGATGCTTCCAAAAGACAACGAATTGCCTGAGCGTACGTACGAAGCAAAGAAGGTTGTCTGCCCTCTAAAGTTAGAGGTGTAGAAGATACATGTATGCCCTAATGACTGCATCCTCTACCGGGGTGAGTACGAGGATTTGAATGCGTGCCCGGTATGCGGTGCATTGCGCTATAAGATCACCCGCGATGACCCCGGTGATGTCGAGGGTGAGCGCCCCAGGAAAAAGATTCCTGCCAAGGTGATGTGGTATGCTCCTATAATACCACAACGTTTCTTCCAAAACAAAGAGCATGCCAAGGCAATGCGATGGCACAGAGAAGACCGTAAGAAAGACGGAAAGTTGAGAGTACCCGCTGACGGTTCGCAGTGGAGAAAAATCGAGAGAAAGTACAGCAGGGAGGAGTTTGGAGGTTACGCAAGGGACGTATGGTTTGGTCTAAGCGCAGATGGCATTAATCCTTTTGGGGAGCAGAGCAGCAACCATAGCACCTGGCCTGTGACTCTATGTATGTATAACCTTCCTCCTTGGTTGTGCATGAAGCGGAAATTCATTATGATGCCAGTGCTCATCCAAGGCCCTAAGCAACCCGGCAACGACATTGATGTGTACCTAAGGCCATTAGTTCAAGAACTCTTACAGTTGTGGAATGGAAAAGGTGTACATGCGTGGGATGAGCACAGACAGGAAGAATTTGATCTAAAGGCGTTGCTGTTCGTTACCATCAATGATTGGCCTACTCTCAGTAACCTTTCAGGACAGACAAACAAGGGATACCGCGCATGCACGCATTGTTTGGATGATACCGACAGTATATATTTGGATAATTGTAGGAAGAATGTGTACATCGGACATCGTCGATTTCTTCCGAGCAGGCATCCCGTAAGAAAGAAAGGCAAGCATTTCAAAGGTGAGGCGGATGACCGGACGAAGCCTCGCCACCGAACTGGTCCTGATGTACATGATATGGTCAAGGATTTGAAGGTAGTCTTTGGAAAGGGTCCTGGCAGACAACCTGTTCCGACTGACGCTGACGGGCGTGCACCCATGTGGAAGAAGAAATCTATATTTTGGGACCTGCCCTATTGGAAAGACCTAGAGGTCCGCCTCCGCAATCGACGTGATGCATGTGACCAAGAATCTTTGCGTGACCCTGCTTGGCTTCTTAGGCGTGTATGGGAAGACAAAAGATACACCGGAGGCACGGGAGGACCAGCAACGTATGCACGGAAAAGACGGCATACATCAGGGTCATGCCAGCTACGCTCTTACCAAAGAAGAGAAGGAAATCTTTTTTGAATGTCTGCTCAGTATTAAGGTACCGTCTTGCTTCTCGTCGAATATAAAGGGAATAATAAATATGGCAGAGAAAAAGTTACAGAACCTAAAATCTCATGACTGCCACGTGATTATGACGCAACTGCTTCCGATTGCATTGAGGGGGCTTCTACCGGAAAACGTTCGATTAGCCATTGTGAAGCTATGTGCATTCCTCAATGCAATCTCTCAGAAGGTAATCGATCCATAAATCATACCTACGTTACAGAATGATTTGGTGCAATGTCTTGTCAGTTTTGAGTTGGTGTTCCCACCATCCTTCTTCAACATCATGACGCACGTCCTACTTCACCTATGCGAAGAGATTAACATTTTGGGTCCTGTATTTCTACACAATATGTTCCCCTTTGAGAGATTCATGGGAGTCTTAAAGAAATATGTTCATAACCGTGCTAGGCCAGAAGGAAGCATCTCCAAAGGCCATGAAAATGAGGAGGTCATTGAGTTTTGTATTGACTTTATTCCTGGCCTTATGACGATTGGTGTTCCTGAATCGCGGCATAAGGGCAGACTGGATGGAAAAGGCACGCTAGGAGGAGATCAAATAATATGTATGGATGGGCATTCTCTCATTAAAGCACACTACACAGTTCTACAGAGCTCCGCCTTGGTGGCTTCGTGTATGGACGAACACAAGAATTTCCTACGCTCCAAATACCCGGAGCAGTCTGACGACTGGATTACACGTGAACAAATGACGACTTTCGCCGGCTAGTTGCAGACACGTGCCATGCATGATGCCGCTATTAAAGATGACATGTACTTGCTTTCCCAGTTACCATCTTCGAATATAATGACTTTCAAAGGGTACGAGATAAATGGGAATACATTTTACACGATCGCCTAAGATAAGAAGAGCACCAACCAAAATAGTGGTGTCCGCTTTGATGCAACAACCAAGATGGGAAAGGAAACATATTATGGTTACATAGAGGACATATGGGAACTTGACTATGGACGTGGTTTGAAGGTCCCTTTGTTTCGGTGCAAATGAGTCAATATGAAACGAGGCGGGGTAACTGAAGACCCGCAGTACGGAATGACAACAGTGGATCTCAACAATCTTGCGTATGTAGACGAACCACTCGTCCTATCCAATGATGTGGCGAAGCCGAGAAAAAGAAAAGATAAGGAAGCGAATGCATCATACGATGAGCCAAAGCGCCACATAGTTCTTCTGGGAAAAGAAACATCATGGGAGTGGATGACAAGACAGACATGTCAGAAGATTATGAAGAGTTTGATGAAATTGCTCCATTCACAGTGAATATTGCCCCAAGCATCCAGTTAAATGACGAACATTGTCCATGGTTAAGGCGCAAAGGGACACACGCAAAGAAAAAGTTTCACACCCAAAGATCCCACTCTAGGATGTGATCGGCTTCACTGTCATCACTTTCTTCTCTAGTGAGTTTCCGGACTTATATATCTGGAAAGTCCCGCTTCGAACAAACCGGAGGAAATCCTTGTAATAGTTAGTGTACTTATGTGTTTTGGCATTTGAAACGCGAAGAAATTTTATGTGCAAATTCTTTCATGCATTTACTGAATTTTTCAGCTAAATGACCTTCAAATTTAAAAACACTTCAAATGAACTCTGAAAAGGTTGAAAGTTGGCATGGTATCATAATTTCACCCACATAGCATGTGCAAAAAAGTAGAGAGGGTTATGACAAAAAACTGGATGCACTTCGTGTACAAAAAATGGACAATCTCTTTCAAAATATCAGGGTTTTGGACGATAAGTCATCTGTTACAAAGGCATTTCATTTTTTATATAACCTAAGTATTACCAAGTTAAATATAATGATAAAACACATTAATATTAAACATACGAAAAAAAGAATCACTGAAAAAACTATTTTTAAAGTTAAGTTATTCACAAACTAGTGATTCACACATATTTGAAATAATTCAAATTTAAAAACTACCGGCACTAACAGAAAGTTTGTAATTTTTTGTACCTAGAGCAAAAATACTCACAAAGGAACTCTAAATACAACAAAAAAACAACTTACAAATAAATAAAATAGATCAAATAAAGCAGAAAATAGAAAAAACTAAAAAAATACCCACCTACTAGGCCACAGCAGCCTGCATACGACTAGAAACCCAACCTGTAGTTGGGCCAGGATGCAGGCCCGCTAGACAAGTAGGCCCAACAGGGCAGAGTAGAAATTTTAGGCCCAGAAGGCCTGCATTAGATAGGAGCTCAATGCAGTGCCTGCGCCGGGGCTTATAAACTAGTCCTGGGGCTCCTCGACAAGCGAGGTGGGACTAAACTTTGTGCACCGCGGGTGGCAGCGCACACCCTTTAGTACCGGGTGGTGGCTCCAACCGGTACTAAAGGGGGGTTTTAGTACCGGTTGGAGCCACCACCCGGTACTAAAGGCTTGCCCTTCCCGCCGCTTGGCCTGGCCAAAATAGGCCTTTAGTACAGGTTGGTGGCTCCAACCGGTACTAAAGGTTCCTTCTATATATACAGTACTTCAAAAAAATCAGTTCTACGAGAAATTCTATTTATATATATGCATAACGTGTACAATATGTAGCATCGTAAAAGACCAGTAAACAAAAGAGAATTAAATGGAAAACACAAAATTAAAGAAGAAAGAAATCATGAATCCAAAACCACCTAAAGCATTTAGTACCAGTTCATTTTACAAACCGGTACTAAAAGGATCCCCGCCCCTTGATGACC
This sequence comes from Secale cereale, assembly GCA_902687465.1. Lineage (NCBI taxonomy): Eukaryota > Viridiplantae > Streptophyta > Magnoliopsida > Poales > Poaceae > Secale > Secale cereale. Next base: position 10,500,410 of record LR738710.1, on the reverse strand, counting down.
CATAAGTGTAGGGGGGTCTATCGTAGTCCTTTCGGTAAGTAAGAGTGTCGAACCCAACGAGGAGCAGAAGGAAATGATAGGCAGTTTTCAGTAAGGTATTTTCTGCAAGCAATGAAATTATAGATAACAGATAGTTTTGTGATAAGATAATTGGTAGCAAGTGACAAACGGTAAAAGTAAATAAGATGCAGCAAGGTGGCCCAATCCTTTTTGTAGCAAAGGACAAGCTTGGACAAACTCTTATGCAAGGTAAAGCGCTCCTGAGGACATATGGGAATTATCGTCAAGCTAGTTTTCATCACGGTCATCTGATTTGCGTTCGGTACTTTGATAATTTGGTATGTGGGTGGACCGGTGCTTGGGTGCTGCCCTTACTTGGACAAGCCTCCCACTTATGATTAACCTCTAATGCAAGCATCTGCAACTACAAAAGAAGTATTAAGGTAAACCTAACCATAGCCTGAAACATATGGATCCAAATCAGCCCCTTACGAAGCAACGCATAAACTAGGGTTTAAGCTTCTGTCACTCTAGCAACCCATCATCTACTTATTACTTCCCAATGCCTTCCTCTAGGCCCAGATAATGGTGAATTGTCATGTAGTCAACGTTCACATGACACCACTAGAGGAGAGACAACATACATCTCATCAAAATATCGAACGAAGACCAAATTCACATGACTACTAATAGCGAGACTTCTCCCATGTCCTCAGGAACAAAAGCAACTACTCACAAGACATAATATTGTTCATGATTGGAGGGGTATTAATATGCATAATGGATCTAAACATATGATCTTCCACCAAATAAACCAACTAGCATCAACTACAAGGAGTAATCAACACTACTAGCAACCCACAGGTACCAATCTGAGGTTTTGATACAAAGATTGGATACAAGAGATGAACTAGGGTATGAGAGGAGATGGTGCTGGTGAAGATGTTGATGAAGATAGCTCTCCCCAAGATGGGAGAGTTGTTGGTGATGACGGCGGTGACGATTTCCCCCTCCCGAAGGGAAGTATCCCCGGCAGAACAGCTCTGCCGGAGCCCTAGATTGGTTTCCACCTCGGTTCCGCCTCGAGACGGCGGTGTCTGGTCCCGAAAGCCTCCTCTTGATTTTTACCAGGTCAAAACGCTTCATATAGGAGAAGATGGGCACCTGGGGCCCACCGGCTGGCCCTCGAGGCAGGGGGCGCGCCCTGGGAAGGGGGCACGCCCCCCACCCTCGAGGCTAGCCAATGGCCCCTCTCATGGGTTTCTTCTGCCAGGTATTTTTTATATTTTCCGAAAAAATGTTCTTTGGAGTTTCGGGGCTTTTGGAATTGTGCAGAATAGGTTTCCAGAGTTTGCTCCTTTTCCAGCCCAGAATTCCAGCTGCCGGCATTCCCCCTTCTTCATGTAAACCTTGCAAATAAGAGGGAAAAGGCATAAGTATTGTGACAAAACATGTATGAACAGCCCATAATGCAATAAATATCAACTTATAAGCATGATGCAAAATGGACGTATCAAGTCCCCCAAGCTTAGACCTCGCTTGTCTTCAAGCGAAAGCCGATATCGAAAAATATGCCCACATGTTTAGAGATAGAGGTGTCGATAAAAACAAAATACGGACATGAGGACATCATGATCATTCTCATAACAGCAACTTATATAAATATAGTCATATGATCATTATGCAAAAGTAACAATTCATCCACAATATCAAGTATGCATCATAAACTTTATTGGAAACTAACAAACTTTGGTCTCGGTCATTGAAGCAATTGCAATTTATCGTAACATCGGAAAGAGTCAATATAAGAGCTTTTCAGCAAGCCTACATACTCAACTATCATATAGTCTTTCACAATTGCTCACACTCATGCAATACTTATGTTTATGGAGTTTTAATCGGACACAGAGAAAGATAGGGGCTTATGGTGTTGCCACCCAACCTTTTACCTCAAGGGTAATGTCAACAGTAATAGATCATGAAAACTTAAATCCAAGTGGGTATATATATCAGGATCTTTCCAACATAGTGTTCTTGCCAAAGGATAAAATGAAAAAGGAAAGGTGGAACTCACCTTGACACTTATAAGACAAGAATAAAAGATAGGCCCTTCGCAGAGGGAAGCAGAGGTTGGCATGTGTTTTTATGGTTGGATGCACAAAGTCTTAGCATAGAAGAACTTCGCTTTATATTGCCACTTGTGATAAGGACCTTTATTATGCAGTCTATCGCTTTTATTACTTCCATATCACAAGCTCGTATAAAGCTAATTTCTCACACACTAATACATCATGCATGTATTAGCGGGTTTATAACATGACAACTTACTTGGAAGGTTCTTTATCAATCCATAGGTAGGTATGGTGGACTCTCATGGCAAAACTAGGTTTAAGGATATATGGAAGCACAAGTAGTATATCTACTTAGTGCGAGGAGTTTTGGCTAGCATGAGAGGGGAAGGCAAGCTCAACATGTTGGAAGATCCATGACAATATACTTTGATATAAGAAGACATAACCCATTATGTTGTCTTCCTTGTCCAACATCAACTCTTTAGCATGTCATACTTTAATGAGTGCTCACAATCGTAAAAGATGTCCAAGATAGTATATTGTATGTGAAGCCTCTCTTCTTTAATTACTTCCTATTAATTGCAACGATGACCAAAACTATGTTTGTCACCTCCCAACAACTTTTATTTATCATACTCTTGTATGTGAAGTCATTACTTCCCATAAGATCGATACGATCTCTTTGATTATCTTTTTGTTTTCTTTCTTTTATCATGACCCAAGTCAGGAAATCAAGCCCTTGACTCAACACTAATCTTTATTATATAGCTCACGGACTCGATTACAAAGGATAAAGCTCACAAAGCAAAAGCTCACAACTAGATCATGCTAACTTTATTCTAATAGATCAAGATACTACCAAAAGGATCAAACTAAGTAAAACGGTAAAGATAGGAGTGATGGTGATACGATACCGGGGTCACTCCCCCAAGCTTGGCAGTTTCCAAGGGGAGTGCCCATACCCATATGATTATGTCTCCTTCTTAGGGTTGGTGATGCTGGAGTTGCAAGTAGTGACGGGGGATCCTCATATATCGAGCGTAGGAGATCTTCCAGCTTGCGGATAATACCTTTGAGAGCAGCTATGTAATCCTTCAACAAAAGATTTTCACTTGTGAGATGCTTGTTACGGATCTGAGTTAACTCAAGCATCCTGAAAGCTTCTAGCTCAGCTGAGTAAAGAGATTAGGAAGGGATTTGGAGATGTCTTCTTCTCCCGCTGCCGGAGCCAGATCTTCCACATACATCTTGATCTTCTTCTCCTTGTGGATCTCCTCGGGTCCTTCCCTCTTCAGATCTATCTTCATTAGCCAAGCATCGTTGCCTTCGTTGTTGGAGGAGGGAGACGACATGATGCCTGGCTTCGCAAACCTTAGCAGATAACAGCTCAAAACGAAAACAGAGGAATTCTGCGTGATACAGAGGTCAAAATCCTCGGGAGTATATATAATGAATTTTTCCCGAACAAAAGGAGTAACCTGCAAGAAAACGGAGTCCAGGGGACACACGGGGTGCCCTCGAGGTAGGGGCGTGCCCTGGGAAGGGGGGCGCGCCCCCTACCCTCGAGGCCACCTCATGTCTCCTCCGGACTGCGGTTTATTTTCCTATTTTTCTAAATATTCCAAAACGGAGAAAAATTTCCTTTAGAACTGTTTTGGAGTCGGTTCACTTACTGTATCACGTACCTCTTCCTTTTCGGAGGCTGAATCATTCTGGAAAGTGTCCCTTATGTATTTCTCCGGGGTTATGGTTTCAATAATATTAGTTTCAACATTTATAGGATTACCTGAGATATAATGTTTGATCCTTTGACCATTCACCACCTTCGGATTTGTGCCTTCGAAGTTGTTGATCTTTATGGCATCAGAATGATAGACCTCCTCGATAACGTAAGGTCCTTCCCACTTGGAGAGAAGTTTTCCTGCAAAAAATCTTAAACGAGAGTTGAATAGCAAAACATAATCACCTACGTTGAACTCACGCTTTTGTATCCTTTTGTCATGCCATCTTTTAACTTTTTCTTTAAATAACTTGGCGTTCTCGTAGGCCTGGGTTCTCCATTCATCGAGATAGCTAATATCAAATAGCCTCTTTTCACCGGCAAGTTTGAAATCATAATTGAGCTCTTTGATAGCCCAATATGCCTTATGTTCCAGCTCAAGAGGTAAATGACAAGCTTTTCCATATACCATCTTATATGGAGACATACCCATAGGATTTTTGTATGCTGTTCTATAGGCCCATAATGCATCATCTAGTTTCTTGGACCAATTCTTTCTAGACTTGTTTACTGTCTTCTACAAGATTAATTTCAACTCACTATTACTTAGTTCTACCTGACCACTAGTCTGTGGGTGATAGGGTGATGCAATTCTATGGTTGACATCGTACTTAGCAAGCATCTTACGGAAGGCACCATGAATAAAGTGTGAACCACCATCAGTCATTAGATATCTAGGGACTCCAAACCTTGGAAATATAACTTCTTTAAGCATCTTAATAGAGGTGTTATGATCAGCACTACTAGTTGGAATAGCTTCTACCCACTTAGTAACGTAATCAGCAACAACTAGGATATGTGTGTACCCATTAGAGGCAGGAAAAGGTCCCATATAATCAAAAAACCAGACATCAAATGGTTCAATAATGAGTGAATAATTCATAGGCATTTCTTGACGTCTACTAATATTACCGATTCTTTGACATTCATCACATGATAAGACAAACTTACGGGCATCCTTGAATAGAGTAGGCCAATAAAAACTGGATTGCAATACCTTATGTGCAATTCTGTCTCCCGCATGGTGTCCTCCATAAGCTTCGGAGTGGCACTTGCGTGAGATCTGTTCATGTTCATGCTCAGGCACACAACGTCTAATAATACCATCTACTCCTTCTTTATAAAGATGTGGGTCATCCCAAAAGTAATGTCTCAAATCATAGAAGAACTTTTTCTTTTGCTGGTATGTGAAGCTAGGAGGTATAAACTTAGCAACAATATAATTAGCATAATCAGCATACCAAGGAGCAGTATGAGAAGTACTTATGACAGCTAGTTGTTCATCAGGAAGCTATCATCAATAGGTTGTGGGTCATCAAGTATATTCTCTAACCTAGACAAGTTATCTGCTACGGGGTTCTCGGCTCCCTTTCTATCAATAATATGCAAGTCAAATTCTTGCAGCAAGAGGACCCATCTAATAAGTCTAGGTATAGCATCTTTCTTCTCCATAAGGTATTTGATAGCGGCATGATCAGTGTGAATAGTTACTTTAGAATCAACGATATAGGGTCTAAACTTATCACAAGCAAACACAACTACTAAAAATTCTTTCTCAGTGGTAGCATAATTTCTTTGGGCACTATCTAGAGTTTTACTAGCATACTGGATAACATTCAATTTCTTATCAACTCTTTGCCCTAGAACAGCTCCTACAGCATAATCACTAGCATCGCACATAATCTCAAAGGATAAATTCCAGTCATGAGGCTGGACAATAGGTGCAGAGATCAATGCTTTCTTAAGTATTTCAAATGCTTCTAGACAATCATCATCAAAGACAAAAGGAATATCTTTCTGTAAAAGACTAGTCAGAGGCCTGGAGATTTTGGAGAAGTCCTTAATGAACCTCCTATAAAACCCGGCATGACAAAGGAAACTTCGTATACCTTTGATATCCTTAGGGCATGGCATCTTTTCAATAGCATCAACTTTAGCCTTGTCAACTTCAATACCTCTTTCGGAAATTTTATGTCCCAAGACAATGCCTTCATTAACCATAAAGTGGCACTTCTCCCAATTCAAGACAAGGTTAGTGTCTTCACATCTCTGCAAAACTCGATCATGGTTGCTTAAGCAATCATCAAAAGAAGTTCCATAAACGGAGAAATCATCCATGAATACCTCAACAATCTTTTCACAAAAGTCAGAGAATATAGCCATCATGCATCTTTGAAAGGTAGCAGGTGCGTTACATAAACCAAAAGGCATATGTCTATAAGCAAAGGTACCGAAAGGACAAGTAAAGGTGGTCTTTTCTTGATCCCCCTTTGACACAGGTATTTGAGAGAAACCAGAATAACCATCTAAAAATCATAAATGAGTATGTTTGGATAATCTTTCTAGCATTTGATCAATAAATGGCAAGGGGTAATGATCTTTCTTAGTAGCTTTATTTAACTTACAGAAATCAATTACCATCCTATAACCTGTAACTATTCTTTGCGGGATCAATTCATCTTTATCATTAGGGACAACAGTCATACCTCCTTTCTTAGGAACACAATGGACAGGACTTACCCACTGGCTATCAGCAATGGGATAGATAATACTTGCCTCTATAAGCTTTAGAATTTCCTTCCTTACCATTTCTTTCATCTTAGGATTTAACCGTCGCTGATGATCAATAACTGGTTTAGCATTTTCTTCCAATTTTATCTTGTGTTGACATATAGTGGGACTAATGCCCTTAAGATCATCCATAATATATCCAATAGCAGCTCGGTGCTTCTTCAGAGTTTTCAATAATCTTTCTTCTTCATGCTCTGAAAGGTTAGCACTAATAATAATAGGATATATCTTCTTTTCATCAAGATAAACATACTTAAGATTATCAGGCAAAGGTCTAAGTTCAAGCACGGGATCACCCTTGGGTGGAGGAGGATCCCCTAGGATTTTCAACAGGCAAGTTGTTTTTCAATACGGGTCCCTGTGTAAGGAATATTTCATCTATCTCCCTTCTCTCATTCATTTGCATATCATTTTCATGGTCTAGTAAGTATTGTTATAAAGGATCATTAGGTGGCACAGCAATAGAAGCAAGGCCAATAAGTTCATCCATACTAGGTGGTGCCTTTTCAAGGGGTTGTCTACGGAATTTAGCAAAGTAAAAATCATGAGACATGTTCCCTAATCCGACAGTGACAATATCTTTCACGCAGTCTATCTTGGCATTAACAGTATTCAAGAAGGGTCTACCAAATATAATGGGATGGGAAGCATCTTGTGGGGAACTAAGAACAAGAAAGGCGGCAGGGTATTTGACCTTCCCACATAAGACTTCAATATCTCTAACAATCCCAACTGGTGAAATAGTATCTCTATTAGATAGCTTAATAGTAACATCTATCTTTTCTAACTCAACTGGTGCAATATCATGCATAATTTCATTATACAAATCAAGAGGGATGATACTCGCACTAGCACCTACGTCACATAAACCGTGATAGCAATGATCTCCTATCTTAACAGAGATGACAGGCAGGCCTACAACAGGTTTATGTTTATTCCTAGCATTGGGTTTGGCTATTCTAGTAGAATCTTCTTAGAGATAAATAACATGTCCATCTAAATCTTCTACCAAGAGATCTTTAACCATGGAAACACTAGGTTCAACTTTAATTTGCTCAGAGGGTGTAGGTGTTTTAGTATTACTCTTATGAACTACAGTTGAAGCTTGAGCATGATCCTTTATCCTAACAGGGACAGGTGGTTTCTCGATATAGGCGGTAGGAATAACGGGATCAACATTATAAGTGGTAGTCCTTTCTTCAAATTTAATAGGTTCAACTACTTTTACTTCAATAGGAGGATGGTATTTAAACCACTTCTCCTTGGGGAGATCAACATGAGCAGCAAAAGATTCACAGAAAGAAGCTACTATCTCAGAGTCAAGTCCATATTTAGTGCTAAACTCAAGGAAAACATCAGTACCCATAAAAGCTTTAACACAATCAAACTTAGGGGTCATACCTGACTCCTTACCTTCGTCGAGATCCCAATCTTTGGAGTTGCATTTAATTCTTTGCAATAAATCCCATTTAAAGTCAATAGTCTTCATCATATAAGAGCCAGAACAAGAAGTATCGAGCATGGAGCGATTATTATGAGAAAGCCGAGCATAAAAATTTTGAATGATCATTTCTCTTGAGAGCTCATGATTGGGGCATGAATATAACATTGACTTAAGCCTCCCCAAGCTTTAGCGATGCTTTCTCCTTCGCGAGGCCAGAAATTATAAATATAATTACGATCACGATGAACATGGTGCATAGGGTAGAACTTCTGATGAAATTCCAACTTCAGACAATTATAGTTCTAAGATCCCATATCATCGCATAGCCTAAACCATGTCAATGCATATCCCTTCAAAGATAAATGGAAAACCTTCTTCTTGATAACATCCTCGGGCATACCTGCATGCTTAAACAATCCACAAACTTCATCCACATAGATTAGATGTAAATCGGGGTGAAGTGTTCCATCTCCTGTATAGGGATTTTCAAGCAGTTTCTCTATCAAACCCGAAGGAATCTCAAAGCAAACATTTTCAATAGGTGCAGTAGGTTGAGGAGCAACTCTTTGCTCTTCTGCTCGGGGTGAAGATACCCCGAACAAGCCCCTCAAAGGATTTTGAGCCATAGTAACAAGTGAAAATAAATTTCAGCACACTATATAAATTTTTCCTTACCAAAGGCGCTTCACTCCCCGACAACGGCGCCAGAAAAGAGTCTTGATGACCCACAAGTGTAGGGGGTCTATCGTAGTCCTTTCGATAAGTAAGAGTGTCGAACCCAACGAGGAGCAGAAGGAAATGATAGGCAGTTTTCAGTAAGGTATTTTCTGCAAGCACTGAAATTATAGATAACAGATAGTTTTGTGATAAGATAATTGGTAGCAAGTGACAAACGGTAAAAGTAAATAAGGTGCAGCAAGGTGGCCCAATCCTTTTTGTAAAAATGGACAAGCCTGGACAAACTCTTATGCAAGGTAAAGCGCTCCCGAGGACATATCGGAATTATTGTCAAGCTAGTTTTCATCACGATCATCTGATTTGCATTCGGTACTTTGATAATTTGGTATGTGGGTGGACCGGTGCTTGGGTGCTGCCCTTACTTGGACAAGCCTCCCACTTATGATTAACCTCTAATGCAAGCATTCGCAACTACAAAAGAAGTATTAAGGTAAACCTAATCATAGCCTGAAACATATGGATCCAAATCAGCCCCTTACGAAGCAACGCATAAACTAGGGTTTAAGCTTCTGTCACTCTAGCAACCCATCATCTACTTATTACTTCCCAATGCCTTCCTCTAGGCCCAAATAATGGTGAAGTGTCATGTAGTCGACGTTCACATGACACCACTAGAGGAGAGACAGCATACATCTCATCAAAATATCAAACGAAGACCAAATTCACATGACTACTAATAGCAAGACTTCTCCCATGTCCTCGGGAACAAAAACAACTACTCACAAGACATAATATTGTTCATGATCGGAGGGGTATTAATATGCATAATGGATCTAAACATATGATCTTCCACCAAATGAACCAACTAGCATCAACTACAAGGAGTAATCAACACTACTAGCAACCCACAGGTACCAATCTGAGGTTTTGATACAAAGATTGGATACAAGAGATGAACTAGGGTATGAGAGGAGATGGTGCTGGTGAAGATGTTGATGAAGATAGCTCTCCCCAAGATGGGAGAGCTGTTGGTGATGACGGCGGTGATGATTTCCCCCTCCCGGAGGGAAGTATCCCCGGCAGAACAGCTCTGCCGGAGCCCTAGATTGGATTCCGCCTCGAGACGGCGGTGTCTGGTCCCGAAAGCCTCCTCTTGATTTTTTTCTAGGTCAAAACGCTTCATATAGGAGAAGATGGGCACCTGGGGCCCACCGGCTGGCCCTCGAGGCAGGGGGCGCGCCCCCCACCCTCGAGGCCAGCCAGTGGCCCCTCTCGTGGGTTTCTTCCGCCAGGTATTTTTTATATTTTTCGAAAAAAAAATCTGTGGAGTTTCGGGGCTTTTGGAGTTGTGCAGAATAGGTTTCCAGAGTTTGCTCCTTTTCCAGTCCAGAATTCCAGCTGCCGGCATCCCCCCTTCTTCATGTAAAACTTGCAAAATAAAAGGGAAAAGGCATAAGTATTGTGACAAAACATGTATGAACAGCCCATAATGCAATAAATATCAACTTATAAGCATGATGCAAAATGGACGTATCACCCCCGGCGCTGGCTCCTGCCACGTGGTGGCCCTTTAGTGGCGGTTCATGTTGAATAGGTACTAAAGGGGGGACCTTTGGTGGCGGTTACAGAACCGGTGCTATAGCCCGGTTCTGCACTAGTGCAACCACACATGTAAAATTTGATAGGTGAAACTCGTTAGTGGTGATGACAATTGAGTACTCCCTCCGTCCGGAAATACTTGTCATCAAAATGATTAAAAGAGGATGTATCTAGACGTATTTTATTTCTAGATACAACCCTTTTTATCCATTTTGAAGACAAGTATTTTCGGACGGAGGAAGTAGTTTGAGTTTTTGTAGGTTGCAAGAATCATAAATGAGAGCCTAAATTGGATATTAGAACGTTGCATGTATGATATCATTCATACATGGTGCATCTGAATGAGCATACAATCCCAAGTTCATGTTCTCTTACTATGCATGTATTTCATATATAGTTGAATGTATTTTTAAGAAGTTGCTACAATTATATTGTCCTACCCCCACCCCCATCCCCCAAGTCATCGGGGTCCAATGGAAAATAATGAAAATTAAGGTGTCTTTTTCTAGGCAATTAGAATAACGCATTTAGGACAGCATAGTTGCACCTAATCCCTGTCTCTCACTTGTTTAACGTTTCTAGCCGTTCATTTTGTTGATCTGGGTGTTTCTGGTCGTCGGATCTGGGTGTCCCGTCATTCAAACTATTCGGCCATCCACAACTGCTTGGTGTGGATGGACTCCGCAAGTAGATGGTTGGCCATCTCTAGAGCGGTGAAGCAGAGGCAGACCGTGATGTGTGGTATGCCTTGGCTTGCGACGTCGTGATGCCTCTCCGATGGACCGGATGGGTGCATTGTCGTTCGAACGCAACACCCCTTCGAATTGGCATAGGTATTCCTATTTGGCGGTGTAACTGCCATCCACCGTCCAACACCAAGTCACCCGAGTCTACCGGCCCATCGTCGAAGTTTATGACCACATCCATCTTTGTTAAGCAACATAACTCTCTCAGCACCAGAGCTGATGGATTGGGTTTCAATAGGCGCATCCATCGATCCCCTGTGATGGCCTCCCGCAGAGAAAGGCGACGGCGCGGCGCTTGGTGCAAAGTGCAGCAGCTTCGGCCATCGGGCCCTCCACCCATTGTGAGTCCCATAACAATAAGGTAGCATAATTTGACATCCAAATACAATTTGCTACGAGTCCGGGTACTGCTGTTACCATATTGATATAATATGATCCCTTTTTATCTGGATTTCCCTATCTTTCAAGTGCGGCCATCCAATTTATTTCAATTTGTAATTGCTTAACTTGCAATAGGAGGGTGTTATCATTGTCTGCGAATTAGCTTTACCTAGATACCTATTGCTATTTCATTACATTGTTTTAATGGGTTCTAATGTCTCGTGTGTGCTTAAAGTGTATAAACATCAATACTTGTTGTTGCGTATATACGCATTATTACATTAGAACATGTTTATGCACATATCGGTTTGTGTTTTGCGCAGACCAGCATACTTTTTGTTGAACACATACTTGTCTGCGCGTAAGTATATTGTAAGATGTAACTATAACATCGGGTTAGCGTCGTATATCATTAGGATCTTTAATCGTGTGGTTCTTGTACTGGTAAATGCATTCCTCTCAAACGCATCGAGGTGTGCGCTGTTTGTGATGCCGTGCCCGCATCCCGACATAATCCGACAAAAAACGCGGCGACCATCAAATACTGCCAGTTTCGCTTTCTAAATCCAGAGAGATGTAAATAGAATACGACCGAAACGCCATCCGACTGAATCCGCGCAGATTCGCGCCCCTAACCATGAGCACTCAAACTTGGCCTGTTTAAAGCAAGTTTGAACAAGTCTGGCACGATGCGGTGGCAAGATGCAGTAGTCCGTATCACGGTAGCACCTAATGTTTGGTAGCACCAGATACTCTTCCCCTGGATATGTGTATGTGATGGGTCAAACTCACCTACACCGTGGACCCTGCACTGCACCGGCCTCAAACTTTAATTCGACCGTTGGCAGCCCGCTCCCGATTTAAAGCGGTTTCCCCCCCTCCCGCACTCTCACCAACCGCAACGCAGAGCAAAACTAGCCGTTGCTCAACCAACCAACGCTCTGCTTCCTTTTCCTTCTCCCCCCATCGCCGTCCCCCGTCCTCTGATCCCGCCTCCGATGGACTCCGCCGCGGCGTCCCTCGTCGTCAGCCCCGCCTCCGACGACCGCTTCTGGGAGGGCCTCCGCACCCGCGTCGACACCATCCTCGAGGACCGCCGCCTCGTCGCCTCCGCCGCGTCCACGGTGCCTACTCTCTCCATCGATCCCGACTGAAATCGCTCCTTTTGTTTCTCTGGAGTTGGATCTTGATGTTCGCTTCGTCTGATCTGTTCGGCGCAGTGCGCGGTGGCGTCCGGGCGCCCCAAGCGGCTCCGGGAGGACTCGCTGATGCTGGTCCGCGGCCTCGACTCCGTCGCCGCGTCCCTCGCGCAGCTCTCCGACACCCTCACCGCCGCCCAGAAGGTAGCCACGATCCCGATTTCCTCCCTCCCCGTTCCAGTCCGACGCTCCGGTGGTGGCGATCTGACGCTGGATCTGTGCGTGCTCCGGTTTTTTACAGGGCGTGAACGCTCTGGCCAAGTGCTCGTCCCAGGCGAGGGAGCGCGAGAGCGAGGAGGAGCCCGACGCGAAGCGGCACTGCGGCGGCGCCTCGACGGAGTTCGCGGCCCTGGACGCCCAGAAACACGCCGACGAAGCTTTGGGCGCGGCCGCGGACGCGAAGCCGCGTGAGGAGCCCAGCGGCGACGTCGTCCTGGCCTCCGCCGAGGTCGCGCAGAGCACCAACCTGAAGCGGGCGCGCAGTGTGAGTGGCCGCGAGCAGAAAGAATCCCGTTTTATGCCAAACGATTTTCGTGGACGATTGATTCTGATCCAATGGTTGTGTGGTGCAGCTGGCGGTGTCGATGGCGGGCAGGGCGGCGAACCTGGCCCGGGAGCTGACGACCATCAAGTCGGAGCTGCGGTTCATGCAGGAGAGGTGCGGGCTGCTGGAGGAGGAGAACCGGCGGCTCCGGGACGGGTACGAAAGCAGCGGCGGCGCCGCCCCAGAGGAAGACGACCTGGTAAATCACGAACCTTCAGGATCAAAATCGACAGAATTTGTCATCGTTCTTGCCTGGCTGATCATCTTTGGGTTGTGTGATACGGCGGGCGGCAGGTCCGGCTGCAGCTGGAGGCGCTGCTGGCGGAGAAGTCGCGGCTGGCGCAGGAGAACGCGAACCTGGCGCGGGAGAACCAGAGCCTGGTGCAGCTGGTGGAGTACCACCAGCTCACCGCCCAGGAGGAGGAAGAAGAAGAAGAGGACCACCTCCTCACCGCCTCCTACGAGGAGGCCGTCATGCAGGGGATGCGGCTCGACTTCTCGTCGCCGCTCGGCAAGTTCGACGGCGAGCTCGACGCCGACGCCGACGGGGTCCCGGCCACCCCCGGCAGCAAGCTCGGCGTGCTGGTGTCACCTGACGAGTAGGATGAGCTGGGTGGTGTGCTCCGTTCCAATGGTGGGATTTCTTGGGCGTGGTTTATGGTTTTTGCTGTTTGTTTGCGTTGCCTGTTCGCGTGCTTCAGTTTGAGCACTCTCTCCGGCCGGCGTCCCTGCCATTTGGTGTTGCTTGACGATGATGGCTTGTTTATTCAGAGGCTTTAGCGCCTCAGGTAGTAGAAACTGTGTTGTAACTGCACAGATTACTAGCAGCATGTCCCATGTTCTCTGAATCTTTTTAATCACAGTGCAATCAATCCTGGGTGGGGATGGTTCTGACTGACGAGATGATCTCAGGACCTAATTCTGTCCAGATCATCAAGGAATCCCGGTGGTCTGTGATGTTTATCTAGATGTAAACCATCTCCCTTACTGTATATTCAGTCGAACTGAACATCTTCTGTTTACTTAGTATGTTGAAAAAAACAAGTGTACCCAAGGTTGTCAGAATCGTGATTTTGAATCGGATCGGAGCCCCGATGGTAGGATCGCAAATCGTGGAATCTTCACTATTAGGATTGTAGAAACGTAGATTCTATAAACTAAAGTCGTTGAATCGTATAACAGAATCGCGATTCCGACAAAGTGTACCGATGTTTTAACATACTTTAGCTCTAATATTTCTTTACGGAGAACCAACAAGACAGGGAAGCAGCTAGTGCACTGAGCCATGAAAAATCGGCATCACAATTACATTTTCTGGACAGAATAGACGATGGACATGTAAGTGGCACTCGTTGTCTATGCTAACCTAGTCAGTCTCTACTGTATCTATATATATATATACTAATTTACAACCATGCCACTCCACTACCAATTAGAAGATCGGCAAATGGAGGAACACAAACATCATCAAAAGTAAGCTATTATTGTGCCACCAGACCACAGGAGGGGAGCTGCTGACGTGCCTCAACTGGCTAGCACCGGCAGGGTTCTTCGTCTCCTGGGGGGAGTAGCTCTCGGGCGTCGAACGCGACGAGTTCCGTGAGTTGATGGACAGAGGGTTTGAGCTATCCGTGTCATAACCTGCATAATCCGCATGACAAACGTATCGTAAGCATAAGCGAATGACTGTTTATTAAGAAACAAGGCACGTGCTAGTAGTGGCGTGCTTACAGTTGAATTTCTTCCAGCCAAGTATCTTCCTTTCTCGGTCGAACACGACGCGGACACCCGTCATGAAATTTTCTGCACCACAGACAATTTAAAGTCTTTAACTGTTGTTACTATTGATTTATTGAATGTGTTGTGCTACTTGATGAAATTAACATTGGGATAAATGGCACTGCCCGCAGCTGGGTACACATGTTTGTAGGTGAGCACTTCAAATTACTCACATTACTGCAGATGGAATGCAGTAATGTGAGTAACCAACAGGATGCTAAATCAGATGCTAAGAGTTTTGTAAGGAAATATTTCTGTCTCATAAGCATGAGACTAGACAACGAACTACTAACATTCAGGATCAGGAAGACTAGTACCCGACTACCCGCCTATTTCTTCACTACTATTATTTGATTCAGACATTCAGTTCATATGAACAAATGTTGCTGCCCGTGCATACAAGAAAATAAACAAACCTTGTACCATCTCAGACAAGCAGCCAAAGGAAAAAAAATGTGTATAATATAATTCAGATAGGCTATATCCCAAGTTCATAACGATTTTGCCTCAACTTAGGACATTGTTTCCTAATACTTGATATATTTAGATGATTTAAGACAAACAACTGTATGCTCACTGGAAAGATCTGCCATTGTTGATACTTGACAATCACAGAAAAAGAAAAGATTCTGAATTGCCTCTTCTGTTACCTTCATAAGTAAAAAGAATTCACTAGTGCTGAAAAAACAAGGTGACTTTGGTTTTGAGTGAGGCAAGGTTGATTTGTTGTGGCTTGTGGGGATCAAAAAGAAAAGAAAAAAAAAAGAGATAACAAAATTCTTACTCAGGAGCCAGAGAAAATTTACATGGTTTGTTTCTGTCAATATTCTCGGCATACAAAAAAAGAAGTGCAAAAATAACATTATAAAAATGCTTATTAGTGTCAATGATAATGCAGTGAACTTACGTCCAATTATATTTAGTTTCGTGCTCTTGACAATCGCCAAGCAATAAACATACTCATGTTGCTGCAAATATCAAAGACAACTGAATGGTCACATAATCACCATCATAGTGTTAAAGAAGTGCAGAATGTGAAGCTCCCAATACCTGAATTGAGATAATCTGCCCTGGATCAATAGCAGGGAACAGACTTCCACCTACTGTTCTAAGACTTATACTAGGAGTTTGAATCCTTGCCTCACTAGAGCTGCACAAGTTAACCTTGCTCATTTTAGTCATGGATTGTCTAAACATAATAGTTCTTACGAAAACTTATTTGTCACATGAAGTAACCTCAGATCATAGCAATATTCAAACGGAATTCTTGAGTCAGCGGCATGGCGATTTGCTTGAACTTGACTATGGAACTGAAAACGAGAAATTACGGCATGAATATTCCCCAATACAAGCAAGGACCCAAAGAAGCCACAAAAGACCACTTACACCATCTGTTATATATGTATATGCTGGGTCAGCCAAGTATGTGAAGGACGTCCCTGTGTCGAAAATAGTACTAACTTCCAAATCCATTAGGTTATTTCCGACAACTATCCCAGAGATGGTGATAGCGTATGTTGGGCTGAAAAACAAGAAATTATCCCAGGCGGGCCAAATTAATAGGAGGCCGACAGCAATGGACTTGGCAAAAACACAATACCTAATTGCAAGTCAGGTAAATAGACAAATTTTGCTCACTGTTTCTGATTGATGTCAAGTGGTGTCTCTTCTTGGTCCGAGCTGCCTTGGTCTCCAAAACTGATCCTCCCAATACCATCACGGCCAAAACACATTGAGAAGGAATTTGATGTCAGGCCTTTCTGAGCTAGAATGCTAGGAACTGATATCATGTCTACCCCAAGTCCAAAAAGACCGTTTGGAGCAGCAGCATCCAGAAATGAGCCTGTCTGAACCTCTCCGCAACTGATAAAAATGAAACAGATCAAAGTTTATCAGAAAGCTGAAAACAATATTTTTTTTATCTCGCCTAATAAAGAATAAATATTACCCAAACATTATTTGTGCCTTGAGAAATTGAGGATGAGTATCCTCTGTTGATAGGTAAAGCACATCCTCAACAAGAAATCCAGAAGATGATGTGTCTGCGGAGACATACACCATCTTGTATGGACAGCTTGATGTTGTAGAGCATTCTTTTCTAAGACCACAGAAGTCACTATTGCAAGGAACTGATTGGCTTGTCGATGACAAAGAAGGGATGTAAAGCGAAGCCTGAAACCTCAGAAAATTAACAAACTATAAGTAGAAAAAATGTAACTCTAAAAGAGAAAATGCAGCCATGCAACATGGTAACGACAAAAAGTTAGATAATACTTGTGTTCCTATATGAAAAATGATACTATTGAGAGGGTGAAAAAAGTTTTTACAATGAACAGAGCTCAAGATGTGAAGAGTTATTTTAGGAATAACTGCGCTGTCCCTATAATGACCCCTAGACAATATATTTGTAGTGCCAAGGACTGGAACCACTGTAAAACGGGCTACCATTAGACCTGAATATTAACTGTCGAACGGAAGCTGCACAAACAAGAACAGAAAACCAGAGAAGGTGCTACTTATGTATGCAGAATAATTCGTTCAGGTAATTCTTTCAACAATCCAGTAAAACAAGAATATAAGTCGATAAAATTTATGTAGAAAAGACTAGAGAATTTTCTTTCAGCAATACCGAAACTATTGAGATCTACGAAATTTGAACCAGTCTATGATCAAAGCAACATAAAACAAGGTGCAAAAGAAAATGAAAAGTTCATAAAACTTGAAAGAAGATCTACGCTTTTGACCTTTATTCTCCACTATTAACTGCACCCAGAATAAGGACATAGTGGGAAAGAATAGTTCTGTAATTAACTACAAACACTCAAAGAACAATGAAAATTCACCCCCTAACTTATCACCATGGATCAGTGTTACTCCCTCCGTTTCAAAATAGATGACTCAACAAAGTTAGTACAAAGTTGGGCCATCTATTTTGGAAAGGAGGGAGTACATGATAAATGAACATGTAAGAAAGTTTATCGCCATTAAATACTTCGGATAAATACTGCAGAAATACACATTAACGATACAAATCTAACACATTTTCTTTCAAACACATAGACTGTGGCAACCATAATTTGCCACAATGGCAGCACAGCAGATAGGGGAGGCTGAAAGTTGAGCTTCTCAATTTACACTTTCCATTTCACCGCCATATTGGGACATTAATGTACAGGAAGCTTATGCAGTTTCTTCCAAATACTCGAATGTAACTAAAATCCCAACGCTCGACTAAAAAGGCCACCAAGTGGAACGGAGCAAGCATCCGGGATCACTGAACCGCAAGACGAAACACGGCCACTAAGCTTGTGTTGTGCAAATCCGACAGCCCAATTGTTGGACAGGATGCACAATGCTGATCAAGAACATGGCGCACACACTCTTCCTAAAACATTTTGTTATGATGCACGTACAACAGTCTCCTGTGGCACCCGTTTCAGCGCATACAAAAACCATGGCAACATACGACAGAGCGAATTTCGACAGGAAGAAAAACATGATGTAAATATACGTCCTACGGGTTCAAATCCGAGTTGTGATATCCAAAGGATCCAGCTAAAGTGCTGAACAGTGAAGAGGATGGAGGCCGTCTTACCGGTGCGGACGCGGCCGAAGAGGGCGGCGGCGTGCAGCCGTCGCACTGGCAGGGGAGCCAGAAGAGGTCGCTGCCGGTGTCCAGCGCCACCATGAACGTGTGCCCCGGCGTGCCCACCGTCACGAGCGCATAGTGCAAGCTACAGCCAGAACCCGCAAACAACACTGAGCATCTGAATTTGGAAGCACCAAAAGCACACAGGATCGCGAGAGGATCAGAGGAGGGTAGGTGGTTGCTGGAGGGGCTTACAATCCGAGGTTGCTGACCTTCAGCGTGGCGTTGCCCTCGGAGAAGGTGAGCGGCGGGCGGCCCCCTTCTCCGGCGGCCGACAGCGCGCGGTGGCGGTCGTGGCCGGCGAGCGCGGCGACGTAGGCGGCGCCGCCGGGCGCCGGCCATCCGCCGGGGAGGTCGTGGCCGCGGGAGTCGGCCCAGCGCCGCACGCGCGCGGAGAACCGGTGGTGGAACTCCAGCGACGGCGCCCCGCCCGCGACGCCGGCGACGAGGAGCAGGGCCGGGAGCAGGAGCCGGGACGCGGTCAACATCGGGGATGCGGCCGCCGCATGTGACCGGGGCCGGCCCGCTGGAGCTAAGCCGACGGCCGTGCGCGGCGGCGGTTGGCCGGCGACGGGGTTCCGGCGGGCGCGCTGTGCTGCTGCCTGTGTGTCGGAGTGTGAGTGGGTGCGGCGTCGAGTCGCTTTGCTTTGCGTCGGGATGGATTATTATTTTCAGCGGGTTCGGAGGGCAATAATTGCGTTCGCTTTGGTTTCTTTTCTTCTTTGTTACTCGTGTGCTGGGCTGTAAAATGGAAAGTGAGCGCTTCGGCCTAATGGCATCCCCCTTTTCCACCTTTCTCCCCCCTCCCTCCCTCCCTCCTCCCCTCTCATCGTCCATCTTCGTCGCAAAATGCTCGAAAAATCTAGTTACAAGTGTTTTATCGTTTCAGTCGAGAGCCTGAGGTTTGATCCCTGGTGTGCTGGGGGTAACACCACCCTCCTAACCATCCAACCGCCGCTTGGGTCTCAAAACATAGAGAACCGTGCATGAGGATCGATCGGTGAGCACAGCCGCAGCCAGGGGCGCAGCTGGGCCCCGGGCTGCCCTGGCCATGGCCTGGGACGTGGAAGTAAAACCCTTTGTATAATATAGCTACTGTAGCGTACTGTAGCTACAGTTTTTACTGTTCCGACGAAGCTGGCCCGGGGCGTAGCTGTATCCTGGCTACGGCACTGGCCGTAGCTGCCCTTAGCCTCCTTTGATTCAAAAGAATTTTATAGAATTGTGAGAGGATTTGAGTCCAAGAGAACTACATGCCCCACTTACAAACATTATCACACATACTTCCATACACATCATGGCAAAATCAACCTATTTATGCCCTCCACTTATCTGGCTAATACTCCCTCTGTAAAGATTTATAAGAGTGTTTAGAACACTAGAATAGTGAGCTAAACGCTCTTATATTTCTTTGCGGGGGGAGTATTTGTTTACACTTTGCAGTTATTTATTTGCAGCATGAAAGTTCCCTACATCTTGCCAACCAACGAATCAAGCGTGGATACCCACTTGTCGTAGTCCAGTGGGAAATCAAGGCCATTGAGCGGTATGCCATTAACAAAGAAGTAGGGTGTCCCAGTGACACCTCGTGCACAACCAAACTACAAAATAGCGAAAACACACGGTGAATATTGTGTCAGAGAACAATAAAAATTATAAAATACGACATGTAACGCGAGACAAGTTGAACAAACCTTGAAGGAAATCCTTGCGGCCTGATCCGACCGCGAGTCGTTGAAGCCCACTCTGTATGCTGCCAAATTGGCCTCGCCGATGACGGGCGCGACAAGGTTGTTCGCTATTTTGGCGACCACCGCCGCTCTTGTTTTGGTGTATGTCGGCGTGTTGTAATAGCCCTCCTGAAATTTTACCATCCTATTAATTCCTTGTGATCTTATTGTGTGTGTTATATGCTGTGACCAATCTCGGCGGCATTTCCCCCTCAGAAAAATAATAAAGTGTCGTTTTATGCTTATGCATGCTTGATGTATGCACCGGCTAATCCGTACCGAGAAAGCTAGCTGTGGACATAAGCTTTTGCTTCTATATGATCGATTTGGAATGGACAAAAGTAAATGCATGGTGGTTTCATCCAATGGAATGTGAGCAGGGTGCTTCTCGGTTCCCTCTCTTTGCCTCAAAAGTGCTTCCAAAGCACTCACCTAGTCATCTCCATCTAAAGAAAAGGCAATAACACCTTTGTGCTTATATTAGCTGTGGTGTTCACAAAAGAGGCAGCACCAAACATTTCTTCAAGATTTTTCCTCTAAACAGCATGGAAAATCTTGAAACGGTGATTTCAGAATGTTGTGCCTGATTTTTTTTCTCCTTTTCTTATGCATCTTTTGATTCTTCTCTTTTAGTAAAAATTTTCAGGTGTGTAAAGAAGCAGGCAGGCAAGAGACAATTAACCTGGTGTTTGAAGAACTTTTCGAGCAGGGGATACACGGCCGACGCATTTAGCTTGTGCACCGCGTGGATCGACCGGCACGCGATGAAGGAGCTGCTATGGTAACTGCACATTTGACAGAGAAAATCGCATCATGAAATCGGTAAAAAGGTTTATCAAGTTGTCACTCTTGCCGCTGATTTATAATTTTTGTAAGCTAAAGACGGTCAGTGTATCGAATAATAAAAACTGAATATGATGGATGATGTAAGCGAGTTCCTAATGAAAACGTCTACTGTTTTTTTCTTTTTGTCAATTATCGTTTTGACTAGTGCCAGAGACGCTCTTATATTATAGGACGGAAGGACTAATAACTACCCCAAGTCATATCCAACTAAGAAAACTACCTAAAGGATATTGTACAAAATAATACCGCTAACAAGTTCAGTTTTTTTTTTTTTTGCTGAGTGGAAGAAGCTTAGTTTATTTGGTGCAAAATGTGCAGTACGAAGTTCAGGGAATGTATCATATGCTCCTTCTTCTCACGCTATTTTCATGATACGTATGTAGCTATGCATGGAAACCACAACCAAAATTTCAAGAAAGTTTTACCAAAATAGTTGAAAACATTGGAACTGATCGGTGCATCGACCATGCCATCATGTTCCATGTCCGAAATAGATTGCACCAGAAATTAATTTTAGAAATATAAGAAGACAAAATCAGTTATAACTCATGATTTGAATTGGAATTTAAATTTGGTGTCATTTAATGCTCCTCTTGTCTCTCGAGCCGAGTATCAAATTTCAAGGGCAAAAACCATGGCATCGTAGAATCATATACTACATGGATCAAATATTAATTAATTAGGGTTGTGAATGATATTGTCATGCCTTGCACCGGCCTCATATGTCCTATCATTGTGTTTGCCTAATAACTGGGGCATCTTTTGTTTTTCTTTTCTTTTCTTTTCTGATGAGGGGAGGACGATTGAATTAACATGAGCAAAAAGCAGCCCTTATTTTCTTCCAGGACGGATTACGCAAAAGAAATGCAACGCCTGTTGCATGGAAGAATAAAAAGTTGCTATTTTTTTGCCGTTTGTACCAGCAAACTAAAACAGAATGGATTTCAGTTCTGTATGGTACGAGTTAAATGGACGAGGTATATAACAAATATTCCCTACGTACCGTGATATAAGACGTTTTTTGACAGTATCATAGGGATGGGGGTGTAGAAAAGATTGAGAGAAGGCTCATGTTTTCAGTGGTCCACACTCCACACTCGTCTCGAAATGTGTTGGCTAGCTACCCCAGACCTGGCCTGATCCTAGCACTGCGCTGTGACAACTTCCAAGCACTAGGCCAGCCAAAAATGTTGAGTTAACTTTTGTCCTGAAGCACCGTGACACACTCTCTAGTTATTTGGGAAATTTTGGCTGGATTTTAGTCGTTGAATACATACACGAGAGCTCAATTCCCAAGCAATTCACAGAGCTGAATTAGAGGTGACTTACGGGAGCGGGAAGAGGTGGACGACGACGGCGACGCGGCGGGCGCCGAAGTGGTCGGCGGCCCTCTGCAGCGGCGGCCAGGCGTCGCGGCTGTTGGGGCAGAGCGGGTCGAAGAAGGCCTCCACCACCACGGCCTCGCCCCACGCCGGCGCCCACGCCTGCCCACCGTACACGAACCCCTCCGTCCTCGCCGGCACCGGCACCTGCGCGCCGCAGCGCCGGGCCGCGATCACCACCGCCACCGCCAGCAGCACCAGCGGCACCGGCCGCACGCGGCGACATTGTCGTCTGGCCTTCATCGACGGGTCGATCGATCACCGGCCTCACGGAGTCACAGTGCTAGCTACCAATTCGTACGTGTCAGGTTGTGGAGCTCCGGTGACCAACAAGGTGAGCACTCTATGCCGGCTGGTGCACGGCGCGCGTGCCAATATTTATAAGCTCGATATAGAATACGATAGGTGTGTCATTATTACCGTAAAAACTGTCATTACTAGATTCCTAATAATACGGCAGACATGCACCAAGCCTGAGAAAACGTATACTCACTCCATCCGGGTCTAGATACATCCATTTTCTTTTTTGGAAAATAGATATATCCATTTGAACGACAACTAATTTTGGACGCTATAGTTGACGCTCAAACTTGAATGTACCTAGACATGTCTACATATATATATATCATCTAGATACATCTTTTATTTTTCGAGAATCTAGGTGCATCCAATTGAGTGACAACTAATTCCGGACGCTCAAATAAATGTATTTAGACGTGTCTAGATACTCCCATACGAACGAAACATAGCCATTTAGAAGTATTAGATCGGGAGCACAGGAATGTGGACATTTTAAAAATAAATTGGAGAAAAATGAAACAAACTACTCCCTCCGTCCGGAAATACTTGTCATCAAAAAGAATAAAAAGGGATGTATCTAGATGTATTTTAGTTCTATATACAATCTTTTTTATCTATTTTGATGACAAGTATTTTCGAACAGAGGATGTATTATGTAAAATAAAGTGTGTGCTATAGCCACAACGCATGACACCCAGCGTCGCATCACACGGCAGTGTACAGTTGTTGCGCCGCCGGACGATGGAATGCCGAACTGTTCCCGAAATACAAACGTGCAAAAACAATATAATGAATGTTTTGCTCCGTTCGATTATCACAATAATAGAGTTGTCGAGTTGTTTTCATAGGGAAAGATAAATGTTATTTTTGCTTAATTTAGCTATGTGTTTGGACGAGCTAGGGATTAAGGTTGGCTATGGAGGAATTCGAATTGGTTTCACTGTTTGTGTGTCTCAAGTTACAGATAAACTTATGAGCATTACAACCATTTATATGCCGCTTAAGACAGGAGCCAGTTCTTACGTTATAGCGAATCAACGGCTTGGGCTTCAGGCCCATCTTCCTAGGCCGGTCCCAGCCCAACGATAGTGGAGCTAACACTCCCCCCCCCCCCCTTGAGAACCCGCTTGTCCCCAAGCTGGAGCTCCAGGAAAAGGTTGCCACAATTCCTCCAAGTTTTCTCAAGTGCCCATTGTCTCCTGGAGCTTAGTTGATCATGATTTCTGTTTTCTCTTTCATCCGATCAATGGATTAAACCTTGTGGAACTACATCATCACCACGATGACAGAAACGTCACTGTAACACACGAAAAGGAACAACAAACCAAGCATCTTGAGAGGGGCATCTTGAGAGGGGAAGATCAAAGTGTACCTGACAGTGTGGCCCAATAGCCATCCTGAGTTGCGACACATGCATGACATGGTGGATTTTACTCGTTGCTGGCAACTTGAGTTGCGACACATGCAGGACAGGGTGGATTTTACTCGCCGCCGGCAACTGAAGATGCTAAGCTGATGATTCCGCTCGCTCAAGTACTTTGTAAGGGCCATAGTACTTAAACAACAAATTATGATGAGCACGAGGAGCGACTGAAGACTGAATGTACGGTTGCAGCTTCAGGCCGACCTAGGTTGTATTGCCTATTTGGAACTTTGGATTTTCGTACTCATTGTATTTGCATACTCGAATTGCAAACCCTTATTAAAACCTGCTCCAAAAATGTCAATTGATATTCGCGGGCACGAGGGGGAGAGGCCCTCGAGGGAACTACATGCCTGACTTACAAATATTATCATGGTAATGAACACATACTTCCATCAACATCATGGCAAAACCAAGCTATTTATGCCCTCCACTTATTTGGCTAATATTGGTTACAATTTGGAGTTATTTATTTGCAGCGAGATAGCTCCCTACATCTTGGCAACCAACGGATCAAGTGTGGATATCCACTTGTTGTAGTCCATAGGAGAACCAGAGTCACTGAGTGGTATGCCGTTAACAAAGTAGTAGGGTGTCCCGGTGACGCCTCGTGCACAACCAAACTACAAAACAGAGAAAACGCCCAGTGAATATTGTGGCTAGAAAAATATAGTACAAAATATAAAATACGGCATATGATTCAACAAACCTTGAAGGAAATCCTTGTGGCCTGGTCCGACTGCGAGTCGTTGAAGCCCGCTCTGTATGCCGCCAAATTGGCCTCGCCAATGACGGGGGCGACAAGGTTGTTCGCTATTTCGACGACCACCGTCGCTCTTGTCTTGGTGTATGTTGGCATGTTGTAATAACCCTCCTGAAACATCATCATCCTTTAAATCCTCATGGTCTTATTGTGTGCGAATATGTTGTGATCAATTCTGGGGGTATTTTATCCCCTGGAACATAAACGAGGGTGTCATATATTGTGATTGATGTATGCACCGGCTAAGCCATGGTGGAAAAGCTAGCTGGGGAATATGAGCTTTTGCCTCAAAAAAACATTTGCATGGTGGTTTCATCCAATGGGATGTGAGCAGGGTGCTTCTCGGTTCCCTCTCTTTGCCTCAAAAAGCTGCTTCCAAAGCAATACCTAGTCAGCTCCATCTAAAAAAAAAGCAACACCACCTAACCTATGGTGAATATTACCGAAATACCCCTCGCCTGTTCGAAATGTTATGCTTGATTTTCTCCTCTCTATTTTTGCACCTTTTGAAGCGTGATACAGTGGGTAATAAAGAAGCAGGCAAGGCAAGGCGCAATAACCTGGTATTTGAAGAACTTCTCGAGGAGGGGATACACAGCCGACGCATTTAGCTTGTGCACCGTGTGGATTGACCGGCACGCCATGAAGGCGCTGCTGTGGTAACTGCAAATTTCACAGAGAAAACCGCGTCACAAAATAAACCAATAAAAGTTTCATCAAAGTTACTCTTGGAGCTGGTGAAAATAACACTTTCATGATTTTTGCAAGCCAAAAGCGGTCAAGATGTTGCTTGCTTAATAAATACCAAAATCATATGGTACTAAATCATACCGTTAACAAGTTTTTAGTTGTATCAATGATGTGTTGTTATGACTTGCACCTCATATGTCTTATCATTGTGTTTGCCTAATGCATGGTTGGGGGCGTCTTTTTTTTTTCCTTTTTCTTTTGTGAGTGGAGGACGACTGAATTGACATGAGCAAAAAGCAGCCCATATTTTGTTCCAGGAGTACACAAAAAGATATGCAACGCTTGCATGGAAGAAAATAATAGTGGTGCTTTTGTTTTCTCTAGCTACAAAACTCGACCACGCTCTAGTTGGAAAAGTAGGTGAGATGTAGAAACAGATTAATACTCCTACTAACTATAAGACCAGTTTGGTTTGGTGTGTCCATAGAAAAATAACAAAATCTTGCCTTTTTATTACCACTGTGCCACCCCACGCAGAACTTCTACTCCCTCCGTAAACTTATATAAGAGCATTTAGATCACTATTTTAGTTATCTAAATACTCTTATATTAGTTTACAGAGGGAGTATTTTGTACGGGCAAGCTAAAAACAGAATATGGGTTTCGGTTCTGTGAGGTGCAGTGAAATGGACGGTAGCGAGCAGCGTTGGAAAAGGATCCATGTTTTCAGCCCACACTCGTGTCGATATGTGTTGGCTAGCCAGACCTGCTGACCTGAGCTGGCACGTATGGGCACAAGCGAGTCACAAACTCAGACGCGTGCCTGGTTATTTTTGGAATTTTTGGTTGGATTTTACTCGCCGAACCCACAAGCAGGCCACGGCTGAATTTGCTAGAAAGTACTCCCCTCCGTTCAAATTTACTCGTCATGGTTTTAATTAAAAAAATTAAAAATTTGAACTAAAACCCCGACGACGACGAGTAAATCCGAACGAAGGAAGTAGAAACCGAGGTAGAACGATCTGACTGAGGTACCAAGACCAAGACGACAACTCCTATGGCTATGCAGGGAAGAAAAGGAGAGGATGGTTCGGATGGTTGACTGGGCGCGTGACGACTTACGGGAGCGGGAAGAGGTGCACGACGACGGCGACGCGGCGGGCGCCGTAGTGCGCGGCGGCCCTCTGCAGCGGCGGCCAGGCGTCGCGGCTGTCGGGGCAGACGGGGTCGAAGAAGGCCTCCACCACCACCGCCTCGCCCCACGCCGGCGCCGCCGCGTGGCCCCCGTACACGAACCCCTCCGTCCTCGCCGGGACCGGCAGCTGCGCCGCGCACCGCCCGGCCGCGATCACCACCGCCACGAGCACGAGCGGCAGCGACGACGACGGCACACGGTGGCGGCTGCGCTCCATCGATCACGATCACGACCGCTCGGCTCGGCTGGGGCTGGGGTACCAAGCTAGCTTTGCTCGGGTGCTTGACTGGTAGCTCGTTGTTGGTGGACTAACAGGAAGTGAACACAGGTGAGCTGAGGTATTCAGGCCATATATAACTGATGAGAGCCAAAGGTGCACATTATTATGTTACTATGTGTAGACGGAGAGGCAGACATTTCGCCGAAAGCGAGGCGACGGACCGACGGCTACCTCGCAACGGCTTGATGGGCACGCACATTCCAGCCGATGACATCACAACGATGGTAGGATGATGTGGGAGACGCCCGCCCTAGCTTGACCCGCCCGAGACAAGAGCGTCGCACATATATACTCCCTCTATTTCTTTTCAGTCTGCATATAAGATTTAGTCAAAGTCAAACTTTGTAAAGTTCGACCAACTTTATAGAAAAAAATATCAACATCTAAAATACTAAAGCTGTATGGTATGAAAATTAATCCATGATGCATCTAATAATATTGATTTCATATTGTGAATCTTGATACATTATTCTATAAACTTAGTCGAAGTTAACAAAGATTGACTTTGACCAAATCTTATATGCTGACTAAAAAAACAGAGGGAGTACAACCAAAGTGCAGAGTGAATAGCAAACGGTCAAACTGACGGTTAGTTTAGGTGTGGATCCGACCTGTCATAAACCGGTTTAATTTCTTAGCAACGGGCGTTTTTGGTTTTTTTTGAAACAGCCGACGCCAAAAGTGGTAGTTATCAGTCACAAACAATTTTTTGGTAGATTTTTTGGAACCATAACGCGAAAACTGGTAGTTTTATGCTATTCACGTTAAAGTGTGGAATGAATCAACCTCAACCTCGTTCATAATAAACGTAATAATATGTTTATTCTAATATGAACTACTAAAGCAACGACAACTAATTTGGATCGGAGAAAGTATACTATTTTATATACCCCTTCGTTCAAAAATAAGTGTCTTAACTTTAGTATAACTTTGTACCAAAGTTAGTACGTACAAAGTCGAGACACTTATTTTGGGACCGAGGGAGTATTTGTGAAGCCGAGGGAGTAGTAGTACGGTACATATTGCTTTGCCCGTGGAAGTTTGCGGTACAATACGAGGACCAGGTATAGATATGCGCGAATTAGGTGCAGTGATTCGAGGAGACTCCACCCTGCAGAGCAGAGCAAGTCATCGTCTTGACCGACTTGCCGGAACAAAATTTGATTCTAGCATATATAGCGGACAAAGAGAACGACTGCAGGCGAAATTATTACCATGCAATTTTTTTTGTTCTTTGAAGAGTTATTGCCGTGCAAGTGGTAAAACCGTAACTACAGCCCGATGACGATGTTAGTCCTCGGTTCAGTTCAATGGTATGTCTTTCATGTTCTAGATGGGGATGCTTTTTTCTCGGCAAACCAGTCAATTTTTTTCTTTCTAAAACCACTACAATATACTCCCTCCGTTCCAAAATATAAGTTTTTATGGAGATTTTGATATAGACTACATAATGATGTATATAGACATATTTTAGTGTGGGTTCACTCATTTTGCTCCATCATAGTGCCAATACAAGAGGCAGCCCAGCCAGAGCACACCAAATGAATCAGTGAAAACAGCGCACATGAACGAGCCTTGCGACTTCTCATCTCAACTTTCCCACTTAACAATCACGGATTTAATCCGGTACGTAGTAAGTACCATCAAATATGTTCATGGTGGATCGATCAACACAAGCATGGCCTATCAACTGAGCCACCCGCTCAAACCACCTTATTATTAACCCCCATTCTGATCTGTTCCCGGCACCGCTCCCCCACTAGCTGGACGTCCTTTTGCAGAAACAAGCAAGAATCAATCACCGACAAAAACAGAAATCATCGCCTGTCGCTCTCTCCCTAGTGTTCCGAGCCGCCCAGGTCGCCCCATCTCACGTTGTACTTTGCCGCCAGGTAGTGAGCGCCCACGGGCCCGCGGCTCCCGTAGGGGTACAGCTCGGGCGCCATCCGCTTCTGCTCCAGCTCCTTGAGGAGGGGCGTGAAGAGCTCCCACGCGGCGTCCAGCTCGTCTGACCGGATGAAGAGCCTCCGCTCTCCTTCTATCGCGTCGAGCAGGAGCCTCTCGTAGGCATCCGGTATCTCCTTCGGGTACCTGAGCCAAGTTTATATTGACGCTTTAGAGATTACGACCATGTGGCTGCTGCAAATTGGTACCACTGTGGATATCACTCAAACAGGCACCTCGCTAAGAAGTACCTACGCTGCAAAACCGCATATTTCCAAAGGGAAAAATATTGCAAAGTATCACTGGAAAATCAATTGTCATGTAAAAGTCAAAGCAGCAGCAGCACTGAAGGCACCATGTCTGTGGACAAAGCCATAAGCTTTTGCATTCACAGTGATGTACACGGGCAGTACGTCCTACTGTTGTCAGTTACAACTTATTATGCATAAGCAATTGAATGGGAAGGACTAAATGGGAACATCTGAACATATAAGAAATGGCTGTAATGATGTGGATGGATTTATTATTTCATATTGAGAAGTTTATCCTAATAATGGAGTTTTATCAAGCACTATATGCAGCTTCTCCAAAATAAACAATGATTGTCCAATAAAAATGTCAATCCGTATGTCCAATAAACCTTTGAATGTCCAAGTCTATCAAAATAAAATCTCCAAGAGACATCTCATACTACACATCTCACTCAAGGCTAAAATTACGAAGGCAGCCTAGGCCCTAACCAAACAAACAAAACAAATAAGCAAATGCTAGAGCTACAGTTTTCGTATAATTGTCTACAAGCGAAGAGAGGAGCATTTTAGGTACTTTGTCAGAACAAATACTTCCATTGTTCCAAATATACAAGTGTTGGAAACTTCATCTTACCTTGCTGCATAGTGAAGATTCAAATTACTTCTATCTAGTCTCATACCAAGACCAGGAATCTTGTTGTTAATCTTCAGGTAAATTCCTTCATCCGGTTGCACGCGTATCACGAGCTCATTAGTAGCCCTGTCAAGATCGGTTCCAAAAGACCCCTTGTAGAGATTTCCAGGAACATGTCGGAACTGTACTCTAATCTCAGCCCTGAAATTTGTTTAATTGTTAAGAAACTTGCAACATGAGCCAGGATCAGCGGCATAAGAGACAAACCAAAAAAGAGATTTTCAAGACAAATAATTTTGTGTTATCAACCCAAGATCAATAGTACCAAATATATTTCAAATTATTCTGTGTTCATATTCAAATTATTCTTTGTTCATATCTTAAGAGTACAGCCATCTTTTGATAACATTCTTATATGTGCAGAATATGTAGGTCTAACTGCATAACACTAAAAACTAAATAAGCACGCACAAAGAAAAATCAAAAATTGGCATCAGGGTGAAAGTTCAAACATTCAACAGAATATTGAGATATAGCTGAAGTGAACATGTGGCAAAGTGTAAGCATCATATTGAAGTATTTTGAAGTGCACTTACTGTTTAGTATGCAAAGCTTTCCCAGCCTTCATGAGAAAGGGAACTCCATCCCATCTGGCGTTATTTATGAAAAGCGCAGCCGCAGCAAATGTTGGAGTCAGACTACCCTTGGGCACCGTCTTATCTTCAGTGTATCCAGGGTATGTAATATCACCCTTCGTATGACTTTTATACTGTCCTATTACCACATCTTCTAGTCGCAATGGCTTCATGGAGCGCAAAACTTTAACCTGAAAGGAATATACAGAAGTAAAACTGAAGATCAATGAATGGTGATTTTAGAATCCGTATGATCATTTCACATAAAACGCAGATTATAAAATTGATGTATGCTGCTTTAAAGTATATAACAATAACAAAATAAATGTATGCTGCTGTAAAGCATGTATAACATAATGAAGATAAAACAGGTTCTAATTATTATTATTATTTTGGGGGTGGGTGGTGGGGGGGGACCCCTCTGTCCCCAGCAGGCAACAACAGTTTTTCAGTTAAAACTGCATGTCTCGGTAACTTAAAGTATGTTATATCCTTTGATTAATAGTACCAAAGAATGGGCACAAACCTTCTCGTTTCGTATGTCCTCTGCTTCCAAACTAATAGGAGTTTCCATTGCAAATAGAGCTAGTATCTGAAGAAGATGATTCTGCATTATGTCTCGGATAATACCATAGCTATCAAAGTACCTGAGTAATTCAACAATAATGTCAGAGACAATCCAAGGGAAGTAACATGGTGCCATAAAAGGCGAACGATCATTACCCTCCTCGCCCCTCAGTGCCAAAGTCTTCCGAGAATATCAGTTGGACATTCCTTATATATTGCCTTGACCACAGAGGCTCAAAAACAAGATTCGAGAAGCGAAGGACAGATAAGTTCTCCACCAGCTCCTTTCCCAAGTAATGGTCAATCCTGCATAACAAATATAAATGAGTACAACATTCATAAGCATCCCACTCTATGAAAATAATTACGATACATCTCATGTTCTTGAATTCCCAAGGGATCATTCCACTTATATGCTTCCAATTGGCAGACTGCTTTGATATTTATGAGGTATGAGAATGAGAGTTATATTTAAATTAGCGATACAAGCAAACACGAACAATTCTCACAAATTAAACTAGATGCCTGTATCACCTGAAGATTTGGTCCTCTGTCAGGTACTGCTTCAGACCTTTTGTTAGGGCAGCAGAAGACTCTGAGTCCCGGCCAAAGGGTTTTTCAACAATTACCCTTGTCCAGCCACTCACAGATGATGCTGATTTGCTTGCACATTTTACAACATCCAGGAATATATTTGGAGGTATTGACAGGTAGAAAAGATGGTTAGATACTCTGGGACCCTGCATAAAGAACAAGAATTTATCAGAATATAAGTACATTAATTTTGAAATGGAGATGGATTAAGTAGTACTCCCTCCGTCCCAAAATAAGTGACTCAACTTTGTACTAAAGTTAGTACAAATTTGAGTCATTTTTGAGTCACTTATTCTGGGACGGAGGGAGTATAAAATAGTTGCATACATCATTTTTTTTTAAGGCGCATGATTAAGATTTGTAAAGCCAATAGATGCTGGCTTATTAGATCATATTTTTGCATCTTACTATGTACATGCAATATGCCAAAGTTATATTCATGGACAGTTTTGAGATGCTACGGTTTAAGCAAGATGGAAACAAAGAACTAGCAAAAAATGGTCCTATGAAGAATTCATCCAAAACAACTAGAAATACTGTAACCTCATCATTACAAGTAAAATCGATGATGCATTCTTGGTTTAATTTGAAATGCTTAAACAAACCTCATGCTGTTTGATCTTCTTGCCTAGCTCTCTGAAATCTTCCTCTGAATCATATTGACCTGAATGGTAGAAGCATCGTTTCAGAAACTCTTCCATTTTCTCACTACAGTTCTCCCTGAAAGAAAAGACAGAAGAAGTTTAAAGCAGCACCAAGGGAGATGCATCTCCCCACACAGGATTTATTTAGTTCATAATCCGTGATTGCAAGTTCTCCCAAGATAAGCACCTTTTATCAATCCTGCAAGTCAGTGTTTTGCTGACCATGTCTCTCAGCTCAGCATCTGTCATTTTACTCCGTGCGTAGCCAAAGATGGAGAAATGCTGCAGAAGAAAATATTTTAGGTTAGTTTTCTTCTTAAAGAAAAAGTGGGCAAAACTGAATACTAGGTTGGAGAGAGCATCAGAGCAATATACAGACCTTGGGAAGACAACCTTCATAGTAAAGAGCAAAAAGGGCAGGAAATATCTTCTTCTTGGCAAGGTCGCCGGAGGCTCCAACAACAGTGATGCTAACAGACGCCTCGTCATCCTTGGCTAGAGCGGCCAAATCTTCAAATTCCTCCACGGTGATTGCTGAAGAACTACCATTTTCCACCGTTGACGGGGCGGCGGGTGCGACAGCGTCCTCCACGGCATCCATGGGAGCTTTCACTGATGATGGAGCATAAAATGAGTAAAAACCGCCAATTGTGTATCATTCATACTACCACCTCTGTACCCAAAATATAATACGTGTTTGTAAGCTGAACTAGCCTAGAAAAACGTCTTATATTTTGATACGGAGGGGGTAGTTAAGCAACAAGATTTCATCACGCGAAATACTCACTCACTATGCGCTGCAAGCAAATCAAATCAAAACGAGGCAGGTAAAATTTGACCTGAGAAGTAATTCTGGTCATTACTAAGCATCAACAATACAGGACAGATGTAAAACATTACTGAATGAAAGAAGACGCTGGGGGCTCATTAAGAATTTGAGTAGATGTTGGATTTAAACATGTCCAAGTTACCAAAGCTAGTGGGAATCGTCTCAAATTCGTAGAGCCGCTTCATTTGTCTTGTTCTGACTTGTGAATCGCGACTCAATTTGTTTTAGACAGTAAGTAAGGCTGGTGACGGTGGACCAGAGTGGTAGGATTCCCCCAGATACTATGGCAGAAAGAATGGTGCCGGTAATGCAGGAACAGAATGCGGCTCAGCTCTAGGAGGAAGCTCGGAGGCACAAAAGTCAACTGGCCAATTCAGTCGAGGAATCTGGGCTCTAGCGGGGGTCTGACTATGTTGAGTCAAGTGTATAATCCAAGGCATGTACGCGGGCAGTTCCCAACCCATGGCCTCACCTAACAAGGCATCCCCTGGATTTTGGAGGGAACAAGGAGGATGCCCCAAGAGCGCGGAGAGAATCGACACCCCGGCGGAACAGAGCAAGTCGAGAAGAGAGCGCCCACCTCCTTTCCCGGCGACGGCGTCGATGCGCCACCCCGAGGCGGCGGCCGCCGATCTCCCGCCGCATCTGGCCAAGGAGAAGGCGAGGGACGACGAGGCCGGCGGCTGCGGGCCAGCCGCGCGGCGCGCGGCGGGGCCGCCGGAGATGGCCGGGCACCTCATGCAGGAGAGCGCCATGGGCCCTCCCTGGCCTTGTCGGTCCCCGCGGCTGGTTCCTTGGGAGACGACGAGGCGGCTGGCTGGCTGGCTGGGCGAGGCGGCGATAGGACGGGCGCGGATGGGGACGGGGGCGGGGGGAG
>LR738710.1:10418481-10466334 GCA_902687465.1 Secale cereale | reverse complement strand
TCGAAGGGGAGGGGCCGGGGCCGGGGCCGGGGAGACGACAAAGGCAGAGTTTTTGTGCGCTGGGGGCCTCTTGAGATCGCCGAGGGGCAGAGCCGGGGTGAGGAGGTGGGGGAAGGAATAAAATACTCGGCCCGCTGGGGGCGGAAACGCAAAGAGCAGTGCCGCGGGTCGTGGCCCCTCGGCCGCCGCAGCGGGCGGCTCGGAAAATGGCGTCGCGGCGGCGCTCGGCGCGGGGGGCGGCACGTACAGTGCCGAGGCGCCACGCACGGACGCTGACGACGAGTCCGGTAGCAGGCGGCTCCCCTCGCCTCCTGGTTGGGGTTGGGGGACTTGGGCAGTTTGGAGCGTCACAAAATGAAAGGGTTTTTTATTTTTTACTCCCTCTGTAAACTAATATAAGAGTGTTTAGAACGCTTTTATATTAGTTTACAGAGGGAGTATTTTTTTGGCCCTGCTCGGATGCCAAAACCCGAACACCCCTCTCCTCCTTGTTTTTACTCTCTTCTTCTTTCGATTTGATTTGATTTGATTTGATTGAGAGACCCCCTCCTCTTGGTTTTGGTCAACGGATACGCGGATTTGCAAATGCAAATGCCAAAGAAAAGTCATAGCACTCCATCAGCCGACCAGAACCGATGCGGGCACGTGGCCTCTTAAGAAAGTGCCACGGCGCAACGCCTATGTGATCCAATCCTACGAATCAAGCAACCAACGGAGCAAAAAAAAAAAAAACTCTCACAATTCTAGTACCTCGATTTTCATCATCGTATAAAAGATAACCAACAGAATTGTACGAGCAGAGTACTGGATCGTGCGTATACAAGAACATATTGATACGTGGAGCATAGGAATAAGGCAGTAAAATGAATGTTTGGTCCGTAGAAACGCGCGCGACGATTTGGGTGCCATGGCATATTGAACGGTTTTGGATCTGGAAACGCGTGAATATGCAAGACAAGGAAGTGATTTTGTTGCACCACGATAGAAATACATGAACCCTTCCCAAAGAACTAATTAGGTGTATGATGACATGGTTGTCATTTTTCTTAAAAAGTAAATATTCCGTGGGATGGGACTATAATAAATGTTTTTCTTTAGGAAATGCTAATGGGAGGATGTTTGCTGGGAAGGCATGCAGATTAGTTTCGTGAAAAAATCATACGGTGTCCTACAAACCAAGCAAAGTATAAATGGAAAAAATAGGACTGTCTAGGGCACTTATTTATTGCACATCTAAAGTGACTCAATCAAACTAGTATATAGAAAGAAAAAGAGAAAAACGCAAAAGAAAAGGTTAACACGAATTTTAGCGTAAAATCAATGATATACGACTTATATGTGCAATACTTAGAGCCTTTAAAAAAAATGCCCTGTTTCCCCACTCTGAAATTTCAGCGTTTTTACCTTGCTTCTCAGGAACCTCATCGGCGTCGGCAGTAGGACATCCGAATTCCGAGGAGAGCCGGTCGCTTTCCTATGATCTCGGACGACGGCGGCGGGGCAGCGGAGCGTCGGCCGGTGGACGGGGAGGGGAGGCGCTCTTTTCGACAAACACGGCGGAGGGGAGGTCAGCCGGAGAGGTCAGGGACGTCTCTTTGGTCTCTGCAGCAAGGCTCATATACATATTCTTGGTCCTGTCCAGGCCGCATCACCTGATCCTCCTCTTTTCCTCTCTGGAATTCCTTGCTTGCAGAGTTGAGGAGACAAGCTGAATCACACGAAAGACCAATTCGTGCCATTCCCTTTTCACAGAGACAAATTCCTAACTTGCCGACCTGAGTCGAGGAAAAAGCCTGAATTTATTTAAGAAGGGGACATCAGAAAAGCCGAAGCCGGGTTTCCCGACGGCTCTTGCCTGAAAAATGTGTATCTGAATAATACTCCCTCCGTCTCATAATTAGATAGCGAAGTATCTAACACTAAAACATGACTAGATACATCTATATTTAGACAAATCAAAGACAGAAATTTTGGGACGGAGGGAGTAGCATTTCAGCCAAGGTGAGTCATTTCTTCACTTCGCCTTCTCCGAAATTCTTAGCTTGCGGAGTTGAGCAAAAACAACCTCTGAATCCTGTGAGACCCCGGAAAGCCAAACCCGCAGCCTTCCTTTTCCAATATTCTTAACTTGTCCAGTCGACGAAACAACCTGAAATTCTGGAAAGCACAAGTCACAGCCACCACACCCACCGGGTTTTGACACTCATGGGCTCATGGACCCAAGGGAAGAACCGAAGCTGACAGCAACCAAACCAATGTGAAAAATGGCCAACTAGCAGCATTTCAGGAGGGAAACTGCGCCTCTGTAATCCTGTGAAGCAAAGTTTTAAAAGAGCTTCCATATTTACTTCTCAGATGCTAAAGAAGAAAACTCACTTCAATATGAGATAGCAGAAAAGTAGGATCTGCGCCGCTTATTTAGTGACAGATACGGCATACCGTAACGGTGGATATTAATCAGATGCATAAGTAAAATTGCTATGATTATATTCTACAAGTGATACAGCTATAATTTTGTATGGAAGAATTAGAGTAGTGTAGTAACTGTACTATCGAATGTGTACATGGTCTTTAACATCTAGTTGCATAATCACAAGGTCTCAACAAATGCCTCTCTTATGGCAACAATTCTGGCACAAACATCATGCATCCCCGGTCTATCTTTCGGCGATTCCATGGTACACATCAGGCCAATGCTGACCAAAGGTATAATGTACTTCTGAATACGTAGAGAAACAGCCGCCTCATCCTCCTCGGAAGGCATATGGGGATCTAGAACCTCAGGAATTCTGTCGGGGAAAGCTAGGTCAACATACTTGTGAAGGCTGAGAGCGTTGCCCGCATAGCGCGTCCGTCGGTCGCCTTGCTGTGAGCATCTCCAGTAGCAGAACCCCGAAACCGTACACATCACCAGCTGTTGAGATTTTGCATCCCATCCCGCATTCTGTAAAACAGGAGCAGTGCACATGAATACTTGGAAAACTATAAAAACATAGTGAGACCAGAGTTGAGCTCGAAAGTCATTTCAAAGAAAAAGTATAACTTACCAGGTGCAATATATCCAATCGTTCCTCCAATGCCAACCAAGCCTTCTGGCCCGCCAGTACCTGAAGTGTTGAACTTGGGGAAGGAGCGTACCAGGAGCAGCAGCTGCTATGTCTCGTGTGTGGTGGCTCTACTGGGACGGGATCGACTGGGTGCTGCTCTTCTAGGCAGTTTCTAGGTCAGCTCATATGAGCTGGGCCTCACAGGCTTTAGTGAGGATGGGCCTGGCCCATACTGGTTCAACACTCCCCCTCAAGATGGGTGGTAGATATCTATCATTCTCATCTTGTCACAAGCTAGGTTGCATTCCTTTGCTGCCAAACCTTTTGTCAAGCAGTCTGCTATTTGTTGGCCTGTGTGCACATACTCAATCTTTATAACCCCAGCATCAAGCTTCTCTTTGATGAAGAATCGATCAATCTCTATATGCTTAGTTCTGTCATGTTGCACTGGATTGTTAGCTATGCATATAGCAGACCTATTGTCACACCAGACATTCAGAGGTCCTTCTCTTAGCAATTTCAATTCACTTAGGAGGTTTCTTACCCACAACATCTCACTTAACCCCTGAGACATGGCTCTATATTCTGCTTCTGCTGTTGATTTTGACACAACTGACTGCTTCTTGCTTCTCCATGAAACTAAGTTACCTCCCACAAACACACAATACCCAGATGTTGATCGACGATCATCCAGGCAACTTGCCCAGTCTGCATCACTATACCCATCAACTACCAAGTGGCCATTCGCTTCGAACCACAGTCCTCTTCCCGGGGTTCCCTTCAAATACTTCAGAATTCTGTGTGCTGCCTCCACATGTCCACGTCTGGGCTCATGCATATACCTACTCACTATGCTCACAGCATAGGCAATGTCTGGCCTTGTGTGACACAAGTACAGTAAACGTCCCACCAATCTTTGGTATTTCTCCTTATCCACTAGATCTCCAGATTGTGCTGTTACCTTATGGTTTTGGTCAATTGGGGTAGTAGCAGCTCGACACTCTAACATTCCCATATCACTGAGGAGGTCCAAGGTGTACTTGCGTTGGGACAAGGCTATCCCTTTGGCAGATCTTGCAATCTCAATACCCAGAAAATACTTCATCTGTCCAAGATCCTTCACTTCAAATGCCCTTCCAAGACACTCCTTTAACCTTGCTATCTCCGTCCCATCATCTCCTGTTATGATTATATCATCTACATAGACTGCAAGGATGACAATCTTCCTATTCTGATGCCGGTAGAAGACAGTGTGATCCTTATTGCATTGTTTGTATCCCATTTCACACACAGCCCTTCGGAATCTATCGAACCAAGCTCTCGGTGACTGTTTCAGACCATACAAAGACTTTTTCAATCTACACACCTTGCCTTTAGTTTTAGAAGAGTCCAATCCAGGGGGGACTTCCATATACACTTCTTCTTTCAGTTCGCCATGCAAGAACGCATTTTTCACATCTAATTGATGCAAAGGCCATCCAAAGTTTGCTGCACATGATACTAATATCCTCACAGTGTTCATTTTTGCTACTGGAGCAAATGTTTCGTCATAGTCTATCCCATAGGTTTGACTATATCCTCTTGCAACTAGTCTGGCTTTGTATCTCTCAATCTTACCTTCAGGATTCTGTTTGACAGAATAAACCCATTTGCAGCCCACTATTTTCTTTCCTGCTGGCAGCTCAGCTAACTCCCAAGTCCTCTGTTTTCTCAATGCTTCTAGTTCTTCTCGCATAGCAGCACACCACTTAGGGTCCTTCTTTGCATTTTTCCAATCTGAAGGAATGACCACCGCTTGAAGAGAAGCAACGAACACTTTATATGATGCCGACAGAGCATCATAATTCACATAATTCCCAATATTATGTTCAAACCCATATCTCTCCACAGGTTTGGCAGTCGCAGCCCTAGTTCCCTTCCTCAACGCAATTGGCATCTCCATGGATGAGTCCTCCTGTTCTATGTGTGACTCCCCCTCCATCACATTCTCATTTCCTGCTTGCTCCCCCTGGGGTTCATTTGTCCTGACTCGACGGGTGTAGACTTTCAGTGGCTTCTGTGCCGTGCCCTGCTGCTGCTCAGGTTGTTGCTGCTCAGGTTGCTGCTGAACCTGATGTGTTTCTGTT
This sequence comes from Secale cereale, assembly GCA_902687465.1. Lineage (NCBI taxonomy): Eukaryota > Viridiplantae > Streptophyta > Magnoliopsida > Poales > Poaceae > Secale > Secale cereale. Next base: position 10,461,161 of record LR738710.1, on the reverse strand, counting down.
TCACCTTCTCCACTAGACAGCGGCACCACGGGTATAGTGCCCACCATTAGCGGTCTTGCCTGCTGCACCATCTCTTCCTGACCTCTTCCTTGTTCTCTCTCTCTTGCTTCAGATACTTGAGGTTGCAACACCCTCTCCCCCTCTGGACCAACCGCAGGCTGGTCCAGACATTCAAACACCGAGCTCAAGTCAGTTTTTTCACCATAGTAAGGATTAGATTCCCAGAATGTCACATCCATGCTCACGAAAGTGCGCCTATCAGAAGGACTCCAGCACTTATACCCTCTCTGTCCAGAAGGATAGCCAATAAAGATACACTTTACCGCCCGAGGATCCAGCTTGTTCACAGCAGGTCTATGATCCCTGACAAAACAAGTACATCCAAACACCTTTGGTGGCACACTAAATTTATTTTCTCCTAATAAGAGTTCACAAGGAGATTTCATACCCAGTATCATGGATGGTGTGCGATTGATCAGATAGGTTGCAGTCAGAACAGCTTCGCCCCATAGACACTTTGGCACATTCATAGTGTACATGATTGAGCACGCCACCTCAAGGATATGCCGATTTTTCCGCTCTGCCACGCCATTTTGGGGAGAAGTGTCCGGGCAAGATGTCTGATGCAGAATACCTTGGTCTGATAGGAACCCTCCAAGCCTTCTGTTGACATATTCTGTCCCATTGTCAGTCCTTATCATTTGAACCTGCACCTTGAACTGAGTTTTAACATACGCACAGAAATCCTTGAAACACTCAAACACCTCATCTTTATGTCGCATTAGATACATCCATGTCATGCGAGTATTGCAATCAATAAAGGTGACAAAATATTTCATTCCATTTATCGAGGTTGATGGACATGTCCAAACATCTGAATGAACCAGTACAAATGGGACTGTACTCCTGAGCCCCTTACTCACATACGATGTCCGAGTGTGTTTAGCATACTCACACGCCTCACACCTTAACTTGGTTTTATCTAAACCATTCATTACATCAGGGAAAGCTTTCTTCATTTTCTCAAAAGAAACATGTCCGAACCTACAATGGTGGATCATGGCTAATGCTTCCTTCTCTGTCGCAGTCGCAGCAAGAGCCATGCCAGCAGTCTTCACATCCTCCTGGCGATCCATGTACCATAGTCCTCTATGCCTGGTTCCTGCCCCAAGCCTCCTCCCAGTTCCCGTCTCCTGAATCAAACAGCGGTACTTGTTAAGAGTTACGTCACAATCTATCTGGTCAATCAAAGCACTCAATGACACTAGACTAACTGGGAAAGCTGGAACATGCAAAACTGATTCCAACTTAATACTTGGAGTACATTGCACTGCCCCAACCCCCTTAATAGGTTGTGCAGTACCATCTGCAGTTTGAATAGTTCCAGAGTGTTGTTGATAGCATTCAAACTCTCTAACGTTGCCGGTTACATGTTTCGATGCCCCTGAGTCTAAAACCCAATCTACACCAGCCCTATGAACAGCAACAGATGCAGTTTCATTACCTTCATCAGAGTACACAAAATGAGCAAAGTCACCAAACACTGTCTCTGCCTGCTGTACGTTCCTCTTGTCCTGACCCTGCTGCTCATTTCTCATGTCTTGACTATGAGAAGAACTGGACTGACCCTCACTCATGACAGATACATTCGCTCTGGCCTCTCCTTGGAAGCGATTGTAGCTGTTATAGCTACTTGGAGCACTTCTGCCCCTGTTGTTGCTTCCACGATAGTATCCCCTGCCATCTCCTCTGTAGCTGCCTCTGTAACCTCCTCTGCCTCTGTTGTCTCTCTTCGGTGGGGCTGAGCACTGGTAACTGAGATGTCCTTTCAGCCCACAATTGTGGCAGTCTCTTGTCTCAGGCCTATTCATTATGTGATAAGCAGGTCTGGAAGCCACCTTTGACCGCTCCATAGCTTTCAGTCTAGTCTCCTCCTGTGCTATAGCAGCAATGGCATCTCCTAGTGACGACAGCTCAGCTTGTTGCATTAAGATAGCCCTTCTATTCTCAAACATGGAGTCCAGCCCCTTCAGAAACTTGAGAACACGCCTATCCTCAACCCACTTTCTAGCTATCACTGCACACTCAGCATGTGGCAACACAAGAGGTGCAAGATAGTCTAAATCAGCCCAAAGATGTTTCAGCTCTTCAACATACATCATTACAGTCCTATCACCTTGAGTGAGATCATGCACAGTGTCTTCAATTTTGGAGACCAACATGACATTTCCCTTCCCTGAGTACATACTAGCTAACGCAGCCCATACCTCGGCAGCAGTAGGGAGGTCCTCCACCGAAGCAGCAACAGAAGGGGATAGAGAACTCAGCAGCCAATTCAACACCAAACTGTCCGTGGCATTCCATTTCTTCCATGAAGCTCCCCTCTTGTCTTCTGGTTCCTTCACCTCACCAAGAGCATAGTCTTCCAGTGACTTAGTTCTGAGGATGAGTTTACCTCTCCTCGACCACCTCAGGTAGTTCTCTACACCTTCTAACTTCACCTCGTTTGGAGCCAGCTCAATCTTCTGCACCATCTCTGCCTGCACAGCACTCAAGCCCACATCCGCAGGTGCTTTCTCACCAGCAGCCGCCAGCTTCGCGGCCATGACGTCCGCAAGCTTGTCCATTGCAGCTGCCAGTGCTTCCTCCGCCATTTTCCCTTTCAATCAGCAGCAGTCGGAGCAAAGCAACAGCAACACAACACTGCACCACTTCTCCTTCCTCCCACGAAGCAACAGCAGCAGGACCTTCAGCACCTGCAAGCAGCAGTAGCACTTCTCTTCTCAACCAGCAGCAGTTCGTCACCTCTCCTTCCTTTTCTCTCTTCCCCTCGATCTCTCTCTCTCTCTCTGCCTCACGCAGCAGCGGCAGCAGGCACCGCAGCCACCACAGATGCACAGCAGGAGTTCCAGCAACACCGCACCTCCGCGTCGCAGATCTGCCCCTTCGCGCGCGCGCACGCAGCCGCAGCTACAGCCACTCCCGCTGCCGTCTCCTCCTCCTTCGCAGCCACTCGCGGCCGCCTCCCTTCCGCGTCGCGCGTACGCGCCCACAGCAGCTCCTCTTCCTCCGCGCGAGCTCGCCGCGCCCAGCTGCAGCCGCGCGCCCCCGCAGCTCCTCCTCGCCGGACTACACCACCGGCGCCGCCGCCACCTCTGCAGCCTGGTCTGATACCATGTTGAACTTGGGGAAGGAGCGTACCAGGAGCAGCAGCTGCTATGTCTCGTGTGTGGTGGCTCTACTGGGACGGGATCGACTGGGTGCTGCTCTTCTAGGCAGTTTCTAGGTCAGCTCATATGAGCTGGGCCTCACAGGCTTTAGTGAGGATGGGCCTGGCCCATACTGGTTCAACATGAAGAGAGAAACTTGGCGGACCCGAAGTCACCGATGCGTGAGGTCATGTCGTAGTCCAGCAGCACATTGCTTGGCTTCAAATCGCAGTGGATCAAAGGAGGTGTCAGCTGGTTGTGCATATAGTCCAGAGCAGAAGCTACATCAGCAGCAATACTTATCCGCTGGCCCAAGCTCAACAGCCTCCTTGAGCTGCCAACCCTTGGGTGTATCCACATGTCCAGGCTACCGTTTGCCATGAACTCATATACTATAGCCTTGAATTCATCGCCCTCGAAATCTACGGTTGAGCACACAGTGATAGCTTGAACCAGATTGCGGTGGCGGGTGTTTTTCAGCACTTCACACTCTGTGAAAAAGCTAGTTCTCGAACCCTGCTCACTGAGATGGAACACCTTGATGGCCACGAGATCTGTCTCGAACTCAAATCGACCAATGTAGACTGATGCTGTATGACTTGAGCTTATCCGGTTGACTAGAGAGAACCAATTGGTGGCTTTAAGGATGTTCCCATATGACACCCTCTTCATTGTTTCCTTGAAGTTTTCAGATGGTTGAGTTTTGGTCCTCTTCATAACAGTGACAACAACACATGTAATTGAGAACAAAGCAATAGTGATCAATGCAGTTATTATCAGCAGCAGGCGTGCATTTATCTTCTTTTTTGTTGCTGAGGTGGTGGTGGGGCAAATGGGCAGTCCAAATATGGCAGCAGCTGCACATAACCCTGTGTTGCCTTGCAGGAATACTGCAGTTGAATTTCCAAATATGCCACCAGTCGGGATTGGCCCTTCAAATTTGTTGTATGATATATTAATATAATTTAAGCTGCTAAAGTTCCCAAAATACTGTGGAACTTGACCAATTAAATTGTTCTCGGACAGATCTATCTGCTGTATGACCTTCAGTGCACTGAAAGACTGAGGAATATACCCGCTGAGCATGTTGCGTTCTATTTGAAGGGATAGCAGTTGAACACACTGGCCAAGTTCATAAGGAAGGCCACCAGATAATTTATTATTGGAAACATTTAGGAGGCCAAGATTGATCAGGTTACCAACTTCCTGTGGTACAGGCCCAGTCAGGTGGTTGTTTGACAAGTCCAAACCCAATGAAAGGGAAGAAATACCAAAGAGTTCTATTGGTATGGATCCATCAAGGCGGTTAACTGACATGTTCAGCTTAGCAAGCCTTTTGCACTGTCCTATATTTGCTGGTATGTTTCCAGACAATTCATTGCCATCAAGATCAAGCTGGCCGAGTTGAACAAGATCACCAACTGTTGATGGAATCTGACCTGACAACCTATTCATGGAAAGTTTCAGGATAAACAAATTGCTCAAGTTCCCAACACTCGGGGGAATTTGTCCTGAGATCATGTTCTGGCCCATGTCAAGCAGAGTGAGGCTTACAAGGTTGCCTATCTCAGCTGGTATGTCTCCAGAGATCTGGTTTCTCCCAAAGTTTAATTGCTCGAGCTTTGTTGAAAGGCTGCCTACTGCCTTTGGCAAATTTCCATTCAGGATATTCCCATCCACTGATAATCTTAACAACTGAGAGCAATTGTTGAGAGAGGCAAGGAATGCCCAGTCACCAGCTTCGAGTTTATTATTTCCTAGAAGCAGTTGACTCAAGTTTGCCAAGGATCCTAGAGATGGCACCACGCCCGTCAGCAAGTTACTCGAAAGATCAAGCACTTGGAGCTTTGACATGTTCGTCAGGGAATCTGGGACCGGTCCACGAAATTGGTTGAGTCCCATTACCAATGTTTGGAGATTTGGAAGCGAGTTGCCAATTTCAGAAGGAATTTGCCCAATAAATGTGTTGTTGCGTAGGCTAAAGAATGTGAGTGATGACAGATTGTACAATGTGGCTGGGACATACCCCGAGAATCTATTGTAACTTAGATCTAGCATCGTTAGGTTTGGAATTTGACCCAAAGTTTCTGGAATTGATCCTGCTAAGTTGTTTTGTGCTAGCAGGAGGGAACGCGATGATGAAACATTGCCCAATGATGCCGGTATTGTACCATAAAGTGAATTCCCTGTAAGATCAAGAGACTGTAGAGCTGTCATCTTTTGGAAATGTGGGATAGGCCCAGAGAGAGCATTCAACCGGAGGTCAACAGCAACAAGTTTGGATGAGTTGGACAAATTGGCTGGGATCACCCCAGATAAGTCATTACGTGAGAGGATTATCTCACTGAGTGACGAACTATTTGCTAAGGAATCAGGGATAGCTCCGCTAAGAGAATTGTTTGCAAGGTTGACATACCTAAGAGACGCAGCTGTACCTAATGACGGGGGGATGTTACCTGAAAGCCTGTTGGCAGCAAGCATCAGGGTTTGGAGGCTCCGAAGCTCACCTATGTCCAGATAACTTATTGTTCCAAAGGTCCAACTGAACTAGATAATTAAGGGCTGCCATGCAACTGGATAGTGTTCCTGTGAGCAGCGTGGACCTGAGTTGGAGGGACACGACGCGGATCGGGAGGGTGGTGCTGCAGGTGACCCCTCGCCAGCCGCAGAAGTTGAGCGAGTCATTGCGCCATGACCCAAGAACACCGGCAGGGTCCTTGGAGATGCCAGCTTTGAAGCAGAGAAGGGATTGCCGGTCATCTTCGGTTTTGTTGGTAGCCTGTGCCGATGAGAATATGATTGTGTTGGAGGACAGAAATATGAGGACGGTGGAAAGAAGAAAGAGTGCATGGTGGGACGGAGCAATCAGAGATTGGGTGCGAAAAACTTGAGGAGCCATGTCTCTGTTCTTGTCCTAATGGAGTGTGCTTATTAAAATATTTGTGTGTGTCTGCTTAGATATATGTGGAAGTAAGGGTAGGGGAGTTGAAACTTCTATACTTTGACTTCAGCGTCGTCTTGGTTAGCTTGGTAGTAGCTCACACCGCCGGATGATTGAGAAATAGCCTGAGCAGAAAGGAACTTGTGAGAAAACGTGTGCATAAACCAGTCTCTAGAAGTACAAATACTATTCTCTGCTTGCTATACATCCTACAGCTTCTAACGGAGTGTGCTTGTTAAATATTTTGTGCGTGTGTGTCGTGTGCTCAGAATCTCAGATATATGTTAAGAGGAATAGGGGAGTTGAAACTTCTTCTTGACTTCAGTGCCACTTATTTATGACTGAAAAAGGCCTGAGCACAAAAGGAACTTGTGAGAGGTATATGTGGATGAAGAAAATGTGTGGTTGAACCAGCTTGTCAAAGTAGAAATACTATTCTCTGCTTGCTACACAACCTACGGGTTTGCTATCTCACATCTAACTCTCTCACCCTTAAATCCATGGGAGACTTTTAAAAAAAAATACAGCTTCTGCAACCCAAAATCCACACAATCATGGAAATACTGACTGGGATGATAGTAGAAAAAGGGGAGCATCAGTTACCATTATTTCTTTGCCGCCATCAAGTAACACAGGATACATATTTGCATACGGCATATTGCCTACGGTTGGCTCTGTGGTTGAGGAAGTATCCCATTGTAAAGCCCAAGCAGAGTTTTTGCTTGACTCTGCAAAGTGCCAATTCAGTCATCAAGGAGAAGAAGCAGGGCCAGCCAAGGAATTCTCCGTCCATCTTTGTCGCGCTGCAGGAAAATCAATTATTGGTCCACAACATTTTGCAGTCAGGATCCAGGTATCCACATCGTCGAACTTGCTCCACACGAACTACTACCTGATAGATTCAAAAGAGGTGGCTGCCAATATGAAATGTTCCAAACATTCCTCTCCACATGATAATACCAGATAATTGAATTGTAGCCTTGTACTCCCTCCGTTCCTAAATATAAGTCTTTGGAGAGATTCCACTATGGACCACATACGGAGCAAAATGAATGAATCTACACTCTAAAATGCATCTATATACATCCGTATGTGGTTGATAGTGAAATCTCTAAAAAGACTTATATTTTGGAACGGAGGGAGTAGGCGTTAGGTATACCGTATACGGCAGGCATTGCCAGCATCGCCTCTCCCCCTTCTTCATCTGAAATCCATAACGCTGCCAAGGAATTGTGTGGACAGATGCAGGTACTGTATACCTGGGGTAGGGGAACATGCCGACCTCCGGCCGGCCGGAGCTCAAGACGCTGCTCCTCACATTGCATCTGCCTGTCAAAGTAGAAATACTATTCTCTGCTTGCTATACAACCTACGGGTTTGCTATCTCACATCTAACTATCTCACCCTTAAATCCATGGGAGACTTTTAAAAAAAAAAATACAGCTTCTGCAACCCAAAATCCACACAATCATGGAAATACTGACTGGGATGATAGTAGAAAAAAGGGGAGCATCAGTTACCATTATTTCTTTGCCGCCTTCAAGTAACACAGGATACATATTTGCATACGGCATATTTCTACCGTTGGCTCTGTGGTTGAGGAAGTATCCTATGGTAAAGCCCAAACAGAGTTTTTGCTTGACTCTGCAAAGTGCCAATTCAGTCATCAAGGAGAAGAAACGGGGCAAGCCGAAGACTTCTCCGTCCATCTTTGTCGCGCTGCAGGAAAATCAATTATTGGTCCACAACATTTTGCAGTCAGGATCCAGCTATCCGCATCGTCGAACTTGCTCCACACGAACTACTACCTGATAGATTCAAAAGAGGTGGCTGCCAATATGAAATGTTCCAAACATTCCTCTCCACATGATAATACCAGATAATTGAATTGTAGCCTTGTACTCCCTCCGTTCCTCTTTGGAGAGATTCCACTATGGACCACATACGGAGCAAAATGAATGAATCTACACTCTAAAATGCATCTATATACATCCGTATGTGGTTGATAGTGAAATCTCTAAAAAGACTTATATTTTGGAACGGAGGGAGTAGGCGTTAGGTATACCGTATACGGCAGGCATTGCCAGCATCGCCTCTCCCCCTTCTTCATCTGAAATCCATAACGCTGCCAAGGAATTGTGTGGACAGATGCAGGTACTGTATACCTGGGGTAGGGGAACATGCCGACCTCCGGCCGGCCGGAGCTCAAGACGCTGCTCCTCACATTGCATCTGCCGGGGTGCCACCTCGGCCGGCCCTGTCCCGCCGTGCGGGTGCCTCCTCCTCGCCTGCGCCTTCCGAGCGGGCGGCGCTCGCGTCGTTAAGGGTCATCGTTTTGGGGAGGGGACTTTCCCCTTCGCGCGGCTGCTTCTCATCCCCGACCGCCGAGCGGGCTGCCGGAGAGAGAGGAGAGGATTTGGGAGGAAGAAGGGAGGGGTAAAGCGGTCATTTTCGTAGATATCAAACTTTACTCCGATTTATTTATATTTACAAAAAAATATTATAAAAGAAAAGCAAAATAAAAAAAATCCCTATCATTAAAACAAGAGAAATACCATCATGTTGACTCTTTGTTGTATCTTCTACTCCCTCCGTTTCACGAATATAAGATGTTTTGAATATTGTAATATGAACAACATACGGGAGTAGGATTTTCGATCGTATCTTGCCACAGAACTAGATAAGGTTTTAGACGCTAGAAAAGTTTCCAAAAATCCTGAAAGAATATTGGAACAACACACCTATAATATAATATGATCCAACAGAGCGATTGAAAAAAAAAATACAAGTTTATGTGTCCCAAACAAAAAAAACAAGTAGTTCCGCGTATATTTAGGTCGCGGTGGGCTGAAATGCTTGTTTTTTTCCTTTGCCGAGGACACATAAGTGCATATTTTCACAATCCCTTCGTTGGATCATCTTATACATTAGAGAGATGCTTCACTATTTATTTTCTTTTTTTTTGATAACTTTTAAACTGTTAAAAGATTAACGAGCCTAAATAAGTTATGTGACAAAGTATGGTAGACACAGTTTTACCCAACATATGGACTAAAATGAGTGAACAAACACACTAAAACGTGTACATTCAACTCAGAAATAATTTAGTAAAAGATCAAATTTGTTTCCCTTTCTTTCCGGGTTTTCAAATATTTTATCACATTTGTTTCAATCTTTCATGATTACTGAAATGGACATTCCCTTTTCAAAACACATTTTCCTTTTTCCATAATTCCTAGTTTTCTCTTTTTTATTATAGCTTTCGGTTTCATTACTAGTACAGTAACACTTCATCAATCAAACCTCCTTGAGGCAGGTATAGGCAAGGGGCCAAATTTATCTGGTTTTGAAAATTGAGTGTCAAATTTGTCTCATTTTATCACGGATCAAAAGTGAACCGAAAAATAATGCTTTGCTTTATTAAGCTGGGGATAAGATTTTATAAGAGGAAAACACATTCATATATGCAGTATCCTTTACAAAATAATAGTACAAGAATTTCGCCATACACACAGCTCAAGATCAAAAATGAAAATAATTCAACAAATATACAGCAGAGAACAGTTGATGCTTTTTGTAGCCAATTATTGCCCACTGCAAATCATATCTATGTGCTCAAGCCTCACAGTTTCTTCCAGTTTGTCAAATAGATAGGGTACAACGAAGAATGAACTTTACTTGTTACTACAATCTTAATAATAAAAGAATCAGCGTGCTCTAACAGAGCAGAGATATTCATCAATCGTCATCACGGCGTTCCAGAAAAGCGTCTCTTATAGCAGAAAGTTTTGCACAAACATCTTTCATTCCAGGTCTGTCCTTCGGAGATTCCACGGTACATGACAGCCCAAGAGCAACCAGGGGGACGACATATCTCTGCGTCCAAACTTCTGCACACCCTTGATGCTCCTCGTGTCCCATACGAGGATCTAGAATCTCCGCGACTCTTTCAGGGAACATGGATTCAGAGAAAATGGGAAGGGTAAGTCCATGGACGAACATATCATCGGTTGGTCGTTTTCCGGTAAGCAACTCCAGCAGAAGCACTCCAAAACTATATGCATCAGCTCCTACGGAGATCCCGTAACCAGTCCCGTACTCTGCGAAGACAATGCTTTAGAATAATGCTCATACATTAAAGACAAAGTATAATTAAGTGGAAATGGAAAAGCTAAACTCACCGGGTGCCATGTATCCAACTGTTCCTCCAACATCATCCAGGCTTTCAGGAATAAACATATTGGGCGACAAAAACTTTGCTGAGCCGAAATCACTGAGCCGCGCGGTCATGTCATCGTCCAACAGGATATTCCCTGGCTTCAAATCACAATGGATCAGAGGAGGCGTCAGTTGGTTGTGGACATAATCAAGAGCAGAAGCCACATCTGCCGCTATGCATATCCTCTGGCCAAAGTTTAGCACTCTGCCTGGGATTCCATTGTGTTGCTCAGAATGTAACCATCTGTCAAGGCTGCCGTTAACCATGAACTTGAATATCAGCGCTTTGAACTCATGATTTTGTGAATCAAGTGTCGAGCATACGGTCACAGGACACATTATATTTCTATGGCGGGTGTTTCGTAGCACTTCACACTCAATAAAATAACTATCACATCTGCTAGGTTCACTCAAGTTGAATACTTTGATGGCAACCAATCTCCTGTCGAACTTGAACCTACCAACATAAACTGACCCAGTACATGTTGAGCTGATGGTATGGAGCAAAGAAAACCAGTTGGTAGCTTTAAGAATGTCCTGATATGACACCCTCTTCAGCTTCTTCTCAGCGTGGCATGGAACTGTATCCACTTCTCTTCTCTTTTGATGGGCACAAAAATGAAACATCTTGGACACAACATCCCATTGTGAAAATGAGAACACCCCTCTCTTCCATAGGGTGGGCAAAAACCATAGCAAGACTAGTAAAGCAATCATAAGTGGTGGTAGTACAATTAGCAGCAAGGTTGACAGGTGGTGGTTTGTTTTAGTCATTGAAGCTGAGATGCCAGGACAAAGTGGTAATACTGGCATGGAATAATTTGAACAGAGTGCTTTGTTGCCATCCAAAAGTACTGCGGTAGAATTCTCAAAGATCCCACCTGCAGGAACAACCCCTTCCAATTTGTTGTAAGATAGATCAAGTTGCTCCAGCATACGAAGGTACCCAAAGAATTCAGGAACGGCACCAGATAAGTCATTGTGAGAAAGATTAATCTGCCGGGTCGATCTTAGGAAACTCCAACTTTCTGGAATTTCTCCATGAAACTTGTTTCCTTCCATGTGAAGGGATGTTGGACCATCGGCACCAAGTTTCCCTGGCAGTTCCCCAGTGAGATTGTTGTGTGAGAAGTCCAGACCCAAGGAAAACGGAGGGTTGGCTAAGAGTTCGACTGGTATTGACCCATCAAGGTTGTTTCGAGACAAATTTAGTTCAAGAAGTCCCTTGCACTGACCTAAACTACCAGGTATGTTACCAGTCAACTTGTTATCACTAAGATAAAGCTTGCCCAGTTGAGTAATTTCACCAACTGAAGGAGGGATCTGACCTGATAATTTGTTCTTTGATAGATTTAGGATATATAGGTTTTGCAGCATTCCAATGGTAGAAGGTATGCTTCCAGAAAGAAAATTGCTTTCCATCCTAAGAGAAGTGAGATTAACAAGATTGCTAATTTCAACAGGTATGGAGCCCGAAATTTTGTTTGACCCAAGCGACAAATCTTGTAGCCTCGTGGAAAGATTAACAACTGCTGCAGGTAAGCTACCATTCAGAGCATTCCCTTCCAAGGACAACTTTGTCAGCTGGGTGCAATTTGCTAGAGATGTTAGAAATGACCAGTCATGTGCTTCTAGCAAGTTGCTCCCCAAAACTAACTGACCCAACTTTGCCAAAGAACCAAGAGATGGCACAGAGCCATGTAACGAGTTGTTTGAAAGATCAAGTATTTGAAGATTTAACATGTTGGCTAGTGAAGCAGGGATCAGGCCCTCCAGCCTGTTGCTTCCCAGGATTAGGGAATGGAGGTTTGGCAGTGAGTAACCAATGTGAGATGGTATCTGTCCAACAAGGGCATTGCTGCCTACACTAAAGTACTCGAGCGATGTCATGTTGTAAAGAGACAACGGGACACTCCCTGATAAACTGTTGAAACTTAGATCAAGCTCAAACAGCTTTGTAATGTGACTCAAAGTCTCCGGAATTAATCCTGATAACCTATTTTGGCCTAGCAATATAGAAGTGAGGGAAGAAACATTTCCTAATGAAGGAGGTATGCTTCCAGAGAGGAAGTTTCCTGTCAGGCAAAGAAATCTGAGAGCTGTGGCTTCATGGAAAGGTGGGATGGCACCAGTGAAAGAATTCATCTGGAGATCAACCATAGTAAGCTCAGATGAGTTATCAAACAAAGTAGAAGGGATCTCTCCAGACAGGCTATTACGTGACAGTATAAGTGTGCTGAGTGTGGAGCTACTGGCCAATGAGAGAGGGATACCACCGGTAAGCGTGTTGTTTGCAAGATTGACATAGCTAAGAGAACTGGCAGCGCCTAAGGAAATGGGGATGTTACCTTGAAGACTGTTGGCAGCAAGATTCAGTGTATGGAGGTTTGGAAGCTTACCCAACTCTTCTGGGATGGTTCCCGACAGATGATTATCGGCAAGGTTCATCCACGATAGAAAAGCCAAGTTGCCTAGGCATCCAGATAATCGCCCACTGAGTTGTACAGAGCTGAGGTTAAGAGAGACCACCCGGGGTGGAAACGTTGTGCCGCAGTTGACCTCTCTCCATCTGCAAAAGTTCAGTGAGTCATTGCTCCATGAGTCTAGTGTGCCATGGGCGTAAGAGTTGATGCCGGACTTGAAGCAAAGGAGGGCCTGGCGGTCGATCTCAGATATGTTTGCTTGTGCTGCTGCCATTGGTGTGGTGATGAAGAGGGGAAGGATTAGCAAAATACAGAGCGGAGATAAGATTGAGAGCATGGTATATAGAGTTTACAGGAAGTGGAGGAACCAAGAAGTACAGGAACCTGGAGTGCTTGCTGCTTCGGTTGGAGCCTGCACGATCTTGTGTGTATGATTAGCTCTTTTGAAGGATTTTTCTGCCAGAAGTTATGTTTGACTAGCTTGACTTGACTTGGCACAGGATTGGCGTTTGTCTCACTCAAGACTTTTGGAAGAAAACGTGATGCAAGGGTAAAGAAAATTAGAAGAATTGAACAAAGACTTTTGCAATAAAACGTGTGCAGGCTGAGTTAGAGTTATGGACCGTGACCAGTAGAATTGGAGTAAGGAAAATATAAATTAGAAGAGGAAAAGTGACAATTATTTTGGCGGCGACACAAGGATGCTGTAACTGTAAGACTAGTCCCGGCTCATACCGTGATTATAAGCTGCAGAGCACACATCAAACAAACATGATGAAGAAACCAAGAGGCGGCACCAAGGCAGGCCCATCCATTGTCTGAAGTTGGAGTGGTGAGACCTGAACCACTCAAAAGCGATTAGAGATTTCTTCAGAGAGCACACTGATTCTGAATTGCAGTTTCGTGTTGCACCAACATGCATGCTTCGTAACTGAATCTGAATGGGGTAACGCGGAATGGAACAATGGAAATTTCAGGTAGATAACCATATCGCATCCAATTTACATTCATCGTGGAAATTTGGGAATCTAGCTGCTGAACTTACCGCATAGCGCATACACGCATCTTCCACGCCGCCGAAGCGAAGGTTAGCCTGCCAGGAAAACGGCTGATGGGGTTCGACTCCCCGAGGTACTAGGCGGAGGAGGCCTCGGGCGAGAGCGAATCCGTCGAGCCGCGGCCGCGCATCCGGAAGGAGAAACCCTTGGGGAGGCTTGCGCGGCGGCAGCCAGTGGTGGCGTTGCCATCGAGCCGCACGGGCTCGGGAGGTGTCGGCCGCGCGTCGGGGAGGCGAGGGGACTGCTGGAGGCGCTCGATGCCGGCCGGGGAGAAGGCAAGCGGCGTTCGAGGCGGCGGACGGCGGGGGAGTCGCCGGAGGCTCAGAGCCTCACACCGTTGTCAGGTAACGGAGTCCGAGCACCAAGATCCAACGGCTGACAGTGCATCTTTGAGTTCACTGTTTTTTTTTTTAAGGCAAAGCAAAGCTTTATAACTTAACGGTGCTTGGGCATATCACCCAAAACACAAACAGCCACTGAGGGCGGTACAATGGTCTCCCAGTCCATACAAACACTCGGTAAACACCTACGGCCAATCTGGCCAAGCTCATGCGCCACTGCATTTTCATTACGCCTACAAACACTCACTCTATGTCTTGCAAACCAGAGTTTCAATTGGAATTTGATGTCTTCAATGACAACTGCATACGCCGACGAGTCGACCTTCTGTATATCGAGCGCCTCCGCCAATAGCTGGGAATCAGTCTCAAAAGCCACCCGGACCGCGCCAATGTCAGCTGCAAGGGCAACTGCTCCCGCCATCGCTTGAATCTCCGCTCCAAAGGCATCATGGGTTTGCTCATGTCTACCTGCTCTCGCAGCAATGACCTGTCCCGAAGCGTCCCTGACCACCGCCCCCAGCCGCAGAAGTTACTGCCTGGTAAGAACGCCCCATCAAGATTGATTTAGATCTTATCTGGTTTGGGCGGCTCCCACTTCCCCGTCTTCGTTTCCTTCCCTTTCGAAGAGAAGATATCATCATATTCCAAAGTACTGCATCGAACTCTTCTTACTATTTCAGAGAGTGCTGGGGGTAACTCGCCTTCCCTAATTTTATTCCTAATGTTCCACCACTGCCACCCTAGCGTGATGATCGTTACCCGCTTATTTTCAGTCAGGGCCCAACGCGAGTCCAGCATAGCGTGGACATTTGTGATCTTCTCCAGCCTACTCCTCTCCTCCTCTAGCCCAAGCTCTCTCCAAGCTAGTTTTACATGCTTACATCTGATGAATAGATGCGCTCCATCTTCCTCCGCTCTACCACAGAAGAAACATTTAGACTATTCTAGCTTTAGGGCCTGTTCTGAACTCCTCCAGCTTCCAACTCCACCAACTCCAAGAATAATTTTGAGCCGAACGGATGGGCTCCAAGAAGCTAACTTCTGAGAAGCTAGCCAGAGCGTAGTGCAAAAACGAGGAGCCCGGTTGGCCCAGCTCCACCGAAACGTGAAGTTGGAGTTCCCCTTATTTACAGCGATCTGCCACCGCCAAGTTACGTAACGGTTCGACTCCCTCTCGGTCGATAGAAAAAATGAAACTCGAAGCGGTACGGTCCTCCTCTCAACGAATCTGCACCCCTCATCTCTCGAGCTTGCCCATTATGGGCTGGTTCGAGCTGGCCCATTGTGACGCTAAGACAGGCCATAGATGCTGCCAGCCCATGTTGGCGATGAGAGAAGCTAGCGTGGCTTCCGAACAGGATCAAATCGCTATGTGGAGTTGGAAGCTGTGCTGGGAAGCTGGATTTGAGGAGTTGGGGGAGTTGGGAGGAGTTCAGAACACGCCCTTAGTCCCCTGCGCTTCAGATTTGCACATACAGCCAGTGGTTCATGCCGCAGTCGCCAGACAAACATCTGCAATTTTTGTGGGCAAGGCATCTTCCAGATTCTCTTCCAATATTCATCTGCAATTGCTTCCAGTCGTCCCCTCGCATCTTTGAGTTCACTGTTACATTGTGTAGCTACCATCACATTTCGGACAACTTCTTTTCTCAAGAAACATTTCAGCAACTGCCAGAGCCATAAATGAATAAGATGAAGTAAATCGAGCATATTAGATTATAATATTTGCTACAGTTCTCACTTAAAAAAACATTAGATTATTATAAATGTTCATAAAAAATACAATGTATACATATCCATATAATAAAAATTACATCAAGATTCCGATATCCCCGAACAACCACTACCACCACCAGAAAGAGCCGCTGACGCGCCGTTGTCGCCGCTTTCCTACTGGAGCCGGCTTGACCTTGTCGATGACGGCCGAGAAGTCTTCATGCACTTGCCGCATGGACCAACGTCTTGGAGCCGTACTTGTCCCCGTTGAACCCTTTGCATAGATCTGAAACTTAAAAATCCACACCAATTTATTTTGTTCCGAAACTTAAAAAAAAATCAATTTTGTTGACATTTTTACTACTGTTTCAATTTTTTTTTGCTGAATCGAGACCTATGTCCCAAAAATCCACACCAAAAAAAAAAACCCTTCATTAAAATAAACTAATAATCATCATATTGACTCTGTCGACATCAAACTTTACATGAATTTTTGCTTAGTTAGACGAGAAAACATGTTGCTTTCTTTTGTAAAGAGGTGATTTGGAGCACTGAAAAAAAAGATATTAGTTCATGTTTAGAACTTCATAAATCTCTATGAGCATTCATGAAAAGAAAACGTCATGTTAAACATGTTGCCTGATTCGTCGTAGACGTTTCTCAACTTCCTTTTTACATTTCCTGTTCTGTTCCATTCTTCAAATATTTTATCTCCATTTATTTATATTTATTTCATGATTTCTAGAATAAAACGTTCACTTTCCAAAGTGTCTTTCCATTTTCCATATTTTCTATTTTTTTTCCACTATTTTCAGTGTTTTATACTGTACTCCCTCTGTCCCAAAATGTAAGACGTTTTTTGACACTGTCATAGTGTCAAAAAACATCTTACATTTTGGGACGGAGGGAGTATTTTATAAAGGGCCAAATCTGACTGATTTCAAAAGTTGAGTGTCAACTACGTCTCATTTCAGACTTTAGGGACCAAAACTAGATCCAGCGAATAGTTAACCCAAAAAGAAGGATTTATGCGATTAAACTGGATGTAAGATTTTTCACAGTAAAATACCTTGATATAAACAGTATAGTTTATGCTACTAAGGAATTTTGCCATACATACACCTTAAGATCAAAATGAAAATAATCAGCAAACCCGCAACAAAGAATAGTTCATAATTTCAGTAGCCAACTGTTGCTCACTGAAAATCACATTGGGCACTTGGCACTTTCAGTAAATTGGGTGCGTGTCGGTGTACTAAAGTAGGGGTACCTTAGTATCCCGACTTGTGCATGGGCAGTAGCAGCGTCCCATGGTCTGGCTCACCACGCGCCCGCCAAAGCCCACTCTAGACCCCTTTAAGCCATTCAAGAACAAAGTATACAAGTCAGAAGATCAAGGCCCCGGCAAGGGTAGCTTGCCGGGAAGGCTGTTCCAAGCACAAGACTCTATTCTCACAAGACCCTGGCGAGAGGAGCTTGCCAGGAAGCCCAGAAAACTACACCTCAGAAGATGTCATGTGGCGCATCGTGCGCCCCGGCAGGGCCCGGAGAGCGACAAGCTTCCGGGCCCGGCAAGGTTGCGACCCCGTCAAGGTGCTTGCCGGGTGAAGCATACACTGTGTGCCTGCGCTCCAGCTCATCTGGCCACGCGTCGCCCTGGGGCCCTTCCAGGGGCACGTGGCAGATGGCTGTGCAGCCTGGGGTACACGGTGGCGAGCCGCGGTGACGAGGCTATCGCCGTGGCGAACGGAGACGCATGGACGGACGCTTTTGGGGCGACGACGACGGGCATTCAATGCCCTTGTCCCCCACCGTCAGAGTTAGGTGAAGACCACTGTTCATACACTGTTCATGCACTGTTACAACCACCACCATTTTTACATTTTTACCCTCCTCTACGTTGGCACCTGTCGGTGACCCCTTTGAGCTATAAAAGGGGGCCCATGCACAACGTAGAGGAGGTTCGATTCCAGAAACTAGACCACTCCCTCGCTCGGTGCAGCTAGTACTGTAGATCTTCAAGCTCCTGAGCCCAAGAACTCAATACAACCAAAGGCAGGAGTAGGGTTTTACGCGTCCGAGCGGCCCGAACCTAGGTAAACTGCCCGCGTGTGCTCCTCGATCTGCTCTCCGTGCCTCCTCCGCTCCCTTACCGCAACGTAGAAGGGGCTCCGGTCCCATAGGTGTTCGCGGGTGTCCAGTTTCCCCGACATCTTTGGCGCCAGGTAGGGGGCGTCGAGGTTGTGCGAACCTGATCCGGCGCTCACGCGGGCGCAACCTTCAGCAACCTCTCCAGCTTCATCAACCTCATCGACTACGTCAACATGCCTCCGAAGAAGAAGGCTTCGGAGGTCGGAGGCCCGTCTGCGTCGATCCCACCACCACCGGAACCGACGGTTGGTGGAGGAGACGCCGGCGGAAGGATGGACGCCGGTGGGGAAACTCACGGCGCCACCAAGTCCAAAGACAAGACGGACGACCGGGCGAACTCCAAAGACTCGGTGTCCGTGCACGCACCACGTCCCTCTCAGGAGGTGCCAGACCAGCAGCGACGTGGTACCGGAGGTACCATACGCTTGCTGGGACGTGGCCAGGCCGGCGGGTCACGGGACGCTCAAGGCCAACGTCCTGGTACAAGCAAGGCGCGGTCGTCGGGGCGAGAACATGCTCCTTCTAACGCGGTTAGAAGTCCGAGCGTGTCTCGCTCCTCGCACCGTTCGCCACCGTTTCCCTCCTCTCCAGTAGAAGCTCTTGCTAGAGCCCAACTTCTCCTCGACTTCCCTCCAGCAGCGGACAAAGCCGAAGACTGGAGGGCTACGATCCAGAGTCTCATCGTCTTCGCCAACAACGACACGCTGCAGCAGCCGGCGACATCACGGCCGCGGCAAGTCGACCAAACGAAGGCCGATGGAGACAAGACCGCCGGGGGTGCGACTACCGTGCACTCCCTGCTGCGGAAGCAGAAATCGCCACCCCGCCGGATTAACGTCGACGACGACTCCACGGCGTCGTCGGATCCGCGGGCTCGCCGTGATCAGCGCCAAGTCCTCGACGACAGGCGACAAGAGGACGCTCGAACTCGTATCGAGTGTCGACGAGAAGCCCGAAGACAGTCCGACCAGCGCGCTGGGACTGCTGTTGACATGCGCGCGCCCGGTGAACCGGGCGACTTGCCGTACGCGGCAGGTTGCCCTGCGTTCACCCGAGAGCTGCGGCAAGTCCAGTGGCCCAGCATGAAGAACTTCAAGCCCGACGTACCCGAGAAGTACGACGGCAAGACGCACCCCTTGGAGTTCCTTAGCATCTACACCATTGCGGTGCAGGCTGCCGAGGGACGCGACGAGAAGATTCTGGCCAACTACTTCCCGCTCGTGCTTAAGCCAAACGTCAGGTCTTGGCTTATGCACTTGCCGGAGAACTCCATCTCTTCATGGGCGGATTTGTGCCACCAGTTTGTTGGCGCCTTCACGGGCGGCCACAAACCCCACGGCCAGGAGAGCGATCTCCATATCCTCGCCCAGAAGGAGGGAGAGTCCCTGCGCAAATACATCCAAAGGTTCAGCCGCGTTCAGCATAATATCTCCGATGTCCACCCTGCCGCGGTTATCAGCGCGTTCCACCAGAACGTGCGTAACCGCCGGATGAGGGAGGAGATGGCAATGACCAAGATCCGGGACGTCAGCGAACTTTACGCTCTGGCTGACAAATGTGCACGTGCTGAAGAGGGGAGGAGACTCCCCGGAGAGGATGCCGGTGCGGGAGGAAGCGACAGCGAGGATGCCGCCCCGGCAAGGAAAGGCCGGCGGCGGAATAACAGGAAGAGGAAGAACAAGGAGGTACTGGTTGTCGAGCAGTCCGGCAAGGAGGCTCCCGCCAAGAAGACACAGGCTGGTAGTTCCGGCAAGGAGGCCGCCCCTGTAGCGGCAGCCGACAAGCAGGACGGCTCCGACAAGCAGTACTGCAAGATCCACCGCACCAAGGGCCACGATCTCCAGAACTGCAAGAGGGTAGAGTACCTCGTAGAGCAGCAGAAGGCTGAATACGAGCGTCGCGACAAGGAGAAGGCCCAAGGAGGTGGAGGAGAGCCCAACAAGAAGCGGTCGTTCAATGGCCGGGGAGGACGCCGCGGCAAGGCCAAGCAGCGGCAAGGTGACAGACCTCCCCGGGGCCGCGACAAGGACGAAGACGAAGACGACGATGAGGACATGGATGAAGGAGACAACAGCGAGCAGGAGTTCCAGAAGGCCATAGAGGTCCTGTGTGTCGACGGAGGTGCCTCTCTGCACACTTCCCACCGCCAACTTAAGCAATGGGTGCGGGAAGTGAATGCAGCTGAGCCACCCGTCGAGTCACGCAGGCTGCTGAAATGGTCCGGCACGTCCATCATCTTCGACCTTGAGGACCACCCTGACCGCACAACTGCGGTCGGGTGTTTGCCGATGTTGGTTTCACCAACTATCCGCAATCTCAAGGTCACCAAGATGTTGGTTGACGGCGGGGCCGGCCTCAACTTGATCTCCTCCGCTGTGATCAAGAAACTGCAGATCCCCGACAGCGAGCTCGAGGAAACCGGGTCGTTCCAAGGGATCAACCCGGGAAGGAGCAAGCCGAAGGGGAAGATCACGCTGCCAGTGACCTTTGGTGGAGAGCTCAACTTTAGGACGGAGAGGATCACGTTCGACGTTGCCGATATCCCATTGCCATACAATGGGATACTTGGCCGTCCTGCGCTTGCCAAGTTCATGGCAGCTTCCCACTACGCGTACAACATACTCAAGATGCCGGGGCCGATAAGCGTCATCTCTGTTCCCGGCGACAAGAAGGATGCGCTTATCTGCGCCGACAAGATCTACCGGGATGCGGCAGCCGCGGCAGACAGCAACACACTTACCGCTGAAGCTCCCGGGGGGAAGACCAAGACCAAGTCCGGCAGGAGCTCTGGAGCCCACTCCGGCAAACGCACCTCTTCGGAGTGCTGCGCTGCCGTCGAAGACGCACCATCGAGCTCCACCGGCAAGTGCAAGAAAGGAATGGCAGCTCCACCGGCAACCAAGAAGGTGTCCGCCAAGGAGGACGGCACTGGTGGTACCTTCACCATCAGTGCTACACTCGACCCCAAATAGGAAAGCGCGCTCGTTGCCTTCCTGCGGGCGAATGTCGACGTGTTTGCATGACAACCGTCTGACATCCCCGGCGTTCCCAGGAAGGTAATTGAGCACAAGCTTGCTGTTTGTCCTCACGCGCGGCCCGTCAAGCAGAAGGTTAGGAAGCAAGCTGTGGAGCGCCAAGAGTTCATAGCTGAAGAGATTAAGAAGTTGGAAGCAGCAGGCCTGGTTAGAGGTGTACTCCATCCTACATGGTTGGCCAATCCAGTTGTCGTGCGAAAGGCTAATGAGAAATGGAGACTTTGTATAGACTTCACTGATGTGAATAAAGCTTGTCCCAAGGATCCTTTTCCCTTGCCGCGCATCGACCAGATTGTTGACTCCACCGCCGGATGTGAGTTGCTTTCATTCCTCGATGCGTACTCAGGTTACCACCAGATATTCATGGCTGAGGAAGATGAAGAGAAGACTGCATTCATTACTCTATGTGGCACATACTGCTTCATACGCACGCCCTTTGGGTTGAAGAATGCAGGCTCAACATTTGCAAGGGTGGTACACACTGCTTTTGAGCCACAGATACACAGAAATGTAGAGGCCTACATGGATGATATAGTGGTCAAGAGCAAGAGCAAGCATACCCTGATTCAGGACCTAGAAGAAACCTTTGAGAATCTGCACAAGATACAGCTCAAGTTGAACCCCGAGAAGTGCGTCTTCGGAGTTCCCTCCGGCAAGCTTCTCGGGTTCTTTGTGTCTCAGAGGGGGATTGAAGCTAATCCCGACAAAATAAAAGCCATCGAGCAGATTGAAGCCCCGAAGCGCGTCAAGGACGTAAGGAGACTTGCTGGTTGTGTGGCTGCCCTCAGCAGGTTCATTTCAAACTCTGCAGAACGCGCCCTGCCTTTCTTCAAAATCTTGAAAAAGGCAGGTCCTATGAAATGGACTCCGGAAGCGGAAGCGGCGCTGCAAGACTTGAAAGGATACCTGTCCTCCACTCCAATACTTGTCGCACCTAAGCCACAAGAGAAGTTGCTGCTGTACCTAGCAGCAACCAATCAAGTGGTTAGTGCTACGTTGGTAGCGGAGAGGGAGGCAGATGAGGAGCCCACAGCCCCAGCAAGCACTTCTAGCGCCAAGCAGGGGGCTTCCCCGACAAGCTCTAGCCCCGGCAAGGACAAGTCTGCGCAAGAACAAGGAGATGTGCGAAAGAAGATGGTGCAGCGCCCAGTTTATTTTGTAAGTTCCCTCTTGCAGGGAGCTAGATCAAGATACTCTGGGGTGCAGAAACTGCTCTTCGGCCTCCTCATGGCCTCAAGGAAGCTGCACCATTACTTCCAAGCGCACGAGATAACGGTGGTCACTCGCTTTCCGTTGAAGAGGATATTGCAAAATCCGGAAGCAACAGGAAGGATCGTCGAGTGGGCACTGGAGCTGTCGAGCTTTGGTCTCAAGTTTGAGAGCACTTCAACCATACAGAGCAGAGCTTTGGCAGAGTGGACCCCAACACCAGATGAGGAAGTTCCAGAGACAAGCATCCCCGTCCAAGAAGCGAGCAAAGAGTGGATAATGTACTTTGATGGTGCCTTCTCGCTGCAAGGCGCCGGTGCTGGCGTATTACTCATAGCGCCCACCGGAGAGCACCTCAAGTATGTTGTCCAAATGCATTTTTCCAAGGAGCAAGCGACAAACAATACTGCTGAGTATGAAGGTCTGCTTGCCGGTCTCAGAATTGCGGCCGAACTTGGGATCAAGAAGCTGATTGTCCGGGGAGATTCACAGTTGGTGGTCTGACAAGTAAACAAGAGTTACCAGAGCCCTTTGATGGAAGCTTATGTTGATGAAGTGAGGAAGCTTGAAGAACACTTTGAAGGCTTGCAGATGGAGCACGTTCCAAGAGCTCAGAATGATATTGCTGACGGCCTGTCAAAGTGTGCGACAATGAAGTTACCTGTGGAACCAGGGACCTTCGTGCTCAAGTTAACTCAGCCATCTGTTACACCATTAGTTGGGCAAAGCAAGAGGAGGAAGTTGGTCTTTGGTGACTATTTGCCGGTGGATCTTCCTGAGGCCGCCGCCAAGGTCCCCAAGAACAACAACCAAGATGCTGAGGAACAGTCTGCTCCTGCAGACCCAAGGGTCTGTACAGTTGAAGCAGGCGTTCCCGACAAGCCCTGCCCCGGCAGGCTTGCCGGGGAACCCTCAGCTCCGGCAGAACCACTGGCTCTTGCCGTAGAAGCTGAGGTTCCCACAGCAGCCCTAATGCCTTTAGTCCTTGTTATCGAGCCTCAGGCTCCAGCATGGGCACAGCGAATCGTCCGTTTTCTTCAAACTGGAGAACTTCCCGATGAGCCAGAAGAGATAGAAAGAATAACCAGGCAGTCAAGTATGTATCAGTTCGTCGAAAACGAACTGTACAGAAGAAGACTCAACGGCGTCAGATTGAAGTGCATTTCCCGGGAAGATGGACAGAAGCTGTTGGCAGAGATACACGGAGGCATATGTGGCCACCACATTGGCGCAAGAGCACTTGCCGGGAAGGCGTTCCGGCAAGGTTTCTTTTGGCCAGAAGCCCTCCAAGATGCAACTGCACAAGTAACCAAGTGTGAAGCGTGCCAGTTCCATGCCAAGCAAATACATCAACCAGCTCAAGCTCTCCAGACGATCCCTTTGTCCTGGCCCTTCTCGGTCTGGGGGCTCGATATCCTCGGCCCCTTTCCCCGCGCAGTCGGGGGCTTTGAGTACTTGTACGTTGCGATAGACAAGTTCACAAAGTGGCCAGAAGTGGAACCAGTGAGAAAGGTGACAGCACAGTCAGCAGTCAGGTTCTTCAGGTCAATTGTTTGCCGTTTCGGAATCCCTAACAGGATCATCACCGACAACGGCACATAGTTCACAAGTCGCACCTTCATGCAGTACGTCCAAGACCTTGGCGCCAAGGTCTGCTTTGCTTCTGTTGCTCACCCGAGGAGCAATGGTCAAGCAGAGAGGGCAAATGCTGAAGTGCTGCGCGGGCTCAAGACAAGAACCTTCGACAGGCTGCACAAGTGCGGAAGAAACTGGATAGAGGAGTTGCCGGCGGCTCTTTGGTCAATCAGGACGACACCAAATCGAGCCACCGGACAGACACCCTTTGCTCTTGTCTATGGAGCAGAGGCAGTTCTCCCCACGGAACTCGTATACGGGTCTCCTCGAGTGCTCGCTTACGATGAGCTCGAGCAAGAGCAACTGCGACAAGATGATGCATTGCTCCTTGAGGAGGAACGTCTCCAGGCTGCTGTACGAGCTGCTCGATACCAGCAAGCCTTGCGTCGCTATCATAGCCGCAAGGTCAAGGCCAGGAGTCTCGAGGAAGGCGACCTTGTTCTTCGACGCGTTCAGTCCGCCAAGAATTCCAACAAGTTGACGCCGAAGTGGGAAGGCCCTTATCGGGTGAGACAAGTCACAAGGCCCGGCGCCGTCCGCCTTGAGACCGAAGAAGGCTTACCGGTGAGCAACTCCTGGAACATCGAGCATCTTCGCAAGTTTCACCCATAAGGCGCGGTTGCCGTGATCCGCTCCAGCAACCACCTTTTGTACAAGTATTTCCGTTGTTGCATGTAAACCTTTGTACAAAGCCGGGCGCAGATCCCGTGCATCAGTAAAACTTTTGTGCCTCGCACCACTTGTCATTTCATGCTGTTCCCTTTACTTGCATGTATCATCTGACATTTTGTGCAGCACACATCCCCGGTAAGAAGCAACAAGCCGCAAGGCTCCCTACTTGTGTTTCCTCTTCTTTCCCTTTCTCTCTTAAACAGAAGAAGTGTTCCTCGCGCACAAGTTTGCCGGGGGGAAGGAGATAGAGGTGTGGACCAAGTGATGTTCAAGAAAGGAAAGCCTCACTGGGAAGCAAGCGATCCATGAAAGCTAAGTTGCCAGAATTTGAGCAGTTCAAATTTTTGAAATTTTAGTTGTCTTCCTTGAACAGCCACACTTTGTATGGAAAACCTGTGCGCGGAGGAACCTACCCGTGACTAGCCGCACCCTTACTTTGTTTCGAGCACACTCAACGGCTTAAGTGAGCTGCGACAAGTGTCGCGCCCTTACTTCGTTTTCGAGTTCACTCAGCAAACCTAAGTGTGCTGCGACTAGCTACGACAAGGTTTCTTGCCGACAAGGGCTTTGCCAGCAGGCTGCTAAGAGTCCCGCACTCAGCGCTCGTGGCAAGTGTCCCCTTTGCCGGCAAGTTCCCTAAAAGCGTAGGGTGGAAAGCATACAAAGTGAAAGGGCTAAACAAGGGAGATAACACTACATTGATTATCCAAAATAAAAGTATATATTACAGAGATAACTTGCCGCTGTTCTAAACAACTACTGCCTATGACTTAATTGACAGCGGCGAGGGAAGCAAGGTGCCTAGTCTCTTCGGTCTCCGCCGACCCTCTGGATTTTGCCCACCTTGGCTACGATGTGGGCAACTTGGGCCTTCAGCGCCTCCTGGTCGGCTTCGGGCGGCAGGGTCCGGAGGACGTTGACGAGGTTGATCCCGGGGTTGCGGTAGACAATCTTCGACAACACCCGCTCCATAGTACCCATGCAGAGCCGACGCGCCTCGTCGGCCAGCTGCACGGGGATCTTCTCCCGCAGCCGCGCAAGCGCCGGCGCTACTCCCCTGAAGAACAGACTCAGTTTGGCGCTGTGGGGGAGGCTCTCGTCGGGGGAGTACACGAGGTGCTCCGCCCTCAACGCCATCATCTCCATGTCAATGTTGGCGGCGGAGGCGACGAGTTCATCAGCCCACTGCTCCACCGTCCGCTGGAAGTTGTTTTGTGAGACGGCGGCGCTCTCCAGCAAGAGCCTCTCAGTGCGGAGTTCGTCCTTCAGCTTTGTCTCGCGATCCCGGGCAGCATCAAGCGAGTCAGTAAGGGTGGAAACCTTCAGCTCTAAATCAGCAATGGAGTCCCTGGCGTCAGTGAGCTCTTTGCCCTTCTCGGAGAGGCGGATTTGCAGCTCCGAGTTGGTGTGAGCGTCCTTCTCCCGCGCCACGTTGAGCGCGGTGACCCTGTCTTCACTCGCCTTCAAGTTCAGCTCCATCTGCGCCACCCTAGCCTCCAGATCCCTCTTGGCCGTCTCTGCGGCAGCAGCGGCGTCCCTCGCCTCCTGCAGAGCCCCGCCGATGGCTTGCTCCCGGGCGGTGAGGTCGTCCTCGTGGTTGTCGAGGTCGACCTTCCACTTGTTGAGTTCTCCCTCCCGTCGAGATAGGTCCTCGGCGGCCAAACGCTGCTGCTCCTCGACCTCGGCCTTTTCGAGGATGAATGCTTGCTGCGCCCCGGCAAGCTCTTTGCGCTCCTCCGCCAAGTTCCGGAGGGCTGCCTGGTTGGCGGCACGGAGCTCCGCGGCGCGCTTCTCCAGGTCAGCACCAGCCTTGGCAGCCAGAGCCTCCCAAGACTCCAACTTAGCCTGCCTGGCCCGGTACAAGGCCAGGAGTCGACGTAGGAGTCGCTCCTCTTCGGGCTCGTCGCTGCTACCGGGCGCATCAACAACCTTCAACCCGGCGAAGGCGAGAACCTCTCCGTCGAAGGTCTCTCCCTCCGCGGGTGCCCTAGACGAGGACGCCCACGGGACTTGAATAAAGACCCCGTTGGCGGCCTCCAGATAGACACCCGACCGGTCCGCGGGGGCGGAGGGGTCGGCGGCCGGTGCAGCGTCCGGCGCTCCTGCAGCCTCCGGGCCAGCAGTGTGGTCGCCGGTCCCTTCCCCAGCCGCGGCGTCAGCGGTCGGGGCGGTCTCCTCGATGGCTGGCTCGTCGGCTCCAGCCATCCCCTCGGCGGTAGTGGCGTTGCCGCCGTCGCCGTGCACGCCCTCCTCGGCGGTGGTCTCCGTCTCCATCAACTCCGGGGCGGGTGGATCTAGCAGAAGAAAAAGAAAAGAAAGAACGTCAAGCAAATATCCAAAAAGAAGAATCCAAGGAGAAGAAAGTACAAGGGTTTACCTGCGCGGGCCTCTTCGATGACGGGGTCCCTCGCCGGGGAGTTCTCCCTTGGCGGCGTAGTAGTGACCCCTGCTGGCGGAGGGCCGCTTGCGCCCTCCCTTGGCGGGGTGCTCACCTTTGTCGGGCTGCTCGCCCTTGGTGGGGTACTCGCCCTCGGCGGAGTACCCGTCCTTGGCGGGGTGCTGTCCCTTGCCGGGGAGCTCATCCTTGGCGGGGAGGGTGGAGCAAGCGGCTCGTCGGGGGCAACCTCCTGACGCTCCTGCGGCTGCGGCTCCACCTCTGCACAAGACAACAAGACATCAGTAAGTATAACAAGCTCAAGCGCGCTCATCAAGCGGAAAAGAGAACACAAGGCTTACGCTGGGGGCTGCGCTGGGGGCTGCTCCCCGGAGCAGCAGGTTGGCCCGGCAAGCCTGTCGTTGGCGCATCCCCCGTCGCCGTGGCAGGCTCGTCGTCCTCGATGTTAACCACAGGGATCTTGGCCCTCTTCGCCATCCGCTGGGTCAAGGTCCTGGAAACCAAACAAGATCGGAGTTAGACAAAAAAGAAATCAAGAAAGAAGCAACAAAAATCAAGGAAATTGCAAGTACTTACTCTTCCTCCTCTTCGTCGGAGCTGAGGGCGGAGAAGTCAAACCCCGCCTCGTGTGCTCCAGCGCGAGGAGCTGGAGGAGAAGGCTCCCTCGGGCGCTTGGCGGGCTCCGGAGCTGCGGGCTGTGAAGTGTTGGGGAACGTAGTATTTTAAAATTTTCCTACGATCACGCAAGATCTATCTACCAGATGCATAGCAACGAGAGGGGAGAGTGAGTCTACGTACCCTCGTAGACCGAAAGCGGAAGCGTTAGAACAACGCGGTTGATGTAGTCGTACGTCTTCACGGCCCGACCGATCAAGCACCGAAACTACGGCACCTCCGAGTTCTAGCACACGTTCAGCTCGATGACATCCCTCGAACTCCGATCCAGTCGAGTGTCGAGGGAGAGTTCCGTCAGCACGACGGCGTGGTGACGATCTTGATGTTCTACCGTCGCAGGGCTTCGCCTAAGCACCGCTACAATATTTATCGAGGAGAACTATGGTGGAGGGGGGCACCGCACACGGCTAAGAGATCAAGAGATCAATTGTTGTGTCTAGAGGTGCCCCCCTGCCCCCGTATATAAAGGAGGGAGGGAGAGGCCGGCCCTAGAGGGGGCGCACCAAGTGTGGGGAGTCCTACTAGGACTCCCAAGTCCTAGTAGGATTCCCCTTTCCTTTCCGGAGTAGGAGAGAAGGAAAGAGGGGAGAGGGAGAAGGAAAAGGGGGCTGCACCCCTTGTCCAATTCGGACCAGAAGGGGGGTGCACGCCTCCTTCCTTTTGGCCTCTCTCCTCTATTCCCGTAACTCCCCGGTACTCCGAAAATACCCGAATCACTCGGAACCTTTCCGATGTCCGAATATAGTCGTCCAATATATCGATTTTTACGTCTCGACCATTTCGAGACTCCTCGTCATGTCCCCAATCTCATCCGGGACTCCGAACTCCTTCGGTACATCAAAACTCATAAACTCATAATAAAACTATCATCGAAACCTTAAGCGTGCGGACCCTACGGGTTCGAGAACTATGTAGACATGACCGAGACACGTCTCCGGTCAATAACCAATAGCGGAACCTGGATGCTCATATTGGCTCCCACATATTCTACGAAGATCTTTATCGGTCAAACCGCATAACAACATACATTGTTCCCTTTGTCATCGGTATGTTACATTCCCGAGATTCGATCGTCGGTATCTCAATACCTAGTTCAATCTCGTTACCAACAAGTCTCTTTACTCGTTCCGTAATACATCATCCCGCAACTAACTCATTAGCTGCAATGCTTGCAAGGCTTATAGTGATGTGCATTACCGAGTGGGCCCAGAGATACCTCTCCGACAATCGGAGTGACAAATCCTAATCTCGAAATACGCCAACCCAACAAGTACCTTCGGAGACACCTGTAGAGTACCTTTATAATCACCCAGTTACGTTGTGACGTTTGGTAGCACACAAAGTGTTCCTCCGGTATTCGGGAGTTGCATAATCTCATAGTCATAGGAACATGTATAAGTCATGAAGAAAGCAATAGCAGTAAAACTTAAACGATCATAGTGCTAAGCTAACGGATGGGTCTTGTCCATCAGATCATTCTCCTGATGATGTGATCCCGTTGATCAAATGACAACTCATGTCTATGGCTAGGAAATATAACCATCTTTGATCAATGAGCTAGTCTAGTAGAGGCATACTAGGGACACTCTGTTTTGTCTATGTATTCACACATGTATTAAGTTTCCGGTTAATACAATTCTAGCATGAATAATAAACATTTATCATGATATAAGGAAATAAATAATAACTTCATTATTGCCTCTAGGGCATATTTCCTTCATGAAGACGCAGCACCGGTCGTCGCCGAGGACCGAGGGGCAGAGGGGGCACCAGAGCCACTCCGGGAAGACCCCCCTCCGCTTGTCGCTCGGGCACGAGGCGCCTCCTTGACGACCTCGCTCGTCGTGGTGGCACGCGTCGCACGGCGCTTCGGCTGCTGTCGAGGCGCCAGTGGCCTCGTCGTCTCAGCGACCTTGCGGATGCGCTTTTTCTGCTGTGGCGGAGGACTTGGTGGCGGCGGAGAGTTCTCCGAGGATGATGAGGCGTCGTCGTCAAGATTCAGAGACCCGCCAGAGTCTTCGTCAGAATCTCCGGACTCGGCCTCCTCCTCCTCCTCGGCAGGCCCGCTGGACTCGGTACCCTGCCTGGCGGCCTCGCTCGTCCCGGCAGCCTCGCTCGCCCCGGCAAGCTTCCCGGAAGGCTCCCCGGCGAACTCCTCGGGCGCGATCTTCAACAACTTGAGGATTTCCTCCTCCTCAGCCTGACTCACCGCGTCCGCTGCTACCGCCTCGTCCACGGTGTACCCAAACTCCCCCGCAGCTGCAGCTGACTCGGCCTCCTCCTCCTCCTCAGCCTGACTCACCGCGTCCGCTGCTACCGCCTCGTCCACGGTGTACCCAAACTCCTGTTGGCTATGTAGGCCACATCCCGGTCGGTGGTCGTCCGGGTGAGGCCTTTTCTCTTCTCGGAGTTGCGTGGCCGCTCAACCAGATTATCAAAGAACGCTTGCACGGTCTCCGCTGAGGGCACCAGCCAAGTGGGGACGACCCCGTGGGAGTCGCACTCAGGCATTACCGCGCGGATGGAACTGAGGGATGTATTGTTGCACAGAGGAACTACTCCGACCGATGGCCTGAACCATTCCGGGTGGTTGGGGTCGTGCTTGAACAGCTCCCGGACCATCCCCTTCAGCTCCAAGACGGTGAAATTGTAGTTCAGCCCGGGACGCAGCCTCATGCGGTCTGCCGCATTGCCGAACTCCCTGGCAGGCCTTCTCCTTTCCTGCAGAGGGGCAATGCGGCGGGGGAGGAAATCGGCCCCGACTTCACCTACAGTCAGGTTGGCGGCCCGGAGGCGAAGGATCCTAGTGAGGGCAATCTGCAACTTGTCGTCCTCCGGGGCCAAGTCTCTCCAATCCTTGCCGCGCACTATTGCAGTTTGGCGCGACGAGGTAAACTGCTCGGGAGCATTTTCCAGAATCCAGCACCAATCGGCTCTCCACTCCTCCCACTTGCCGCGAAGCTCTCCTTTCAAGTA
Organism: Secale cereale; assembly: GCA_902687465.1. Taxonomy (NCBI): domain Eukaryota; kingdom Viridiplantae; phylum Streptophyta; class Magnoliopsida; order Poales; family Poaceae; genus Secale; species Secale cereale. The sequence continues at coordinate 10,430,507 of LR738710.1, read as the reverse complement.
CGCCTCCTTCTTGTTCAACCTAAAGATCAAGGAGATGCCGCCGGAGAGTGGGGATCCGGACTCTACTCTAGGCGTGAAGAAGTGGCGGAAAAGGGCTACATTTGGGTGGACCCCGACATAGTTTTCGCACAGATGTGCGAAAACGGCTAAGGTGAGAACGACATTTGGGGTGAAATCTAAGAGGTGGAGGCCGTACGTGTTCATCACATCGCAAAAGAACTCCGAATACGGAGGACAGAGACCGCAATGGAAGAATGCAGCGAAGTAGTAGTAACCTCCCGGGAACATGTCGACGGCCACGGCGGGGAGGACTCTGGTGCGCGGGTGGTCCTTCGTCTCCCTCGCCCAGAACAAGTAGTACTTGTCCCGCAGCTCCCTCGGGCCGAGCCTCGGCGGGAAGACCACCATCCTTCTCCGCATGGCCGCCAGCTTCGCCGCCTGCTCAGACTTCTCCTTCTTTGCCTTGTCGCTCTTCGCCTTGCCGCTTTTCGGAGCCATGGCGGGGGCAGCGGGGGTGAGGGAGGGGGAGGTCGACGGCGCCGCGGATGCTGGGGACGGCGGGGGAAGGGTGGAGCTCGGCTCTCTGTCGACCTGAGGGGAGGCAGAGAGCGGCGGGGGTTTCTGGAGATTCAAGGCACAATGAAAGCAATGGGGGAAACTGCCCCTGCTTCCTCTGCTTTTAAGGGGGAAGTGGGGGACGTTCCGCATTTCTCCATTAAAGAAGCAGGCCACGATCTCTCCCACGACGCCGCAATCGACGCGTGCCGTTGGGGAGGGATGCGGCGAATCTGGAGTGGGAAACGGCGCGTCGTGGGCCGCGTGTGCCCGTGCACTGTTTTGGGCCTGGCCCAACAGCGCTCGACACCGTGTGTGGCCCAGGCCCGGGGGCTCCTGTCGGTGTACTAAAGTAGGGTTACCTTAGTATCCCGACTTGTGCACGGGCAGTAGCAGCGTCGCATGGTCTGGCTCACCACGCGCCCGCCAAAGCCCACTCTAGACCCCTTTAAGCCATTCAAGAACAAAGTATACAAGTCAGAAGATCAAGGCCCCGGCAAGGGGAGCTTGCCGGGAAGGCTGTTCCAAGCACAAGACTCTATTCTCACAAGACCCTGGCGAGAGGAGCTTGCCAGGAAGCCCAGAAAACTACACCTCAGAAGATGTCATGTGGCGCGTCGTGCGCCCCGGCAGGGCCCGGAGAGCGACAAGCTTCCGGGCCCGGCAAGGTTGCGACCCCGACAAGGTGCTTGCCGGGTGAAGCATACACTGTGTGCCTGCGCTCCAGCTCATCTGGCCACGCGTCGCCCTGGGGCCCTTCCAGGGGCACGTGGCAGATGGCTGTGCAGCCTGGGGTACACGGTGGCGAGCCGCGGTGACGAGGCTATCGCCGTGGCGAACGGACATGCATGGACGGACGCTTTTGGGGCGACGGCGACGGGCATTCAATGCCCTTGTCCCCCACCGTCAGAGTTAGGTGAAGACCACTGTTCATACACTGTTCATGCACTGTTACAACCACCACCATTTTTACATTTTTACCCTCCTCTACGTTGGCACCTATCGATGACCCCTTTGAGCTATAAAAGGAGGCCCATGCACAACGTAGAGGAGGTTCGATTCCAGAAACTAGACCACTCCCTCGCTCGGTGCAGCTAGTACTGTAGATCTTCAAGCTCCCAAGCCCAAGAACTCAATACAACCAAAGGCAGGAGTAGGGTTTTACGCGTCCGCGCGGCCCGAACCTGGGTAAACTGCCCGCGTGTGCTCCTCGATCTGCTCTCCGTGCCTCCTCCGCTCCCTTACCGCAACGTAGAAGGGGCTCCGGTCCCATAGGTGTTCGCGGGTGTCCAGTTTCCCCGACTACATTCTTAACGATAACAAATCAGCATGCTCTAACAGAGCTCAATATTCGTCAATCGTCATGATGGCGTTCCAGAAAGTCGTCTCTAAGAGCAGAAAGTTTTGCACAAACATCTTTCATTCCAGGCCTGTCCTTCGGAGATTCAACGGTGCATGACAGCCAAGAGAAACCAACGGGACGATATATCTCTGCATCCATGCTTCTACGCACCCTTGATGCTCCTCATGCGCCATATGAGGATCTAGCATCTCCGCAACTAGGTCAGGGAACATGGATTCAGAGAAAATGGGAAGGGTGAGCCCATCGACGAACATATCATCGGTTGGTCGTTTTCCCGTAAGTAACTCCAGCAGAAGCACTCCAAAACTATACACGTCGCCTCCTACAGAGATCTTGCAGCCCAGCCCGTACTCTGCAAATGCACTCAAATACTCAATAAACCATGCATACATACATGAAAAGGAAAAAAATGAGCTGTACAGGTGAAACAATACACATACGTACAAGATAAGCTATTTAATTGGGGATTTGGAAAAGTAAACTCACCAGGTGCTATGTATCCAATAGTCCCTCCGATATCAACCAAGTTTTTACGAATAACCTGGCCTGGTAATAGAAACTTTGCTGAGCCAAAGTCACTGAGCCGTGCAGTCATGTCATCGTCCAAAAGGACATTGTGTGGCTTCAAATCACAATGGATCAAAGGAGGCGTCAGTTGGTTGTGGACATAATCAAGAGCAGAAGCCACATCTGCTGCAATGCATAGCCTCTGGCCAAAGCTTAGTACTCTGTCTGGGATTACATTGTGTTGCTCGGAGTGCAACCATCTGTCAAGGCTGCCATGAACCATGAACTTGAATATCAGTGCTTTGAACTCGTGGTTTTTTGAATCAAGTGTCGAGCATAGGGTCATAGGTGGCATTATATTCCGGTGGCGGGTGCTTCGTAGCACTTCACACTCAGTAAAGTAACTACCATATCCACCAGGCTCATTCAGGTTGAATACTTTGATGGCAACTAGGCTCCTGTCTGACTTGAACCTACCAACATAAACTGATCCGGTACAGGTTGAGCTGATAGTATGGACTGAAGAAAACCAGTTGGTAGCCTTCAGAATGTCACCATATGATATCTTCTTCAGTGTCTCCTTGTGGTTAGAACATGCAACCACTTCTCTTATCTTCTGGTTGGCAACTGCTTCTCTTTCCTTTCGGTTGACAACTAAACATAACACACCGGGAACCTTATTACACCTTGGCAATGTAAGCTGCGCCCTTCTTTTCCAAACAGTGACAACCAAATATAACAATAACACACCAGCAATTAACGGTGTAATTATCATTATTATTCTTAGCAAGGGAACATGGTTCTTTGTTTGGGTGTCATCGCAAATTGGAAGCCCTAGCATGGAGACTCTTGCACACAACATCTTATTGCCATCCAAGACTACCGTACTCGAGTTCCTAAAGCATCCACCAGAGGGAATTGGCCCTTCAAAGTTGTTGTATGATAGATCCAGCTTGTCCAACAAAGTGAGGTCGCCAAAGAGTTCCGGCACTGGACCATATAAAATATTTCGAGCTAGATTAATCTGCTGGATGGACTGCAAGTTCCTGAAACTTTGAGGAATTTTCCCTTCAAGCATGTTTCTCTCCATGCGCAAGAACAATAAAGTAAGACAGCTTCCAAGAGCTTCAGGAATCGTTCCAAACAACATATTGTTGGAAACATTCAGAAGAGCAAGATTTGCCAAATTACCAACTTCTGATGGTATTTCTCCTATGAGCTTGTTGTACGAAAAGTCCACACCCAAGGAAAGTGGAGGGCGATCAAAAAGTTTGACTGGTATTGACCCATCAAGGCTGTTAGTAGACATGTTCAGTTCAAGAAGTCCCTTGCACTGACCTAAACTATCAGGTATGTTTCCACTCAAGTTGTTATCATCGAGATAAAGCTTGCCCAGTTGAGTAATGTCACCAACTGAGGGAGGGATCTGACCTGATAATTTGTTCTTTGATAGATTTAGGATATATAGGTTTTGCAGCATTCCAATGGTAGAAGGTATGCTTCCAGAAAGAAAATTGCTTTCCATCCTAAGAGAAGTGAGATTAACAAGATTGCTAATTTCAACAGGTATGGAGCCCGAAATTTTGTTTGACCCAAGCGACAAATCTTGTAGCCTCGTGGAAAGATTAACAACTGCTGCAGGTAAGCTGCCATTCAGAGCATTCCCTTCCAAGGACAACTTTGTCAGCTGGGTGCAATTTGCTAGAGATGTTAGAAATGACCAGTCATGTGCTTCTAGCAAGTTGCTCCCCCAAACTAACTGACCCAACTTTGCCAAAGAACCAAGAGATGGAACAGGGCCATTTAGCAAGTTGTTTGAAAGATCAAGCATTTGAAGATTTGACATGTTGGCTAGTGAAGCAGGGATGAGGCCTTCCAGGCTGCTGCTTCCCATGATTAGGGACTGCAGGTTTGGTAGTGAGTAACCAATGTAAGATGGTAAATGTCCAACAAGGCCATTGTTGCCCACACTAAAGTTTTTGAGTGATGACATGTTGTAAAGAGAAACCGGGACACTACCTGATAAACTGTTTAAACTTAGATCAAGTTCAAGCAGTTTGTAATGTGACTCAAAGTTTCTGGAATTAATCCCGATAACTTGTTTTGACCGAGCAATATAGAAGTGAGGGAAGAAACATTTCCAATTGAAGGAGGTATACTTCCAAAGAGGAAGTTCTCTGCCAGGCAAAGAAATTTGAGTGTTGTGACCTTATGGAAACGTGGGATGAGACCAGTGAAAGAATTCTTCTGGAGATCAACCTTAGTAAGCTTAGATAAGTTATCAAACAAAGTAGAAGGGATCTCTCCAGAGAGGCTATTACGTGACAGTATAAGTGTGTTGAGTGAGTGTCAGTACTACCATACTGACGATGAGCGTCAACCAAGCGAGAAGGCGTAAACAGGTGAAGGAGAACGCGTAGAGGCTGGCGGGTAATTCAAACGGTAGTGTTGGACCAGTGTAATGTTGTGGGCCGTTGGGCCAGGAGTGTAGTGTGGTGGGCCGTCGGGCCAGGAGTTGTAAACCAGCCGTGCGCCTTTATAAGCAACGATCATCTCTGTAATCGGCACGAAAAGAAATAGAGATTCTCTGAGCCTCTCATTTGCTCTTATCCCCTTGGATCTCATCTCCCCTACCTCCACTACCTGTACCCGTCGTCGGCGAACTCCGTCGCACCTAGGACGTGACAATCTGGTATCAGAGCCATCTCTCCGCTCGCGCCGCAATTTTTTTTCCCAATTCGTACCCGGCAAATCCGACGCGACGGTAGCGGATCACCTGAGGGTTTGATCTGCGTAATCCCTGACCTGAGGTGGGTTGATTTGGGGAATTCGTCATCACGGCGGCATTCAAACCCAATCCGCAGACGCGCTACCTCACGGACGAGATGGAGGCATTCCAGGCACGGATGCTGAAGGAGTTGGCGGAGATCCGAGCGGCCCAGGCCAAGCTCACATCAGTTGATGGAATATGCGAGAAGTTGGAAGCCATGGACGCCAAGTTATCGGAGCAAGCGACCCAGCTGGATCAAGTACAAATGAAGGTGAATTTGTCCTGCGACACTCTGGGGAAGGTGCAGCAGGAACAGGCGCACGCAGCGCAGGTGGGCAAGCAGAATTGCTCGCAAGGAGGTGGAAGTTCGTCGCCGACTGCATCCGAGGTCTCGGACGGCATACTGGGTGCCAATCCGTCAGGTCAGTCTCATCCACAGCCGCGTTTTCCACTAGTTCACATTCAGATACCGCCTGCGGGCCAAGGAGGTTCTGCGGGAGGAGAGGAACCAACGGGGAAACGTGCTTGGATGCCTAAGATGGATTTCCCACGCTTTGACGGCACGGATGTCAGGATCTGGTTGGACAAGTGTGAAGCATTCTTTCAGCTGTACCACATACCTGACAATTTCAAGGTTACTTCGGCTTCTCTGTATCTGACAGACAACGCCGCTCACTGGTATCAGGCATTCAAACAACACAGTGCATTTCATACTTGGGAACAGTTTAGGGCAGCGGTGTTGCAGGAATTTGATGTCAACATACATAGAGAGAGACTGAAATCGTTGATGACACTCAAACAGCTAGGAACAGTAGAGGAATACAAGGTGCAGTTCCAGCAGCTAGTGTACAACATCAGACTGTATGAGCCGTCCATAAGTGACACGTTTCTGGTGACTAGATTTGTCATGGGCTTGAAAGAGGAATTGAGAAGTGTAGTAGAGCTCCAACTACCGGCCAATGTGCAGACGACTTCCATGTATGCTACAGTACAGGAAGGGCTACTAACTCAGCAAAAGCTCTTCAAGCCTGGTTTTTAGAAGAACCCAGTTATCAGAAACGACAGCAAACACAATTTTGCTCCTGGTGAACTGTGGAAGGCCAAGCAACTCAAGGAGTACAGGCGTGCCAATGGCTTGTGTTACAGCTGTGGGGAGAAATACATTCCTGGGCACGTATGTAACAAAGCACCTGCGCCTGCGGCTCAATTAAAAGCAGCAGCGATAGTGGATCCTCATGAAATCATTTCGGACGCAGTGTTGGATGCTCTCATGGACGACCACCAACCGGAATGTGCCCACATTTCACTCACAGCCCTATCTGGTGCAGCTCATCCAAAGACAATACAACTCAGAGCTCTAGTTGGGAATCAAGTGGTACTAATTCTGATAGACTCGGGTAGTACCCACACCTTTGTGGATAAAGCACTATTGAACAGGGTACCAGTGGTGACAGAACAATTGGCAACTCCGCTGAAAGTGAAAGTGGCTAATGGAGACAAAGTGGACTGTACAAAGTTTGTGCCCAACCTGAACTGGTGGATCCAAGGTCATAATCTCTCAACCCCCATGCATGTACTGGAGTTGGGAGGATATGATATTATCCTGGGTATGGACTGGCTGGAACAGTGGGGTATTATGCAGTGCCACTGGGCAAACAAATGGATCAAGTTTCTCTATCAGGGAACAGAAATCAAGCTACAGGGAGTCTTACCTGTTAAACAAGATCATATTCAGGAGGTTTCTATGGAACAACTGAGGAAGTGGGATAAAGGAAATGACATCTGGGCAACTGCAGTTCTTCATCACATTTGTGTTGCTCCAGTAACTGAAGTACCAGAGGAAGTCCAACACTTGTTACAAGCTAACAAAGCTGCATTCGTGGATCCAAAAACACTGCCTCCCCACAGGGATTTTGACCATGAGATACACTTGTTACCTGATGCTGTACCTGTCAATTGCAGACCCTATAGGTACTCTCCTTTGCAGAAAGATGAAATAGAGAAACAAGTCTCAGAAATGCTAGAGTCTGGACTAATCACACCTAGCTTGAGTCCTTTTGCTTCACCAGTCCTGTTGGTTAAGAAAAAGATGGTACTTGGAGGTTCTGTGTGGACTATAGAAATCTCAACTCCCTCACGATTAAAAACAAGTTTCCAATACCAGTGATTGATGAATTGTTGGATGAATTAGGAGGTGCCAAGTGGTTCTCCAAATTGGATCTAAGGTCAGGATACCACCAAATAAGGATGGCAGAAGCAGATGAGTTTAAAACAGCATTCAAAACTCATAATGGGCAATACCAATTTAAGGTGATGCCATTTGGATTATGTACTGCTCCAGCTACTTTCCAATGTTTCATGAACTTCATTTTCAAAGGTTCAAACAGAAGGTTTGTGCTCATATTCATGGATGACATCCTGGTGTTTAGTGGGACTTTGGAAGAACACTTGCAACATTTGCAGGAAGTATTTGATATACTCAAAGAAAACAACTTGTTTGTTAAGGAAAGCAAATGTGCTTTTGCTCAGCAGTCCATGGAGTATTTGGGTCACATTATTTTTGATGCAGGAGTGACCACTGACCCTGCCAAGACAACTGCTATGGTGGACTGGCCCACTCCCACTAATGTTACTGAGTTGAGAGGTTTTTTGGGGCTAACTGGGTACTATAGGAAGTTTGTCAAAAACTATGGTCTGTTAGCTAAACCTCTCACTGTGCTGTTAAAGAAACAAGCATTCCAGTGGACTGAAGCTGCTCAGACTGCCTTTCAGCTATTGAAGCAGGCCATGGCCACTACTCCTGTGTTGGCCCTACCAGATTTTAACAAGCCTTTCACAATTGAAACAGATGCTTGCAACACTGGAATAGGAGCAGTGCTAACTCAAGAAGGGCATCCAATTGCATACTACAGTAAGGCCTTGGGGACGAGTAGTCAGAAACTTTCCATATATGAAAAAGAGTTTATGGCAATAATGATGGCTATTGATAGATGGAGGTCATATTTGTCCAGAGCCCCATTTGTGATCAAAACTGATCACCAAAGCCTGTGTCACCTGGGAGATCAAAATTTGACATCTGACTTGCAGAGGGAAGCAATGAAAAAACTGGTGGGACTTCAATTCTCCATTCAGTATAAAAAGGGCATAGAGAATACTGCTGCAGATGCTTTGTCCAGAGTGGCACACTTGTTTCCTATACAAGCTGTTTCTACCAGTAAACCCCTATGGATACAGGAGGTCCTAAATTCCTATACTGTGGACACCTTGGCACAGACAATGTTGCAGAAAATGGCAGTAGATGCAGATGCTTGCCCTGGATTTCAACTACAGGATGGTCTGATCAAACAGGAGGACAGAATCTGGGTGGGGGCTAACTCTGGACTGCAAACCAAGCTAATTCAAGCATTCCATTCAACTCCTGTTGGGGGACACTCTGGTATGCTACCTACGTATCACAAAGTCAAACAATTATTCAGTTGGAATGGATTAAAGAAGGATGTGGAGAACTTCGTTAAACAGTGCAGCATATGTCAGCAAGCTAAGCATGAATTGTGTAGAGCACCAGGTCTCCTACAACCTCTCCCAATTCCAGATGGTCCATGGCAGGCAATCAGCATGGATTTCATAGAGGGTTTGCCTAAGTCGGAAGGATATAATGCAATATTAGTGGTCGTCGATCGTTTCACAAAAGTAAGCCACTTCCTACCCTTGAAACACCCATTTACAACAGCTTCAGTGGCTAAGGTCTTTCTCAACACAATTGTCAAGCTGCACGGTTTGCCTTTGTCCATTGTATCTGATCGAGATAAGATATTCACGAGTGCTTTCTGGAAAGAGTTGTTTAGGGTGTGGGGCATGGAGCTGCAAATGAGCACAGCATATCACCCACAGACGGATGGTCAAACCGAGCGAGTAAACCAATGTTTGGAGATGTATTTGCGATGTGCAGTACATGATTCTCCTCACAAGTGGGATGTTTGGTTACCGCAAGCTGAGTTTTGGTACAACACAACGTATCATTCCTCGCTAGGCTGTACTCCATACAGGGCACTATATGGTCACGAGGCCAACGTGGGCCAGTTACAAAGTCAGGTCAAATCCTGGAACCCAGATGTACATGAATGGCTCTCAACACACACGCAACATATTGCAACACTGAAGGAACATCTGGCCAGAGCTCAATGCAAATACAAGCAGTACGCAGACAAGAAACGATCTGATCGCCAGTTCTCGGAAGGAGAGATGGTATATCTCAGGCTTCAACCATACACCCAATCGTCAGTGGTCAATCGCCCGTGTCCTAAGCTGGCAATGAAGTTCTTTGGCCCATTCAAGGTTCTGGCTAAAGTGGGCAATGCAGCATATAGACTGGAACTTCCTCGAGGCAGTTTGGTTCATCCAGTATTCCATGTCTCCGAGCTGAAAGAACACATTCCAGATCACACTCCGGTCTTCAGTACTCTGCCGGAACCTCTGGATCTTTTAGAGCCAGGACTGATGCCGGAGCAAATCGTGGACCGCAGGCTGGTCAAGAAAGGTAATGCAGCACATCTTCAGGTGCTGGTGAAATGGACGTCGATACCAGCAACGGCAGCAACTTGGGAAGACTACGAGGTGCTGCGCGCGCGTTACCCCAACGCACCAGCATGGGGACAGGCTGGTTCTCCTGGGGCGGGTACTGTCAGTTCTACCATACTAACGATGAGCGTCAACCAAGCGAGAAGGCGTAAACAGGTGAAGGAGAACGCGTAGAGGCTGGCGGGTAATTCAAACGGTAGTGTTGGACCAGTGTAATGTGGTGGGCCGTTGGGCCAGGAGTGTAGTGTGGTGGGCCGTCGGGCCAGGAGTTGTAAACGAGCCGTGCGCCTTTATAAGCAACGGTCATCTCTGTAATCGGCACGAAAAGAAATAGAGATTCTCTGAGCCTCTCATTTGCTCTTATCCCCTCGGATCTCATCTCCCCTGCCTCCACTACCTGTACCCGTCGTCGGCGAACTCCGTCGCACCTAGGACGTGACAGTGAGGAGCAATTGGTCAATGAGAGAGGGATACCGCCTGTAAGAGTGTTGTTTCCAAGATTGACATAGCTAAGTGAATTGCTAGTGCCTAATGAATCAGGGATGTTACCTTCAAGGTTGCTGTTGGAAAGATTCAGTGTATGGAGGTTTGGGAGCTTACCCAACTCTTCAGGGATGGTTCCCGACAGATCATTATTGGCAAGGTTCATCGATGACAGAAATGTCAAGTTGCCTACACATCCAGAAATTTCCCAATGGAGACGAGCGGAGGTGAGGTTGAGTGAGACCACCCGGGGTGGAAACTTTCTGCCGCAAATGACCCCTTTCCAGCTGCAAAAGTTAAGTGAGTCATCACTCCATGAATTTAGGATGTCAAGGGAATAAGAGTTGATGCCGGACTTGAAGCAAAGGAGGGCTTGGCGATCAATCTCGGACTTGTTTTCTTGAGCTGCTTCGAGTGTTGTAGTGTTGAAGGAGAAAAGGATGAGAAAAATACAGAGCGGAGACAAAAATGAGGGCATGGTGTTCAGAGCTTACAGGATGTGGAAGAACCAAGAAATTGGGAGAACTTTAGGTTGGAGCTTGGGCGCTCTTGTGTGTAGAATGTAGAAGTCATTTAAAGGATTTGTCTGCCGGAATGAATGGGCCTGGAGTTATGCTAGACTATTGACTTGACTTGACAAACAATGGTGGGCTGTCTCACCCTGAACGTGCTGCAAGGGTAAAGAAAAGTAGAAGAAATGAAACAAAGATCTGTGGAAGAAAACGTGTGCAGGCTGCATTATGGATTGTGGCAAGTAGAATTTCAGTAAGCAAAATAAAAAATTGGAAGAGGAAAAGTGACAATTATTTTGACAGTGACACAAGGATGCTCATACCGTGATTGTAAGCTGCAGAGCACACATCAAACAAACAGGACGAAGGAACCAAGAGGCGACACGTAGGCAGACCAAGCCATTGACTGATGCTGGAGTCGTTAGAACACATAAACAAGCCTGAACCACACAAAGTGATTAGACATTTCTTCAGATTCAGAATTACAATTTCGTGTTGCACCAACATGCTTGGTAACTGAATCTGAATGGGGGTAACGCAGCTTGGAACAACACTGTGAGGCTGTTGCCTTGCAGTACATAGTTAAAAAAAAAAAAAAAAAACGCAGCTTGGAACAATGGGACAATGGAAAATTTCTTTACAGAGGGAGTAGGTAACTAGACTTCATCCAATTTAGCACGGGAAATTGGGAATCTAGCTGCAGGGCTTACCGCATACATGGCACTTGTATTGGCTCACTCGTGACTCGTCTTCCACGCCGCCGAAGCGAAGGCTAGCCTACCGCCAAGGAAATGGCGGATGGGGTTTGACTCCCCGAGCCTCAAAGACCAAGGTCCGAGGCCGAGGAGGCCTCGGGCGAGGGCGAATCCAGCTAGCCGCGGCTGCGCATCCGGAAGGAGAAACCCTAGGCGAGGCCCCCGCGGCGACGGCCAGTGGTGGCGTTGTCACGGAGCCGCACGGGCTCGGGGGGTGGCGGACGCGATTCGAGGCGCCGAGGGAACTGCTGGAGGAGTTCGATGCCAGACGGCGGGAGAGTCGCCGGAGGCTCAGAGCCTCAAACCGTCGTCGGGTAACGGAGTCCGAGCACGAAGATCCAACGGCCGAGAGTGCATCTTCGAGTTTACTGTTTTTTTTTTTTTTGAGAGGTAACCATATATATCATCATTAAAACTGAATAATACAAGGTCTACATCCACAGGAACCTTGAACAACTGCGAAAAGGACCCCAAAACTGAAAATGATACAAATTCATCCATGG
>LR738710.1:10403170-10416617 GCA_902687465.1 Secale cereale | reverse complement strand
GGGGGGGGGAACGCATATGGACCAATGGTTCCCAACCAGTAACTAGTGCCCCCCCTATGGACCACTCCTATGTAACTCCAACAGAAAAGGGAGAAATAATATAAATGGAGTATTATGGGCTTGCTCCTTCCAACCAACTGAAGGAAACTCGTATAGAAATACATGTTTTGCTTGGAGGTGGAAGAAGGGGGGTATTTATAACCCCCAAGCAAAAAGAGTCGTTCCATAGCCGATACCCCAAGTACTCGAACCAACCAGAGAAAAAGCCCCTGCCCCACCCGGGGTGGAGAAACCTCAGGCACCCGGGCGAAACAGGGACGACACAACAGAGGAGGACGGACTCCTGGGGTCCAAGACCTCGGGCACCCAAGTGGCAAATTTTACTATTTTGACCTGTTGCTGCAATCAATTCACAGAATGAACTGCACGTGAAACTATTTCATAGCCATAACCTTTTTTTGTAGCGCCTGCCACGACGGCGCTGCACCCTACTGTGCAGCGCCTGGCCCGGAGGCATTGCACGCCTGTCCACCGTGGCAGCCCCCGGGCCCGCACCCGACCGTGCAGCGCTTCCCAGCTAGGCGCCACACAATGTAATGTGCAGCGCCTCCGAGCCAGGCGCTGCACTATGACTTATCCAGCAGCTGCGCTGGACCCCCACTCCCCCACTCACACTCTCTCGCACTCCCCCACCCGAGCTTAGGCCCCTCTCCCACTCTCTTCCCCTTTCAAATCCTCTCTCAAATCTTACTTATTTGAAGAATTTGTCCGTGGATTTCGAAGTCAAGCCCTTGATGGGCCTCGAACCCCTCGTTGGTTACCCCAAGTGGAAGGTGTAAGATGCAGTAAGTAGAAGTATTTTCCCTTAGCAAAGATGCCAAGGATCGAATCCCCAGAGACTCCTAGGTTCAACAGGTAGGTGTCAATTGCTAACGGCGCAATTAACAATCAACGTGGACCTACACACAGATACAAATAACTTTGCTCCCAACGAGTACAGAGAGGTTGTCAATCTCTCCGGCCTTGTAGTTCACAAAGGGTTAAAAGCAATATGATAGTAGTGATAGATAGTGTTTTGCAATAGTAAATAAAATAGCGAAAAGTAAATAGTGTATGTGATCAATGATGGTAATATGGACCGGAGTCTCATGATGTTCACTAGTGATGTCTCTCTCCCAAAAGACGATAAAACAGCTATGTGAGGTAACAAATTACAGCTGGGCAATTGACAGGACCACGAACGCAAACCAATACTGACTACATTGCAAGAAAGGTTGAGGTTCAAAGCATGGGCGGTACGCCAAAGTAAGTAGACCGAAATCCATCAATATCTACTACTAATCATCCACCTTGAGATATCTATCCAGAACATCTCGCTGGTATTAAGTTGCGAGTCCCACCCATAGTGTAAACTCAATGCAACAGACAATTGCATTAAAAGAACTTTGCGTAAAGTAAACAATCCTTGCACCCGCGGGCACAAGCACCGTTGTTTTCCCCCTTGTGGCAACAGCACATCCCCTAGACTCATGTTTCTATCACTCAAGCTAGTCATCTTGCCCATGAGGCATGGTTCGCAAGCACCAAGTGATTCATAATCAAGTGATTCCAAAAGTCCATCATTATGGAGTTTCTTCATGCGTTTTACACCAATATGACCTAAACGGTAGTGCCACAAATAAGTTGCACTATTATTATTAACCTTGCATCTTTTGGCTTCAATATTATGAATATGTGTATTACACGATCGAGATCCAACAAACTATTTTTCATTGGGTGTATGACCATAGAAGGATTTATTCATGTAAACAGAACAACAATTATTCTCTAACTTACATGAATAACCGTATTGCAATAAACATGATCAAATCACATTCATGCTCAACACAAACACCAAATAACACTTATTTAGGTTCAACACTAATCCTGAAAGTATATGGAGTGTGCGATGATGATCATATCAATCTTGGAACTGCTTCCAATACACATCGTCACTTCATCCTTTTAACTAGTTTATGTTCATTATGCAATTCCCATTTCGAGTTACTACTCTTTAGCAACTAAACCAGTATCAAATACCGAGGGATTGCTATGAACACTAGTAAAATACACATCAATAATCTGTATATCAAATATACCTTTGTTCACTTTGTCATCCTTCTTATCCGCCAAATATCTAGGGCAGTTCCACTTCTAGTGACCATTTCCTTTGCAGTATAATCACTTGTTTCAGGCTTGAGTTTAGCTTTGGGTTTCTTCACGGGAGTGACAACTTGCTTGTCATTCTTCTTGAAGTTCCCCTTCTATCCCTTTGCCCTTTACTTGAAACAAGTGGTCTTGTTAACCATCAACACTTGATGCTTTTTCATGATTTCTACCTTCGCCTACTTTAGTATCGCGAAGAGCTGGGAATTCCTTTCATCATCCCTTGCATATTATAGTTCATCACGAAGTTTTACTAACTTGGTGATAGTGACTAGAGAACTTTGTCAATTACTATCTTATCTGGAAGATTAACTCCCACTTGATTAAAGTAATTGTAGTACCCAGACAATCTGAGCACATGCTCACTGGTTGAGCTATTCTCCTCCATCTTGTAGGCAAAGTACTGTCAGAGGTCTTATACCTCTCGACACGGGCATGAGTATGAAATACTAATTTCAACTCTTGGAACATCTTATATGCTCCATGGCGTTCAAAACGTTTTTGAAGTCTCGGTTCTAAGCCGTAAAGTATGGTGCACTTAAACTATCAAGTAGTCATCATATCGAGCTTTTGTCAAAAACGTTCATAACGTCTACATCTGCTCCTGCAATAGGTCTGTCACCTAGCGGTGCATCAAGGACATAATTCTTCTGTGCAGCAATGAGGATAATCCTCAGATCACGGAACAATTCCGCATCATTGCTACTAACATCTTTCAACTTGGTTTTCTCTAGGAACATATGAAAAAATAAACGGGGAGCAAACATCGCGAGCTGTTGATCTACAACACAGATATGCTAATACTACCAGGACTAAGTTCATGATAAATTAAAGTTCAATTAATCATATTACTTAAGAACTCCCACTTAGATAGACATCCCTCCGGTCATCTAAATGATCACGTGATCCAAATCAACTAAACCATGTCCGATCATCACGTGAGATGGAGTAGTTTCAATGGTGAACATCTTATGTTGATCATATCTACTATATGATTCACGCTCGACCTTTCGGTCTCCAGTGTTCCGAGGCCATATCTGCATATGCTAGGCTCGTCAAGTTTAACTCGAGTATTCTGCGTGTGCAAAACTGGCTTACACCCGTTGTATTTGAACGTAGAGCTTATCACACCCGATCATCACGTGGTGTCTCGGCACGACGAACTTTCGCAACGGTGCATACTCAGGGAGAACACTTATACCTTGAAATTTAGTAAGGGATCATCTTATAATGCTACCGTCGTTCTAAGCAAAATAAGAAGCAAAATAAGATAAACATCACATGCAATCGAAATATGTGACATGATATGGCCATCATCATCTTGTGCTTTTGATCTCTATCTCCAAAGCACCGTCATGATCACCTTCGTCACCGGCTTGACACCTTGATCTTCATCGTAGCATCGTTGTCGTCTCGCCAACTATTGCTTCCACGACTATCGCTACCGCTTAGTGATAAAGTAAAGCAATTACATGGCGATTGCATTTCATACAATAAAGCGACAACCATATGGCTCCTGCCAGTTGCCGATAACTTTACAAAACATGATCATCTCATACAAAACCGTATAACTCATCATGTCTTGACCATATCACATCACAACATGCCCTGCAAAAACAAGTTAGACGTCCTCTACTTTGTTTGTTGCAAGTTTTACGTGGCTGCTACGGGCTTAGCAAGAACCGTTCTTACCTACGCATACAAAACCACAATGATGTTTCGTCAAGTATGTGTTGTTTTAACCTTCACAAGGACCGGGCGTAGCCACACTTGATTCAGCTAAAGTGAGAGAGACAGACACCCGCCAGTCACCTTTAAGCAACAAGTGCTCGTAACGGTGAAACCAGTCTCGCGTAAGCGTACGCGTAATGTCGGTCCGGGCCGCTTCATCTCACAATACCGCCGAAGCAAAGTATGACATGCTGGTAAGCAGTATGACTAGTATCGTCCACAATCTCATTGTGTTCTACTCGTGCATATCATCTACGCATAGACCTGGCTCATGATGCCACTATTGGGGAACGTAGTATTTTAAAATTTTCCTACGATCACGCAAGATCTATCTACCAGATGCATAGCAACGAGAGGGAAGAGTGTGTCTACGTACCCTCGTAGACCGGGAGCGGAAGCGTCAAGTGACGCGGTTGATGTTGTCGAACTTCTTCGCGATCCAACCGATCAAGCACCGAACGTACGGCACCTCCGCGTTCAGCACACGTTCAGCTTGATGACGTCCCACGAGCTCTTGATCCAGTTGAGCTTCACGGAAGAGTTTCGTCAGCACGACGGCGTGGTGACAGATATGATGTGTTCACCGGCGCAGGGCTTCGCCTAAGCTCCGCGACGGTACGACCGAGGTGTGATTCTGTGGAGGGGGGCACCGCACACGGCTAGAACAATTCAACTTGTGTGTCTTTGGGTGCCCCCTTCCCCCCGTATATAAAGGAGCAAGGGAGGAGGGCCGGCCAACCTCCTATGGTGCGGCTAGGGAAGGAATCCTACTAGGAATAGGATTGCAATCCTATTCCTAGTAGGAATCACCAAAGAAGGAAGAGATGGAGTAGGAAAAGGAAGAGGTGGCGCCTCCCACCAATCCTAGTCCAACTAGGAACTAGGTGGGGCGCCGGCCAGCCCTATGGGCTGCCTCTCTCCTTTCCACAAGGCCCACTATGGACCATCCCCCTTCGTAGGAGGTTCCGGTAACCCCCTTCGGCAATCCCGATAAATCCGAAACTTTTCCGGTATACTTCCGGTGTCCGAATATAGCCGTCCAATATATCAATCTTTATGTCTCGGACATTCCGAGACTCCTCGTCATGTCCGTGATCTCATCCGGGACTCCGAACTACCTTCGGTACATCAATACTCATAAACTCATAATACCGATCGTCATCAAACGTTAAGCGTGCGGACCCTACGGGCAGCTGTAGCAACAGCTGCTGCGGCAGCAAGGGTGTCGAGGCTGGCTGCAGCGGAACTGGCAGCAGCCAGAGCGGAGGTAGAAGCAGCCAGGGCGGAGGTAGAAGCAGCAGCAGCAGCAGACGCATCACGTGAGGCTATGGCAGATGCCAAGGCACTCCGCGGCGGCTCCGGCAGCTCCAACAGCTCCGCGGCTGCAGACGACTGCGCTGACGCAGACCGCGCCAAAGTGGCGCAAGAGCGGACGGCGCAGTGGGCAGCCGAGCACGCCCGCGCTCCAGGTGGAGGTGCGCACCGCGACGGCGGCTGCAACGACCAGGACCGCGGCCTCTACGAGGTCCGGACTATGGTCAGGGATGTTGGTTCCAGTGCTGGGTGGCCTACCCTCACTAAAACCAACTATGTCGAGTGGGCCGCGATCATGAAGGTCAGGCTCCAGGTGCGGCGCATGTGGGAGGCAGTCCAGGACAGCAACGTCGACCACCAAGAGGACCGACGGGCGCTGGACGCCCTCATCGCCGCAGTCCCGCCCGAGATGCAGTTCTCGCTTTCCAGCAAGCGGACTGCCAAGGAAGCTTGGGACGCCATCGCCGCGGCACGCATCGGCAGCGACCGTGCTCGCAAGTCCACTCTGCAGGCACTTCGCAAGGAGTGGGAGAGCCTGGGTTTTAAGCCAGGTGAGGACGTTGATGACTTTGCTCTCCGTCTCAACACTCTGCTGCAGAAGTTGGTGAAGTTTGGCGATGCCACTTACACCGAGGAGAGAGCTGTCGAGAAACTCTTTCGGTGCATCCCCGAGAAGTACAAGCAGATGGCTCGGTCGATCGAGTCTTTGCTGGACCTCTCCACGATGACAATCGAGGAGGCGATAGGCCGCCTCAAGGTCGTCGACACCGACGAGCCTCAGCCTTCCTCGGGGCCCATCACCACCAGCGGGAAGCTGCTCCTAACTCGGGAACAGTGGGATGCCAGCCTTGGTGACAGGAAGAAGGGGGAGCCTTCTTCCACGACAGGCGGCCGCAAGCGTGGCAAGCAGCGTAAGACGCGAAGAGGCCCCCCGAGCAGGGCACAAGGACGTGCCGAAGGTGACGCCCGCGGAGGCGCCAAGGACGGCGCCGCTGGCAAGCCCAAGCCGGCACAAGGCAACACTTGCCACAACTGTGGCCGGTTTGGCCATTGGGCCAATGAGTGCCGGCAACCACGTCAAGGCCAGGCTCACGTCGCACAGGTGAAGGAGGAGGAGACGGCTTTGTTCATGGCGCATGCAAGCATTGAGCTATCTTCAGCGACACCAGCCGCAAAATCTCTCATCCATCTCGACGAGCCAAAAGCACATGCTCTTCTCGGCGATGGCTCCGGGAAGGACAAGACTACGGGGTGGTGCCTCGACACCGGCGCCACCCACCACATGACCGGTCGAAGGGACTTCTTCGCCGAGCTCGACTCCGATGCGCGAGGCTCCGTCAAGTTTGGGGATGCCTCCGCTGTGGAAATTAAGGGCGTCGGCTCCGTCATCTTCGCCACCAAGACGGGAGAGCACCGGCTGCTCACCGGCGTCTACTACATCCCCGCGCTGAGGAACTCCATCATCAGCTTGGGACAGCTGGATGAGAACGGCTCACGCGTGCTGATTGAGCAAGGGGTCCTACGCATCTGGGATCGCCAGGGTCGCCTTCTCGCCAAGGTACCCAGAGGTGAAAATCGACTTTACGTCCTTGATGTGCAGGTGGCACAACCGGTCTGTCTCGCTGTCCGTCGGGACGACGAGACGTGGCAATGGCATGAGCGCTTTGGGCACCTTCATTTTGAGGCCCTGAAGCGCCTAAGTGCCAAGGAGATGGTACGAGGCCTGCCATGCCTCGACCATGTGGAGCAGTTCTGCGACATCTACGTTCTGACGAAGCAGAGACGACTCCCCTTTCCCCAACAGGCGAGTTTTCGGGCCAAGGAGAAGCTGGAACTCGTGCACGGAGACTTGTGCGGCCCGGTGACGCCAGCCACACCCGGAGGTCGACGCTACTTCCTGCTGCTCGTCGACGATCTCTCTCGCTACATGTGGGCGATGATTCTCGGCAGCAAGGGAGAAGCGGCGGACGCCATCAGGCGCGCTCAGGTTGGTGTGGAGGCGGAGAGCGGCCGCAAATTGCGCGTGCTGCGCACTGACAACGGCGGCGAATTCACGGCGGCTGAATTCGCGTCGTACTGCGCCGACGAGGGCATCCAGCGCCACTACTCCGCGCCGTACAGCCCGCAGCAAAATGGAGTCGTCGAGCGGCGCAATCAGACGGTTGTGGGGATGGCTCGGGCTCTCCTCAAGCAGAGAGGGATGCCGGCTGTTTTCTGGGGAGAGGCGGTGCTGACGGCCGTTTACATCCTCAACCGCTCGCCTACTAAGGCACTCGACGGCAAGACACCGTACGAGGCCTGGCATGGGCGGAAGCCGGCGGTCTCCCATTTGCGAGTCTTTGGCTGCCTTGCGTTCGCCAAGGAGCTCGGCCACATCGGCAAGCTCGACGACAGGAGCACTCCGGGAGTCTTCATCGGCTACGCGGAGGGCTCAAAGGCCTACCGCATCCTCGACCCAAAGACGCAGCGTGTGCGCACGGCGCGAGACGTCGTGTTCAACGAAGGGCGAGGGTGGCAATGGGACAAGGCGGTAGACGACGGCTCGACGCTGACGTATGACGACTTCATTGTCGAGTATGTCCACTTCAAGGAAGCCGGGGGAGCAAGCAGCTCCTCTTCGCCGGGCACGCCTACCCCGGCCCCCAAAACTACATCGACTCCGGTGCCTGCAACGCCGACGGCACCACAACTGGCGACGCCGTATATTCCAGCCCAGCCAGTCACCACTCCGGGTTCGTCTTCATCAGCGCCAGCTCACGCAGAGCACAACCCGATGAAGTTCGCTTCCCCGCTCACTCACGACGAGGAGCGTGTCGACGCGTATTATGGAGGCGAACGGCTGCGGTATCGCACGATGGATAATCTACTCGGCGACCAGCCGGTGCCGGACTGATGCCACGTGACTTGGAGGCGCAGCTACAACTCGCGTGTGAGGACGGCGAACCACGGTCCTTTGCACAGGCCGAGAGAGATCCGGCATGGCGCGCCGCGATGCAGTTGGAGATGGATGCGGTCGAGCAAAACCGCACCTGGGAGCTCGCTGACCTCCCTCGTGGTCACCGCGCAATCACCCTTAAGTGGGTGTTCAAGCTGAAGAGGGATGGAGCCGGCGCCATCATCAAGCACAAGGCTCGCCTGGTGGCGCGAGGCTTCTTGCAGCAAGAAGGAGTCGACTTCGACGACGCCTTCGCTCCCGTGGCACGGATGGAGTCAATGCTCAGGTTCAAAGGCCTAACAGATAAGTCATTACGTGAGAGGATTATCTCACTGAGTGACGAACTATTTGCTAAGGAATCAGGAATAGCTCCGCTAAGAGAATTGTTTGCAAGGTTGACATACCTAAGAGATGCAGCTGTACCTAATGACAGAGGGATGTTACCTGAAAGCCTGTTGGCAGCAAGCATCAGGGTTTGGAGGCTCCGAAGCTCACCTATGTCTTCAGGTACGCTTCCAGATAACTTATTGTTCCAAAGGTCCAACTGAACTAGAGAATTAAGGGCTGCCATGCAACTGGATAGTGTTCCTGTGAGCAGCGTGGACCTGAGTTGGAGGGACACGACGCGGATCGGGAGGGTGGTGCTGCAGGTGACCCCTCGCCAGCCGCAGAAGTTGAGCGAGTCATTGCGCCATGATCCAAGAACACCGGCAGATCCCTTGGAGATTCCAGATTTGAAGCAGAGAAGGGCTTGCCGGTCACTCTCAGATCTGTTGCTAGCTTGTGCTGATGTGAATACTATTGTGTTGGAGGACAGAAATATGAGGACGGTGGAAAGAAGAAAGAGTGCATGGTGGGACGGAGCAATCAGAGATTGGGTGCGAAAAACTTGAGGAGCCATGTCTCTGTTCTTGTCCTAATGGAGTGTGCTTATTAAAATATTTGTGTGTGTCTGCTTAGATATATGTGGAAGTAAGGGTAGGGGAGTTGAAACTTCTATACTTTGAATTCAGCGTCATCTTGATAGTAGCTCACGCTGCCGGATGATTGAGAAATAGCCTGAGCAGAAAGGAACTTGTGAGAAAACGTGTGCATAAACCAATACAAATACTATTCTCTGCTTGCTATACTATTATCTCACATCTAGATGTGAGATATTATCTCACATCTGACTCTCTCACCCTTAAATCCATGGGAGACTTTTAAAAAAAAATACAGCTTCTGCAACCCAAAATCCACACAATCATGGAAATACTGACTGGGATGATAGTAGAAAAAAGGGGAGCATCAGTTACCATTATTTCTTTGCCGCCATCAAGTAACACAGGATACATATTTGCATACGGCATATTGCCTACGGTTGGCTCTGTGGTTGAGGAAGTATCCTATGGTAAAGCCCAAGCAGAGTTTTTGCTTGACTCTGCAAAGTGCCAATTCAGTCATCAAGGAGAAGAAGCAGGGCCAGCCAAGGAATTCTCCGTCCATCTTTGTCGCGCTGCAGGAAAATCAATTATTGGTCCACAACATTTTGCAGTCAGGATCCAGCTATCCACATCGTCGAACTTGCTCCACACGAACTACTACCTGATAGATTCAAAAGAGGTGGCTGCCAAAATGATTGAATTGTAGGCGTTAGGTAATACCACTGAAAAAAATAGCGCGCTATAGCGCCGCTAATAGCACGCTATAGCATATAGAGAGTTGGCTCGCTAAATAAGTCAATGTACAATGCCTCGCTAATAGCACGCTATAGCGCGTTATAGCACGCTAATAGCATATTTTCAGGGGTCACGCTATTTTCTGTAGCGCGCTATTTTTTTCATTGGGTAATACCGTATACGGCAGGCATTGCCAGCAGCACCTCTCCCCCTTCTTCTTCATCTCAGATCTACCTTTTCTCCTTCACCGGCTATGGCAGCCACCATGGCTGCCTTCCTCACACCATAACGCTGCCAACGAATTGTGTGCATCACCTCCCAGCATCCCAACAGTAACAGCAGGAGCACAGATTACAGTGTCACGTAGCCACCGCTGCAGTAGGCAGAGTCGCAACCAAGTCGAACGAATTCGACCACAAATTTCGTGTGGACAGATGCAGGTACTGTATACCTGGGGTAGGGGAACATGCCGACCTCCGGCCGGCCGGGCAGGGGCGGAGCTAGGATTTGACCAAGGGGGGGCGAAGAATACAAATGAACTTATATTTTTTTTGACAATGATCATACAAAGGAACACCAGATTATATGTATTTTGCAATTAGAAAATGTATTAGTTTTTCTCATTAGTTTAAATGTGGCTTTTACACCTAAAACATATAGACCAAGGGCGATAATCTTATATTTGATCGGTAGTTTGTATGCCAACTAATTTCATATTTAAGCTCTCATGCATGCAAACAAGTATATTGATTTGTATTCGGCCTAACATACAAACGCTGATGATAGAATCAGTGCATGCCTAATTTATAGTACCTATTTTTTAGAATAAAACACGAAATTGTAACCCTAATTAATTTCATCTAGAGGAAGAAGTTTCTGGTCTGGTTAGTTCATCACAATATAAATCTGCGACAGGATTGGATCCGCCCCGCCCAGGGCTCACTCAATCAACCTGGAGGTTCTTGGGCTCCCGCGCAGGGACATGCCGGGCCTCGATGCCCCCTTCTCGGTGGAGGAGGTTAGACAAACTATCAAGTCGATGCCGCTGGACAAAGCCCCGGGCCCCGATGGTTTCACTGGCCGCTTCTATGCGACGTGCTGGGACATTATAAAGGAGGATTTTATGGCTGCCTTTGACTCTTTCTATCGTGGTGACATGCGAGGCCTGCACGTGATTAACAAGGCCATCGTCTCTCTGCTCCCAAAAGTGGAAGGTGCTTCGGATGTGCGGGATTTCAGACCAGTCAGCTTAGTCCACGGGGCAATCAAAATCTTCAACAAGGTTCTCTCAACAAGACTGGCTGTGGAACTCCCGAATCTGGTAGGCAATCACCAGAGCGCCTTTGTGAAAGGTCGCTCCATCCATGATAACTTTATGCTAGTCCGCGCCATGGCAAGGAAGCTACATGCGTTGGGGGAGCCGGCTGTTATGCTAAAGCTAGATATCACCAAGGCATTCGACTCGATCCAGTGGCCGTTCATCGTGGAGGTCTTGCAGTGCATGGGCTTTCCTCGGAGGTGGATTGATTGGGTGTGCGGGATACTTGCAACCTCTTCAACCCGAGTTATGGTCAACGGGATACCTGGGGAACCAATCCTAAACTGTCAAGGTCTACGCCAGGGTGATCCGCTATCCCCAATGATATTCATCCTCGCCATGGAGCCATTGCAGCGGATGATCATGTTTGCGGCGGAGCGTGGGGCCCTCTCCCCGCTGGCTCGATCTGGCCTCTCAAAACGGGTGTCAATGTTTGCGGACGACGTCATGATGTTCTTCAAGCCGGAGGCCAGCAACCTCAGCACCTGTGCCTCTATTCTGAGGCTGTTTGGGGAGGCCTCGGGCCTTAAGGCCAACCTCCAGAAGAGCGCGGCCATTCCGATCCGGTGTAGCCAGGACGTGATGGCGGAGGTGACTAGGGTACTGGGCTGCCCTGCTGGCTCTTTCCCTTGCAAATACCTTGGCCTCCCAGTCACCCTGCGCAAACCAACGGCAGCTCAGCTTTCAGGTATGGTGGACATGCTGGCCCTTTGCTTGCCAAGGTGGAAAGCGACGCTGATGCCCATAAGCGGGAGAATGACTTTAGTGCAATCAGTGCTGTGTGCGATACCTATTCATACGATGATGGCGCTCGACATCCCCATGAAGACGATAGCTGCCATGAACAAAATCTGCAGAGGTTTCTTGTGGTGTGCCAAGAATCAGGCGAACGGAGGGCAGTGCCGTGTGGCGTGGGATTCTGTTTGCTCGCCAAGATGGGCAGGCGGCCTCGGCATCACTAATCTAAAGTGGTTGAACACGGCCATGCAAGCAAGATGGCCATGGCTGAAGCGGGTGGACCAGGAAAGACCTTGGGCGGAGTTTGACATAGATGTCCCAAGAAAATCGATGCAACTGTTTCAGGCTGCAACACATATCCTGCTGGGAAATGGTGAGGGATCCCTATTCTGGGAAGACCGCTGGTTGGACGGATTCAGGGTGGAGGAATTAGCACCCTCACTCTATGGCCTTGTGAGAAAGAAGACTAGGGAGACCCGCACTGTCTACCAAGGTTTAACTAATGGAGCTTGGGCGCTGGACATCTCACCGGAGATGAACGTGCAGATGATCCGGGAGTACCTGAGCCTGTGGGATAGACTTGCCACAGTAAACCTCCAACCGGATGTGCTAGACATAGTACGTTGGGCCTGGGAAGCTGGAGGCTCCTACTCCACGAGCTCGGCGTACAAGGCAAAGTTTTGGGCAAGAGAGACCATCCCAACGGCGGACTTTACTTGGAAATCCAAAGCACCACTCGGATGTCGCTTTTTCACTTGGCTAGCAATGCAGGATCGCTGCTGGACTTCAGACAGGTTGGCCAGACGTGGGCTTGATCATCAGGAAGCCTGCCCGTTCTGTGACCAATCTGAGGAGAGTATCAACCACCTGCTACTCCAATGCGTCCTAGCGAGAGAGGTCTGGACGCGCTTGTGCATGGCTTGGGGCAGGCCGAACTGGGCTCCAACTGCCACTTCTACTTTGGGTGAGTGGTGCCTGCAAGCCACGGGCAGGGCCGGAGGAGGCAAGGATGCAAGAGCGATGGTTATACTGACACTATGGGAAATCTGGAAGCATAGGAATAGAGTGGTCTTCGATGGAGACACTCCATCAGCAGTTTTTGTAACTCACCAGATCACGGTAGAAGGTAGGGCTTGGAGTGCAGCTCGCCTCTTCAAAGCGGACATGAGTAGGGTTTTTGCGGCCTTAGAGGTGGGTATTCACGGCAATAGTTAGTCTAGCGTGGGTACGGTGGAGTTGGGCTATGTAATTCTTGTAGCTACAACGTGGAGGGTTCTTATTACCCATCACCTCCTTTAATATATAGTACGCACACTCGTGCGTATTCGAGAAAAAAAAAATTGTGCCATCAAGACAGCGCTGATCCATTGTGCGGATGTGAGATGCCCTCGTCGAACTTCCCTAGGCGGCTACGCGCAGGGAGCGTGCGTGCGTTCATCGCCGCCGAAACGATGCGATGGAGAACGATGGAGGATAACCTGGATCGATCGTGGTCTCGTTGGCTTTCAAGAACCACCGGGCTGTTTTTTTTTCCTACTATAGTGTGGG
>LR738710.1:10387154-10402991 GCA_902687465.1 Secale cereale | reverse complement strand
GGGGGGGGGGGGGGGCGTGGCCCCCCGCTCGTCCCCCTGTAGCTCCGCCCCTGCGGCCCGGGCTCAAGACGCTGCTCCTCACATTGCATCTGCCGGGGTGCCACCTCGGCCGGCCCTGTCCCGCCGTGCGGGTGCCTCCTCCTCGCCTGCGCCTTCCGTGCGGGTGGCGCTCGCGTCGTTAAGGGTCATCGTTTTGGGGAGGGGACTTTCCCCTTCGCGCGGCTGCCGGAGCCGGTGACCGGAGAGGGGAGGAGAGGATTTGGGAGGAAGAAGGGTGGGGGTAAAGTGGTCATTTTCACACATCCCTATGAACGCACACATGCACACCCTACCCCTATGAGCACATCCAAGAGACTGAATTGACATATCACACATGCACACCCTACCCTTATGAGCACCAATGAGAGATTGAGTTGACATATCATCTTGAGATTTACGAAGTCATCGTAGGCGCCTCGTCGTCGACGGGAACGTCTCCTCCCACTAAAAACGCATCGCAGCCGCCTATGTGTGTGCGTGCGTCCTTCTTGTGTGTGTTGGGCTTGTTGAGCTTTGCCCGGTGTGTGTTCGCTTGTCGGTATTTTGTTGGGCCTAGTGCTCGGTGGTTTGCTTTATTATATAAAGCGGAGCGAAAGCCTTTTTTGATAAAAGCGTATCGCCGAAAATCATGAAATAAATCTAAAAATAATATGAGCACCAGGACTTGAACTTTGATGGGTTAGGGATACCACTGTCTCTCGTAGAGCAACTCTAGCAGACCCGCAAAACGCCTTTGCGGTTCCACGAAGATCGCGTTTGCGGGTCGAAAACTAGCACGGCCGAACATAACTCGTATCTAAACCTGCATAATTAAAAAAAAACACTTTTGCGGGAGGGCTTTGAGCTCCTCGGCGTGGCGCTGGCGCTCCGCCTCCTCGCGCACGCTCCGCTCGGCGATGGCGGCCGCAACGGCGTCGACGTCGGCGACGTAGTCTTCCGGCCCGATGACTCCGCGGCGGCCGAGCGGAGCGGATCTGCTGCCGGAGCCGCGTCCGGAGCTCCACATTCGGCCCCACTTGGCGGCTGGAGGCGGGGCAGGTGGTCGCCAGCGGCGAGAAATATGGAGAGGGGAAGGGGAATCGCGTGGCTCGGTGGCGACGAGGGATAGGGTTTGGACCCGCAAACGAGTTGCGGAACCGCAGCTATAGCGGTCGGGGCGTGCGGTTTGCGGGCTGCGGCAAAAATATTTACGGGCCGAGCGAGTATGCGGGCTCTGTTCTGGCCGGAAAAACGGGCCGAGCCCCATACTCGTCAGAATTTTACGGGTTTACGAGTTTTGCGGGGTCTACTAGAGTTGCTCTTACCATCCAACCATAGGCTTGTTCACACGCATCTTCGAGTTTGCCGTTATA
Source organism: Secale cereale (assembly GCA_902687465.1). Taxonomy (NCBI): domain Eukaryota; kingdom Viridiplantae; phylum Streptophyta; class Magnoliopsida; order Poales; family Poaceae; genus Secale; species Secale cereale. The sequence goes on along the minus strand of LR738710.1, from coordinate 10,401,600 downwards.
TTGTGTACTAGCGACCGTTACATTTCTGACAACTGACAGAGCTACTACCTCCTTTTCGGTTTATAAGGCTTGCGCGTATATCTAGATTGACAAATAAACCAACGTAATACAAGTTATCTGTTACACAAAATATATCATTAGAAACTTCAGATCTTCTACTTTCTAATGGTGTAATTTTTAGACTATACAACTCATTTTATGTTGGTCAAATTATAAACCTAGGGATACGCGCAAGCCTTATAAACCGGAAAGGAGGTAGTAGAAACGAACGCGGGTAGTACAAAAGAATGAAGTAAATTCATCCGATTAATTATAAGATATAAGAAAACTAAATCCATCAGATTAACTGCCCAACAAAAGTAAACCCATCAGATTAGATTATGTTGCTATAACTCTCGCCAAATAACATTGCTCCAAAGGTTAACGAGGGTGAGCCGTATCATCGAAACTATCTCATACAGTGTCTTCTTGCTGGATATCGTAGTAATTCTCTGGTTGAATCGACTGATTTCTCTCTCTTTATTTGTACCGTGAAATGCAGAGGCAAGAGTCCTTGACCCAATGACGTATCGAGACCCTGAATCTCCTTCTGTGGATTGTAGCATCACGAGCAACACTGTTTAACACTGTACGTATCAGCCCGCGACCTGGCACAATCTTGGTTACGTCACTGCCTTGACCGTTGTGGCCATGCTCAAGCTGACACGTCTGGGACAGTGCTAATGTGTATGGGATTTGCATATGTTTCATCGAAAGACAATCTTCTTTCTGTCCCAGTTCATGGACCAAAGTGAAATTCGGCCGATAGTTAACTGAAAATGGATGCTATCCGAACTGGGCACAAGATTTTGTGGGAAAAACACCTTCATATATATAGTACTCCCTCCGTCCCACACTAGTGTGAAAAAACGTCTTACATTATGGGACAGAGGGAGTACGTACCATTTACAGATTTATTAGTACAAGACCGAATTTAGCCATACATACACCTCAAGATCAAAAAAGACTCATCTGATGCACTAGATGATGTATTTACAAAATTCCATCTTCTGTTTTACGGGACTTGACTGGGAAACTCCAACATAGCTACTATTTGGTAAAGGAAATATCCAGCCAATTAATTTCTTTCATACTATAACACCTATTTGCTTGAATGTTGAGTAACATACATAATACATTGACCCATTTCTGTCCATACAGCTACAACCATAATTTGCTAAGAAAATCTAGGTTTAACCTATAACAGTTGTGTTCGCAGATCTGCATGGTTCAATCTGATATCATTGAACCAAAAGTATGCGCTTACCATATGTCATACCAAGGCAAGGTTTGCATGGCTTGCAGAGGCGGAGCCAGGATTTCTTAAAGCCTAGGGCTAAAACTAAGCGGCTATAAAAAAAAATCAAAATACCACACATACTAATGCACGCTAGAAGTTCTTCGCAAATTAGCATTAAGAATAAAATATGAATTCATTATTACCGCGAGGGAAAATTCAATAAACATGTGATCAATTTAACAAAGTGCACCCTTGTAATTCCTCATTTTTTTGATAGCATTGTATAATCTCAATACCATCAATGCTTGTGAATAAATCAAGCTCAAAACACGATCCATCCATTCATCACTCATCTAATTTCGCAGCTAACAATGCTAATTGCCCAGAAAATGTCTTTCTACAGTTGTTGTAGCAACGGGCGGAAGCAACGCTAATTCAACGAGACTATACTTAGATACCTAAGGAAACTGCGTGTGCCTATCTGTTTGTACCATCTTCACAGCAAGCTGACCAAGATCAATGCAACTAGAAAAATTCTAGATCAGCTCTTGCTTCCCTAACAAATGTCTCAAAATTCTAGATCAGGATTGTCATCTAGATTAAACTCCACACATGATTCATTTTCTTTTGCATTATTAGCTCTAGCTCCTGCTGATTTCATGAGTGATTCATTGCTGTTGGTATTGTTGAATGTGGGATGGCCGATGTTGCTTAAAAAAGATTTAATTGCAGGGTTTCTTTTCATCTTGGATTTCTTTCTATCCTGTTAACAAATAACTGAAACAAAATTGACTAAACTAATAGTTCTCCGTACTTGAAAAAAATAGATGTTATAACGAATTAGAAATTACCTATCTAGCCGGTTGTGGAGATGGAGCACAATAACAAGGCTGCCGGTTGTGGAGACGTAGCAGAACAGAAGGTCGGAGGCACGAGCGTCAAGCCCCGCCGCGCAGGTCTGGATCATTCCGCCAGAGGCCTGTCGAACCGTCGAGGGGAAAGGCCTGAGGCTGGGGCGGCGCACGGAAGGAGGCACGCATCAACGAGGGTTTTCTGGCGCCTGTGGGGGTGTTTTTTTTTCTCTGAAAGATCCATCGATTCCTTTGGAATCCCTACGTGGGTGTGGCTTCGTGCGTTCATGGAGAGCTGGTTGGGCTGAGAGCATGAGAAAGTACGTGGGCTGAGCTGTTTATGCCATGGCTGGTTATTCATGCCTGGGGCTGGGCCTCTGTACATCTAAAAAATTGAAAAAATTATACTGGACCTAATAGCACCAATTGGGCCACGCCTGGGGCTATAGCCCCAGTTGCCATAGGCCCAAATCCGCCCCTGATGGCTTGTGTACACGTCCACTAGTAAGTGTAACTTCACTGAACTTGATTTGTACAAGAAGGGCCTCTCCCTTGCCGATGCAATGCTCCATTGGCCGGGCTCGTGGGACGTGATAACAGATACCTGAAAAAGATACAAGCACTCTTTAGAATGTTGTACCCGGCAGGCATATGTTTTGAGCGTGATACGAGATATAAGCGCTTTTGAGTTTTGACTGTACAAAAGACACCAACTCTATGTAGGTTGTACTTAACATATACTCCCTCCGTCCGAAAATACTTGTCATCAAAACGAATAAAAATACATCTAGATACATCCCTTTTCATTCATTTTGATGACAAGCTAGTATTTCCGGACGGAGGGAGTACTTAACAGACCGGCCAATGGAGCATTTCATCAATAAATAGAAATCGAGTTACAAATTGTAGTGCAAAGTTTTGGATCAAGGTATGATTTCTGAAGGAATAACAGAACAAGGCCAAGAAAAGAGAGGTATATATACCGATCATTGGAACGCATAACCCCACGAGCCCGGCATACACAAGCACAGGAGCATGCACCCCAATTGTAGGCAACCTAAGCATTCTGCAATTTGGATCCACCAATGGATCTATGTGTAGTTGCCTCAACCAAATTCCAGTAAGCGCCTCCTCTTGAGAAGGCTCCCTCCAAGTTGCGGCAGTTTCTGATACATAGTGTCTCGAGGGCTGGGAGCTGCTGCAGCAGTCCTTCCGGCAGTGTCTCTAACCTTGGGCACTGCTCCATTCGGAGCTGTTTAAGCACAGTGACTCCATACATTCCATCTGAAAATGTTGTCAGGGAGCTGCACCCAATCAGAGAGAGTTCTCTCAATTTTTTGACGTTCCCAAGAATTGTCGGCACGGACACTAGCTTGCGAGTAGCAACAATGCGCAATCTTTCAAGGGATGCAGGCAACTTTGGTATCTCCACCAAATTATTGCATAGTATAATTTCAAGATCCTCAAGTCGAGGAAGCAAGACATTTTCGTCATCGGATATTGTTGATGGAAGTGAACCAGTTAAGTTGGAGCAGTCAAACAAGTATAGAAGTCGAAGATGATTCAAGTTTCTGAATTCTACCACTGGCCATTGTACTATATGTTTGCTGCCTCTAATATGTATACTTTCAAGAAAACCAAAATGGTTCCATATAATCCGTTGTATTTGGGATGGCTCGGATGGGAAAAGACAGTCACAAAATTCTATATCCAGCTTCTTAATAAATCTGCAAGGTATTTTGTTCAACTTCTCTTCAAAGCACTCTACGTTTTCTGTCAAACCTTTGAGTCTCAATGTCACGCCAGAGTCACCAAGCCTCGAGAAATGAAGGTCCATAGGCAGCCATCCAACTGATTCCACTTCTATGGAGCCTGCACACTCAAGATTGGATTGCGCAGACACATTCATCAAATGGTAAAGGAGAATGTCTCTTGCCTTCTTCACCAGTAGATGTTCAAGCAAAGGCAGAACCTTGGGCATGCTTGCTAGCATTGGGCATCGAGAAATATTTAGCTTCTTGAGCTGAGGGAATACAACCGTTACTTGTCCTGCCACTTCCTGGTGCCATCTCTCTAGCTTGGGCATGTTGGAAACTATCATGGTTTCCAATTTAGGAAAGAAGGATGGTGGAGAAATACATGATTCCCCAAGGTCTGTATCATCATTAGAAACACATATACTTGCCAAACTATACAAACCGTCCAAACTCAAGTAGCCGAGAGAGGGCAGTTGCCATAATGGTGGAAGATCCTTGCAATTCTTGCATCCAGACAGAGAAAGTTCGCTGAGATGTTCTAACAGTGTAGAGTTGTGCATCCATGAGGATAATTTAGCACCAGTATAATTGGACAACTGTAAAACTTCAAGCCTTTTGTGAGGACGGAGGGCCTCTAATATTCCTTCTGCATCTGTATGTATTTCATGTCCAACATGTTTGCTATAAGGTCCATGCCATTCAAGTGATAACCGTTGCAAATTATGTTTGGTGGACATATTGCCTTGTTTAGCGTTTTCTGCACTATGCACTTTTCCCACCTCAGTCAAAGAAAGAGCACCACCTAGATTCAAATTTTTCAGTTGCTCAATTCCACGACCTACATCACTATCAATGACATAACTGGTCAATGTTTGTAGAGAACTCAGCTGGCCAATACCTTGTGGCATGCGCTCCAAACAATGACACCCAACAAGGAAGATGTGTCGAAGACTGCTCATATATCTCATGCCTTCTGGCAATTTCTTAAGATTTTCACAACCAATGAGCTTCAATATTTGCAAGCTATATAACATGGTAGTGGCTTCAGGCAATTCATATATATCAGAATACGAACAGTCCAGATAACGAAGATGCTTCAAGTTTGTCATATGTGTCTTGATTGAAAATGTTTTCAATGCTCGCAAGGATCTGAATTTCGACTTGGCTATACTCAAAGGAGTTCGATGATTCCACCTCAGCTCCCTTTGGACTAATATCGTGCGTGGTTTGGGAGCTAGAATTTCCTTCATGACTGCAATAGTACTATTACGGACATAATCAACTGACAAATGTCGAACCTCATGTTGTAATGAGCTGGTATCTATGGATCCTTGCAGATGTTCTTGGGAAGATGAAGATTGTTGCAGAATGAAGCAATCATTACCGCTTACAGAGTCAGCAAGATCATGCATGAGATCATGCATCTTGCATGTTGTTGATCTGTGGAGGAAGTTATTCATTAGAATCTTCACATCTTGGAGGAAACATCTACAAACTAGCACATTGAAAATTTGTTGTCCTCTAGTTTCTGATGCAATTAAGTCATTTGCCATCCATAGCTGTATTAACATGTCTTTATCTATCAGGCTGTGGTGCGGTGCCCTCCCGGACGTGGTGCGGTGCCGGCGCAGGCTGGACCAGCAGTTGGACGTGGGCAGTTTTCTCATGAGGATGGCGGAGGTCTCTTCAACAGGAACCCACCGAGACGTAGGTGGGGTGATGATGGCTATGATGCATATGGTGAGGGCCAGCATCGTGGTTCTTCGTCTACCGGTGGCGGCCGGGGATATGCGTGGTATGGCGACAGCGGTGCTGGTCGCGGTAACGGGCAGCAAGGTGGCTTTCATGGACCAACTGGCGGTTTCGTGGAGGGAGCTTCGGGGCCACATCAGCGCTTCCGGGGCAGGTACCGCGGAGGTAGGGGAGGGGGTAGACGGCATCCCCCTCCACCACCAAGGCTAGTTGTTGAGACGCCGGTCGTGCCTTCGGTGGAGACGTCGGGGGCCGCCGCCCAGACTCTTCCTACGGCTGCAGTCGAGGTGGTTCGTGCGCTTGCTTCAGTGGAGGTTCCGGATCAGGAGGCTGCTGGTTCTGACAAGGCTGTTGACAAGCCGGCTGTTGATCGTTTGTCCAAGTGGTTGCGCAAAAAGGAAAAGATGATTTGTCGCCGCTGCGGTGTGGCGGGGCACTTTGCAGCCGAGTGCACTACGGTGATGTGCGACACGTGCCAGAAGCCTATGCATGATTCAGGGGAGTGCCCTGAGCTCCAGGGGCCTATGCCGGCAGTGGCTGTGTATGGTGTCTGTTCTGCGGATCTCATGTTCTTCGAGTCTCCTTCGGAGGTGGCTGAGACAGCTGCGACGGAGGCATCGCTCACAGGGATTGTTAAGGTAACGAATGGTACGTTGTCTGAGGCTCAGATCGTGCATACGCTCAGCGAGTTGATGCCAGGTAACTTTCAGTGGAAGCTGGTCAAGCTTGAGGGGCAGTCTTATAAGGTCGAGTTTCCGACTCTTGATGATCTGAATCATGCGCTTAAGTATGGTATGTGTCGGGCTGCCAGTACTAGCTGTATCATCGAGTTTGCTCCGTGGAAGAAACCGGAGCCTCAGGGGAAGGCCCTCCCGCAGATCTGGGTTCGTTTTTTGGGGGTGCCCCCGAAGGCTATTTTGAGTGCTCGGACTACTTGGAGCCTTGGTTCACTCATTGGTAGAACTGAGAAGGTCGACATGCCTTTCTCGCGAGCCAATGGCATTGCTCGCCTATTGGTGAGCGTTCTGGATATCGAGCTGGTACCTTTTTTTGTGAGATGGTACTATGCCGGTCTGATGTACGAGCTGGAGATTGAGATTGAGCTTGAGAGTTCTGTTCTTGCTCAGGCGGCTGATGGGAATGGAGATACTGATATGACGGATGGGGATGATGCACGTGGCGCACGTGAGTCGGCTGCAGGGGAGCCGGCCCTGCTTGGTCAGGTTCCGACACAGGATCAGCCTCAGCAGTCCTCCGGAAGCTCTGGAGGGAAGGGGGAAGCTCCCCCTGCGACCTCTGCGTCTGCACTGCGGTTTGGGTCTTTTGGGGCGGTTTCGGCCCCCAGCCGTCTGTGGGGATCCAGTGCCGGTTTGGATGATCCGGGGGAGATAGTACGCTCACCGCTTCTACCGCTGCTTCTGGATACGGATTCATCTGGGGAGGTGGGTTCTAGAGGGGAGTCCCCTCAGGTCACGCCAGCCCCCTCCATTCTGCGTTGCGAGGGCACCACGGAGGGTGGTGTGTATCGAGATGCGTCTTCTGATTCTGGAGGTCAGATTTCGAGTTTTTTGTTACCCGCTTATAATGAAATTGTTTGTGCTGCTGTTTCTAGCCCAAGTGTGGTGGTTTCTGCAGATTCGGTGCCACGAGAGGAGTACTCTCTATTGGCGCTTGGGGCGGCTCACGAGACACCCGCGGCAGGAGGCCCCGGCTCTCTTGGTCTGGTTGGTGGGGGTGCTCTAGGGCCTTCAGTGGGAGGCCTCGCTCCGAGTGGTCCCTCCACTGCTGAGGTCGTTGCTTTCGGAGGGATAGCGGATCCCGTGTCCGAGGGGCGACGCCTCAGCAGTCGCCTGCAGGACCAGCCGGATGCGGATGCTCTGCAGATGGGCCGTGCAATGAGGCAGGCCAAGCTGCGGGACATTGAGGTCTCGACTGGTATGTCAGTCTGCATTTCCAATTCGATTTTGCATTTCTCTGCTGATGATGTTATTAATAATGCAAATCAATTGGGGGTTTCGTTGGGTGATAATGGGAAGGAGGTTGCTCAATCCGTTAACGATTTGTTTGATCGTGAGGCAGAACGGGCGATTGAGGTTATTACAAACTTAGCAGCCGTTAAGCCTTTAAATAATGCTGATTTCATTGCTCTTGGGGTGAGGGCTTTGGATAGTATGTGTGCGGACATTGATCCAGTTAGAGCTCAGTCGGAGGATGAGGGGATCGGAGAAGGCATAGAGGAGTACCTCCAGGCTGATTCCGCGGTTGCTCATCTACCCGAGCAGGGTTGTGCGGACCGGACAGAGGAGCAATCGGTACGCAAGCGGAAATGGAACCGCAAGATCTACCCTGTTTCGGCTGTACGGAGGAGTGTTCGGATTCGGACTGCCAAGAAATTCCATGATGAAAAATGAGAGGCATTTTCTGGAATAGCAGAGGTCTGAAAGACTTGGCTAAACGTAGGTTCTTGGCTGATGCGTCGGTTGAACACAAGCTTGACTTCATAGCCCTATCTGAAACGGGTCGAGACAATTTCACCTCCCAGTTTTTAGGTACTCTATCTGGTGGGGTGGATTTTGACTGGCATTGCCTTCCCCCGAGAGGAAGATCCGGTGGGATCTTGCTAGGGGTAAGAAGGGAGTCTTTAGAAGTTCGTAACGTGGTTTTGGGTGAGTTCGCGGTAAAATTCCGGGTGAGATCCAGAGTAGACGGATTTCACTGGGCGTTGGTGGCAGTTTACGGAGCTGCACAGCCTGAGCTCAAACCAGACTTTCTCGCAGACCTAGTTAGGATCTGTGGAGATGAGCAGCTCCCACTTTTGGTGGGTGGTGATTTTAACATTATTAGAAGGCGGGAGGAGAAGAACAACGATAATTTTGACAGCAGATGGTCGTTTATGTTTAATGCCATTATTGAGAGCTTGGATCTCCGGGAGATAGAGCTTTCAGGCAGGCAGTTCACCTGGGCCAATTCACTACCGAACCCGACTTATGAGAAGTTAGACCGTGTCCTCGCTAGTGTGGAGTGGGAACAGAAGTTCCCCCTGGTTACAGTTCAGGCCTTGTCGAGGGCTATTTCGGACCATACTCCACTTTTGGTTGATTCGGGAGAGGCAACTTATACGGGGAATAAGAATTTGTTCTCGTTCGAGCTAGCGTGGTTTGAACGAGAAGGATTCATGGACCTGGTTGCCAGGGAATGGGCGAAGGGTGAAGGCGGTAGGTCGGCTATAGATAGGTGGCAGAATAAGATTCGGCATTTACGGCAGTTTCTACGAGGTTGGGCTAAACATCTCAGTGGTGTGTATAAGGTTGAAAAGGAGAGGCTAATCAACCTTATTCATATTCTAGATATTAAGGCGGAGTCGTCTATCCTTGAGCCTGCTGATCTCGAGGCTAAGGGCTTGGCCGAATCTAGGTTGAAAGAGCTGCTGCGAGAGGAAGAATTGAAATGGGCACTCCGAGCTAAAGTGCGTGACGTCATCCAAGGGGATGATAACACACAATTCTTTCACTTGATAGCAAATGGTAAGCACCGAAAGAAAAGAATTTTTCAGCTTGAGCAGGACGAGGGTACGATTGTAGGGCACGAGAACCTCAAATTGTACATCACCGACTATTATAAAAGGCTGTTTGGACCTCCGGATGATAGCTTCGTGTCTCTGGATGAGACTCGCATTCAGGATGTCCCTCAATTGGCGTCAGATGAAAATGCAATCTTATCTGCGCCGTTCTCGGAGAAAGAGGTGTTAGAAGCGATCTCACAGATGAAGAATAATAAAGCTCCTGGGCCGGATGGTTTTCCGGCAGAGTTTTATAAAAGGTGTTGGCATATCATTAAGAACGACTTACTTGCGATGTTCCATGACTTGTTCGATGGACATCTGCAACTATTCCACCTTAATTTTGGGACAATAACGCTGCTTCCTAAGAAGACAGAGGCGACTCGAATAGAGCAATTTCGACCAATCTGTCTTCTCAACGTCAGTTTTAAGGTGTTCACTAAAGTAGGAACAAACAGATTGACGCAGATCGCGCATAGTGTGGTGCAGCCTTCCCAGTCGGCTTTCATGCCTGACAGAAATATCCTGGAAGGGGTTGTTGTCCTGCATGAAACTCTCCATGAAATCCACACGAAAAAACTTGATGGGGTTATTTTCAAGGTGGACTTTGAAAAGGCTTATGACAAGGTCAAGTGGCCATTCCTTCAGCAAGCCTTGAGGATGAAAGGATTTGATGCATCCTGGAGAAAACAGGTGGACTCCTTCACTCAACAAGGCTGTGTTGGAATAAAAGTCAATGACGATATCGGTCATTTCTTCCAAACTCACAAGGTTTTAAGACAGGGGGACCCGATGTCTCCTATCTTGTTTAACATTGTAGCTGACATGTTAGCAATCCTTATTGGTAGAGCAAAGGAGAATGAGCAGGTAGGTGGTCTCGTTCCTCATCTAGTGGATGGAGGACTTTCCATTCTACAGTATGCGGATGATACGATTCTTTTCATGGAGCATGACTTGGCTAAGGCGAGAAATATGAAACTTGTGCTTTGCCTTTTTGAGCAACTCTCGGGGTTAAAGATTAACTTCCATAAGAGTGAATTGTTTTGCTTTGGAAGAGCCAAAGATGAACAAGCAGCTTACATGCAGCTTTTTGGATGCGGGGTAGGGTCGTTACCGTTCACATACCTTGGTATTCCAATCCACCATCGGAAACTTTCTAATAAAGAGTGGAAGAGTCTAGAAGACCGTTTCGAGAAGAAACTTAGCTGTTGGAAGGGCAAGCTCTTGTCGTATGGGGGCCGATTGATTTTAATTAATTCGGTACTCACGAGTATGCCCATGTTTCTTCTGTCTTTTCTCTTGATCCCAGTAGGGGTGAGGAAACGACTCGATTTTTATCGGTCGCGGTTCTTTTGGCAGAGCGATGAGGTGAAGCGCAAGTACAGGTTGGCTAGATGGGATGTTATTTGCAGACCGAAGGATCAAGGAGGTCTCGGAATCGAAAATTTGGAGGTTAAAAATAGGTGCTTACTCAGCAAGTGGCTGTTTAAGTTACTCTCTGAGACCCAGGCCACTTGGGCCCAGATTCTCCATAACAAATACCTTACAACCAAGACACTAGCTCAGGTGACAGTTAGACCGACTGATTCACCGTTTTGGAAGGGCTTGATGAAGATAAAGTCGGCCTTTTTCAACAGAACTCAGTTCTTGGTTGGAAATGGTAGATCTACAAGATTCTGGGAGGATACTTGGTTGGGAGAAACGCCTCTAGCCACCCAATATCCTTCTCTTTACAACATTGCTCAACGTAAAGAAGACTACGTTGCATCAGTGTTACATTCCACTCCTCTAAATATCCAATTCCGAAGAGCGCTGGTTGGACATCGTTGGGAAGCCTGGCTCCACTTAGTGAGAAGACTGATGGATGTTCAGTTAACTCAACAGGCAGACCGTATTCATTGGAAATTGACTAAGAACGGGATGTTTTCAGTGAAATCGATGTATCTAGATTTAATTAACTCGGTGCCTATCCCTAGGTCTGCCCACATTTGGAAGGTCAAAGTACCCCTGCGAATTAAAGTGTTTATGTGGTTTGTTCATAAACAAGTAATTCTCACTAAGGATAATCTAGCCAAGCGCAACTGGGGGGGGTCCTTGCGATGTAGTTTTTGTGACAAGGATGAGTCAATTAAACACCTCTTTCTCGATTGTCCTATGGCTAAAGTTTTATGGCGTTCGGTCCATATAGCCTTTAACATCACTCCACCAACTACTATCACCACGCTTTTTGGGACGTGGTTGAATGGAGTCGCGAAAGAATCAGCGAGCCATATACGTGTGGGTGTTTGTGCATTACTCTGGGCTATCTGGAAGTGCAGGAATGATTTGGTTTTTAACAGATCAACGAATGTTCATTTTTTGCAGGTTATTCACAGGGCCACTGCACTGATCCGTATGTGGTCGCTACTCACTCCGATGGATGCCAGGGAGCGTTTGGTTACTGGATCTATCCGATGGGAGATGGTAGCTCGGGCTATCTTCAGCCGGTTTGGATGGCGGTCATGTAATAGGCTAGGAGTCTAGGCCCTGTTTGCATTAGCGCATCCGCTTGTGGGATACCCACGTTTATTCTAGCTCAGTCTGAGCCTTTTTTGTACTCTTATTCTCGTACTTTTGGAGACCTTGACTTTTTATTATTAATAAGATGGCCGTATGCATCTGTTTGATGCAGAGGCCGGGGAATGCCCCTTTTCTAAAAAAAAAAAAAAAATCCTTCATCTTCCAACTCATGTGAAGACGGAAAAAAAGAGGATTATTCGTGGTGAAGTAGCTCAACACCTGAAATGAAAACAAACAAACACATAGAAATTAAAAGGCTTCCGCTCACAAATTAAAGCCATGTACTCCTTTCATCCCAAAATAAGTGTCTCAACTTTGTAATAACTCTAATACAAAGTTGTATTAAGTTTGAGACACTTGTTCTAAGACGGAGGAAGTATTGAAATTGAAAAGCTTGCATTTTCTAAATTAAAAACAGAGCCAGCCAGGGTGGGGGTGGTGAACTGGACTATGTGAAAGGTTGGACGAGGACGCACGAACCTTGCACGTGGTGGAGCGGAGGCGGATCTGGGCGGCGGCACGGCGGCGCAGCGCCTCGTAGCGGAAGTCATTGAGGATGTCGTCGGCGTGGTAGGCGGCTGTCTTAAGGTCCTTGATCCAGTGGCGGACAGCGGGGTTGGTGCGGCTCTTGGCCTGAGCGTCCAGCAGGATGCACTGGACGGCCGAGAGGTTGCGCTCCAGCTCCCGGCGGGCAGCGTCCAGCCCCCACGCCCGCAGCAGCTCGCCCACCAGCGCGTCGCCGGCCTTGGCGGCCACGCTGCCCAGCAGCGGCATCAGCAAGGAGCCCATGTCGTCGCCGATGTGGGTGGCTTAGCTCGGTCGGAAATGGAAAGATCGCCGGAGCGCGAGACGATGATCTGCTTTGCTTTGCTTGTGTGCGCAGAAACAAACGGATGCTTTGGCTCGCTTTTGCGCTTTGCTAGTCTGTGTGTCGCAAAGTTTGGGTTTGGGTTTGGCACCGGTGCTGCCTCCTCTCTTTCCTGTCGCTCAGAGCAACGGATCTCTTTTTTATTCTAGCTCCAAGCAACGGGCGTGCGGAGGTATTTTTGCTAGGGATGAGCAATTTTATGTTCAAAATATATATTCCGCATGTACTAGGGTTTAGGCCATCAAACGTTCTTCTGAAACGTCACTTGGTTAACTTTTTTGCTTAGTTAGAAGAGAAACTATGCAAACCCAACACCCGGGTTCAAATCCTCACGGAGTCAAATTTAGGTTCCCATTTATTCTTGAGGACCAGGTTTACCTGGTACTCACGTATTTATTGAGGACTAGGCTCGGTGCGTAACCGAGATTAAAAATCCTAGTACTCATACTTAAAATGCCGTATGCATCCTTAGTTGGTGCAGAGGCCGGAGAAGTGAAATTCTCCCCTAATTTTAAGAGTAGGGGCTGGTTTTTGAGTGATCCATAATCCTTCTCCATCAGAGACCACAGGCGCTGCTCGGTAGAGATCATAGGCGCCGCTCGGCAAAGATCACAGGCGCCACGTAGAGCATCCCTCTTGTCCTCCCCGCGTCCCTCTCGCGCCGCCTCCCCCGCGGGCGACTCGGGAGGGCTCCGCCGCCCGTCGCCTAGTCCCTCCAGCGCCCTTCTCCCCCCGCCGCTGCCGATGGTCGGCGCCGGGCAAAGCCCGTGCATGCGACGGCGGCGGAGGAGGGTCTCTTCTCCCGTTCCCGGATCCGCGGCGGCGTGGGCGTCCTGATCCGCGGGGTACGACCCTCCCAACGGTGTGGCGGATCCCGGAGGCGGCGGACTCGCGGCGATGCACGGATCTATGGGTGTGGGACTCCCAGTAGCGTGCGGGCTCCCGGCGGCGACGGGATCGGTCGACGGCGGACTTGGGCGATGGTGTCGGCCGCGCGGTGCCGGATCTCGCCACTTCGGCCTTCGTGGAGAGACCTGGACCAGGGGCGGTGGCGGTGGCCCCGTTAGGCATGTTGACATGGCATATTTGTATGTTGAGTAATTTCATAGGATTTTCAGAGGATTGAGATCTTAGAAATTTATTCTATGGTGGTTGTTTAATTCGCGGGACTGGAATCCTTAAGACTAAATTTCCAATAGGACTCAGTTGCACCATATTTTAGAGGAAGTTTTCAATACACTGAAAGTCTGAAACCTCTTGGTACCTAGAATTCCTGTATTATGCCTATACTATCAAACACTCTTCATACAAATTCACGCAGTTTTGTGATCATGGAGGATACAATAGGTCGTGATACTCTATTTCCGCGTTTTAAAAATACAACTCAAAAGGGCCCAAAACATACGCCACTATCAGATGAGTCTTTGTATAAAGTGGTTTGCCGGGAGGCACGCCATCTGAGCATCTACTGCTTTCTTATCAATAGTACCCCGGATAGATACCGGTGTTTCTAGATTGACAATCGTGAGACGATCAGGACAGAAAAGTGTCTGGTGCACAGTAATTTCGTTTCATCAACAGTACTCCGAGTACTGTACAGTAGTAGTACTACAAAGGTCGTTGGGACTTGGTGGTGTGTCGTGTCACAGATTGGACTTCCGGCACCACATGATTGTTTCAAAATCTCAAGATTTGCTCCACGAGATGTAGTATTGGCCACGCGGTAGGCGTGCATTGAGCTGAGCAATAATGCAACTCCAACATCTTGTCCTACTTCACCCGCAAGCAAAAAAAAAAAAAAAAAAAAAAAAAAAAAAAAAA
>LR738710.1:10137737-10387015 GCA_902687465.1 Secale cereale | reverse complement strand
AACATCTTGCCCTACTTGTGATAAACGGCCGCACGTCCACAGTCCGTGGAGGCCACCATCGCGGTGCCGCCGGCTAACGTGCCGTTCGTCCGGTCGTTGCTCCAGCGGCACGAGAACGGAGGTGGCACACCGGTCAAGGTTCTGCACGAAATTTATTTGTTGAGCAAAATGGGAAAATAAATCATCCACCCCTCGAGATGCTACACTCATTCTGAACTACTCCTATCCGTTCCAAAATAAGTGACTCAACTTTGTATTTATTTTGGGGCGGAGGGAGTATATATATTTATCTAGATTTTCAAATTTAAAATTATCCGAATTCAAACAACTTTTTGTTGAAATAATTGAAAGAGTTTACGAACATTCATTCCGAACTATATTTTCTTATGTCTATATTTTTAGTTTTATAATTAATCAGATTCACCCAAAATATCTGTTGATTTGTCCCAAAGAATTTATGTACATTCATTTGGAACTATAATTAATCAGATTCACCCAAAATTTTGGGGCGGTGCAAGGCGACTGCTTCGGGCTGGCCGTCAACACAGCACAGGATCTGGAGGAGCACTACTGCGGGATGTACGTGGGCAATGGCTACGCGAAGCGTGCCTACATGCTAGGCCCCCTGTCACTGCGGCTGCCGTCGTCGCCCGAGGCCGGCGACTCACGGTACACCGACTGGCTGGACTCGAAGCCAAGCCGGTCGGTGGTGTACGTGTGCTTCGGCAGCCTCGCCCGCGTCTCCGACGCTCAGCTGGACGAGCTCGCTCTCGGGCTCGAGGCCTCAGGGATGGCGTTCCTGTGGGTGGTGAGGTCGACGGACACGTGGTCTCCGCCGGAGCGGTGGCACGAGCGCGTCGGAGGCTGGGGCATGGTGGCCACCGCCTGGGCTCCGCAGAGGGCCATCCTGGGGCACCGGGCGGTGGGGGCCTTCGTGACGCACTGCGGATGGAACTCCGTCCTGGAGACGGTGGCGGCGGGCGTGCCGGTGCTCACATGGCCCATGGTGTTCGAGCAGTTCATCACCGAGAGGCTGCTGACGGAGGTCCTAGGGATCGGGGAGCGGCTGTGGCACTGGCCGGACGGCGCCGGCGTCCGGAGCACGAGGCACGAAGAGAAGGAGGTGGTCCCCGCCCAAGATGTGGCACGGGCATTGACGACATTCATGCAGCCTGGAGGGCCGGGGGATGCGGCGAGGAGCAGAGTCATGGATCTGTCCGCCAGGGTTCACGCCGCGGTGGCGGAAGGAGGATCCTCCGATCGTGATCTGCACCGCTTGATAGATGACCTCATGGAAGCTGTCGGTGCCGGTGCCGGTGCCGGAAGGAGGACGATATGAAGTCAGACTAGATCAAAATCCTTTCATTTGCTGCTTTATTACGATTGAAAAAAAAAATGAATGGTGCCTGTATGTCTGAGAGCATCTCCAACAGCCGCGCTAAGCGCCGCGCCCAAAAAAAGCATATGCCGCGCGCGCTTCGGCAGGTATAGCGCGGGGATGGGCGCTGGCTCCAACAGCCGCGCTATAATGCAGCGCGCGCGCCGCTCCAGCGGTGCCAAAAAATGCAGCACGCGCACACTATTTTTTAATACGTAAAATTGCATTAAAATAAAAAAGATACAAAGTTATTTTACATATTGCAACTAGATAGGTAGTTCGAAAACATAGATAGATAGATAGTTCCAAAACATAAAAAAAACTAATCGCTCCAGTCATCTCCACCATCACCGGCTTCGTCGTTGGTGTCGGAGGAGGTTGACAGCCAGACGTCGATCCAACGGTCATCGTTTTCAGTGAAGATTGTTACCCCGCCTGCATCGCGGATGTCGCACTGCTGACACGCCAATTCCCTCCGACGACGCCTGTCCAACCGCTCCTCGCAGCGGCGGCGCGTGTCCTCCTCGCGGCGACGTGCCTAGTACTGCTGCTTGTACGCGACGTCCTCCGGGTGGAGCCGGCGCCACTCCGCCATGCGCCGCTCGTCCTCCTGGGCGACGAGGAGGCGGTTCTGCGACGCCGTGTGCTCCGCACGGTCTCGTGCGGAGTGTAGACGAGGCGGCGGGGCGAGTTCCAACGTCTGCTCGAGCGAGCGGGCATCGTCGAAATTCATCTGACGGCGCGGCCTGCCTAGGTGCCACGCCGCCGCGTCGAACGCGCGGGCGGCCTCGTGCGCCGTCTCGTACGTGCCGAGCGGAAGCCGGAGATCGCCGGAGCGTATCTCGGCGTAGAAGCCGCCGCCGTTCGGGCGCTCGCGGACGCCGCGGTAGCCCGACGAAGAACGGCGGCGCGGCGGCATGGTGGCGCGTCGGGGGCGGCGGCGGCGCTCGGGGGCGGCGGGGCGGTGGCGCGAGAGGCAGGGGAGAGAGAGAGAGAGAGCGCGCGGTGGAGAGCGAGGGGAGCGCGCGCGGCGTTTTATAGACGCGCGGGAGGAGGCGCCGCAAAATTGGCGCGCGAGGGGTCGCCATTTCGCGCGCGCGTAAGCGGTTCCCGCGCGCGCGGTTTTCCCGCCGCCGCTGGAGCGCGCCGTTCTGCCCCGCGCGCGCGAAATCGCAAGTTTAGCGCGCGCACGCCTTTTTGCGCGGCCGTTGGAGATGCTCTGAGTTCGTCTATTTTTGCGAGTTGTTTGCTTTTCTTTCATGAGTAATGCTACATCTACATAATAATTTTCGTTAGTGTATGAAGATGTAGGATTTTCGTTCTTTTATTTACGATCGCCTTTCTCAGCCTTTTGGCTACGCAGCCGCCTCCTAACCTAGCCGTCCCCACCGCCACAAGCCCACAACTACCACTACAGCTTTGCCCCCCTCCTTTTCTTCATCCGACAGCCTCGTCGGTCGAAAGAGGAAGACCCGTACATCTCGTTTTTCTGTTGTTAGGTCTTTACTTCTCCGACAACATCGATGAGGTGATGGCGATGATGGCATGTTGGAATAAGGCCCCTCCTGTCTTTCCCTACCTCGAGGATGTCCGATTTGGCGCCGATGTTTTGTGGCTTTTCGTGGATTCAGATTTGGCACACGAGGAGTTTGTTTCCCAGATTTGTTGGCTCCATTCAGATCTTGGCAGTTCGTGTGTCTTTTAAGGAGAGCTTATGACTGGCTATTGGTGTGGTGAATTCAACATCCTCTTATGTGTTGTTTTGTGGCTTCGACCGGTTTCTCCAACCCTCTTTGCTAATCTCTACTCCTAATGGAGCAGTTGGTAGTCTTTGTTCCAGGTTTTTTTTCGTCCCACCTCGTTTGGTTTTTTTTTCGTCCCACCTCGTCTGGTTTTTTTTCAACCGCTTTTTTTTCGCTACAATTAACCCACCCCAACCCCACCTCACTCAATTATTTCCAAACGCAATAATGCATGACAATCAATTCTTTCCAAACGCAATCAATTAACTTTAGGTAACCAGACACAATCAATTCTTTCCAAACGCAATAAAACTTTCCTAACTTTCCCAAAGTTTCCTAACTAGACACGTTATAAATGGGCAGGAACCGGTAACACGTTACCAATTAATAAAGTTTAGTTTTATGACCATCAATTCCAAATCCTAATTTTCCTAATGCATTGACAATCAATTCTTTCCAAACGCAATAATGCATGACAATCAATTATTTACAAACGCAATCAATTAACTTAAGGTAACCAGACACAATCAATTCATTCATAACGCAATAAAAACTTTCCTAATTTTCCCAAAGTTTCCTAACTAGACGCGTTATAAACGGGCAGGAACCGATAACACGTTACCAATTAATAAAGTTTAGTTTCATGACCATCAATTCCAAATCCTAATTTTTCGTCCCACCACTTTTTCATTGATTTTTTTCATCCCCTCCCCCACCCCATCGGTTTAGTTTCACGTCACCCTCTCACAAAACGAAAAAAATCTGAATGGATCAGAACTTTCCATGCTGTCGCAATTTATTTTGTAATGTATTTATGTGAAAGAATCAATCACAATCAATCTCTACAAATCAATTCTAAATTAATTAATATTACCTTAAATCGCTCAATCACATTAATTAATAAGAAATAAAATAACCGATTTATGGTAAAACTATCTAAGGTTTCCTTTCCTGACCGCGTCCTGCCAGCCTTTGTCACACTTCCCCTTGGTTTTTCACGTCCCGGATTTTCCGCCATGGGTTTATGGTAAAACTTTTAAAACCGGCCAAATAGCCAATCAATCAACGACAATCATGCACCGCCCATCCTGCGTTAAAAGCCCATCTACGTCCCTGCACTGGATGGTAACCGTCGCATCGTGCTTGTGCACATAGCCACCGGCACCTGGGTCGCGTCGCGGTCGCCGCCGCCATCCAACAGGTCACGTCCGCCTCACCTTATCTTCCAGGAGGCCTCCGTAAGCACCGCCGTCTTCTGCCTGATCGTGCCGTCTCCCGCCGACGCAGTCCACAATAGGACGCCTCCACCCTGCCTCGCCCCATCTTCTAGCTTGCGCAATCAGTGCGTGCAAACATACACATATCAATCTTGTAAGGTACGCAGCAGCAGCATCACTAGGGATATCTTAAGCTAACTGGACTTTATCAGTGCATGCAAGCCTACGCAGATCCATATTCTCGAACTGCTGGACGCCCTTGTGCTGCTGCTGTGAGGCGAGGAGGAGAAGTGGCCAACGATGAGGCAGTGCAGGAGACGGTCGCGAAGGTCCAAGCTATTGACGCAGGATCCAGGCCGCTGGCGGAGGCCGCTGCGCCACGAGGACACAGAGAAACCGAGGCGGCTGAACGACGGCAACCACAACTGGTTTGCTCCAATGGTGGGTGGCGGCGGATCCAGTCGTGCTCTTCCTCGAGCTCCCCGTCGTCGTGCTACCAAGCGCGCCCACATCTCCCCCCGCCAAGTGATCTTGTCCTCCCTGATCTCGTGTTTTTTTTGTGGGTGATCCGTGATCTCGTGTTCCTCTCCAACACGACCTCACATTGCATTATTTGGACATGTGAACTCAAATGCTAGAGCCAGCCGTCAGGTGCAGTGTGTAGATAATTTCAGATTTCAGACTTTCAGTTTCCACTAACTCTATTCTGCTTCGACCTGCCATAATGGCAAATCCCTACATTTTTCCCAACATGAAATTCTAATCGAATTTGGCAAATCCCTTTCTGGACAACCAGGTTGTTGCTAGCATTGTATAGTCCTAATTGCTTCGTTTTATCTATCTATTCAATCTATCTTGACTGAATTTTTGAACAAACGAGTTGCTAGAATGGGGTGTGGTGGATTTTGTCTCTAGAAATTGTTTCACAATTGTTTGAGTGCTTTTGTTCTTTTTTTCTTAAGTTCTTTCTGGTGTAGGGACTATGAAGTTATTCTTCTACAAAGTGGCGAGCTCTTTATCAGGCCAGGCTCCAGAAAAAGAGACAATTGGTATGTTTCTAATTCTAAAGTTTTTTCTAAGCAGCTGAACATAATCTGTACCACTCAGAATCCCGTGTACAAGTCCAGCCATGCAAGTGCAAGTACAAGTACGTCGGCTGCTGCGTACAGAGGGTGGGTTCAAGGCAAGTTGACCACATGAAGCCAGTATGACTAAAAGGATCTGCAGTACTGACAAAACTTAGTCTGCACAAGGTGAAAATCAGTGTACCGATTCTCTTATGAGATGTTTTTCATTGGATTAGTCTGTGAGCTGAGAGTGTACCGATTCTCTTATGTGCTAATATGAATTGCACGTGGCTGATTGGTTAATTGTTGTCCATGTGGTTTCCATGATTTTTGTTTGGATGCAAGGTAGACAAGGAATACGAACAAGAAATATACTGGGGCCAAGGAAACGTGTGCTACTAGGTCATATCAAGGGTGGTTTCAGAAATTATAGGCTATATATGTTTATGTGTGAGAGATTGGGAGATTAGTAAAAGAAATTAACAGTTGTTGTCGCCTTGTATAGATAGATTAATGTTTTTCTGCTTGGCATAATGCAGAGGAAGTACAAATCATAATGTATAACATATTCATCCCTTTTTGTCTAACAATAATAACAGAACATGAAAAAAGTATATGTCTCAGCAGACCAGTTATCAGTAGAACTACGTGCTTTGTGGTCTGCACCTCAATTGACTACATCACTTGTTGAACAAGAAAGACAAGGCCGAATGCATATTATGAAGTACTCCCTCTGTAAATAAATGTAAGAGCGTTTAGATTACTAAAGTAGTGATCTAAAAGCTCTTATATTAGTTTACGGAGGGAGTAAGTACTATCTGTCACAGAAATTCGTTTGTGCTCCCGGGAGCGCGCGCTCCTGCATGCGAAAAAATTATTTCAAAGTGTGAAAAAATTTCAAACAAAAAATTGGCGCATACATCTCGACATTATATATGTGCACGTCATGTTTCGGAGAAAACCGACATTTTTTGTAGCTTGTGTAAAAAAGACAAGGATGTCTTGTGAAAAACATTTTTTAACACCGCATTTTGTCTTTTTCACACGTGGCGCAAATGTTGTCGGTTTTTTGTGAAACGACTTTGTGAGCATGTACAATATTGAGATGTACACGTCAAGTTTTTTTTTGCAATTTTTTACATTTCAAAATATGTTTAATACACATTTTAAAAACCAGGAGCGCGCGCTCCCATGTGCCAAAACGTCAAATTCGTTGGTGCTCCAAGGAGCGCGCGCTCCTACACGCGAAAAATATATTTCAAAGGGATTATCGGTGAAACCCTGACAATATTGTATGGTGTGCATGAGGATCCTAAAGATATTTATGTTCGACATGATGTGTATGAGGCCTAAATATATACTCCCAGGTGGGGGTACAAATATCTATGCTCCCGTTGCAGTGTACAGGCATTGTCCTATTATCTAAAAAGCACGTAAGGTTACTTTTCTTGCCAATGACCGCGTCCTGCCCTCCCTTCGGCGACCCACCCCCGCGATCGGTTCCGTCCCCCCTCGCCCCCAAGTCGATAGCCCCTCGTGAAAAAAGCCCTCCAAGAAAAATAGGATCCCTCCCGATCCAACTTTCTCTCGCTCACAAAGCCCTATCCCCGTCCTAATATGGCCGCTGCCAGGATTGTCCACGTCGCCTCCTCTCCTCCATCTTGGAGGCCCGACACGATTCTACAAGAACAAGTTGTGTAGTAGACACCCTGTTATCTAAAAAGCACGTAATGCTCCAACATCCAAGGATGATCAACTCATGGTGAAAATGTTTCTTCAAAGAGCCCTTTAGAGCAATGATCCATTGACTGACAGAAGACAAATTGGTTTGTGATCAAGGGTGGGGCATAAATATTCCTAGCAAAGCTTTCCAAACGAAAACTCGGGTATTGTTCATGTGGCTATTCAAAGTGAAATTACTTAGCTTGATTTGATTATTTTGGAAAACTAATTAGTCACACTTTTGACTCGAAGCGGACACAACATGAGTGTTGTAGTTCATCAACTCTACCATGGCTTCCATAAGCGAGGTCTGCTAACAGTCCAATTACATGTTATTGTATTTGGGGTACACAAGATGACGAGAAGGGTCACTAACAACACAAGTGATTGGATGGCCGAGAGCCTTATTCATGGACGTTGGTGGCAAATCTATCACATCATGTGAGTATATTGCATGCATAGTCCTGACATATACGCATGTTACTTTCGAACGGTTGAATTTTTAGATGCTATTATTCAACTAATGATAATGATATAACATGTACAGTTCTCTAATTTGGCTTCACTTTCACTGAATTATTCCAAACTGTGCACTAACATTTTTTTATGAATCTCACAATCTGTGCACTGAAATTGGAACTTGAGCATGACACATCTCATGAGGAGAGGAAAAGATGACTCGCATGCTCTGTCGACAAGTAGTGGGTTAGCATTGTGGCAGATCATGGCTCTACAAGATGTATCTGCCCCTTCCCTTATACATCTTTGTTTTGACTAGGGAGCCCGCGGGCAGGAGCGGAACCGGACGAAGCTCCGGTCAAAGATCGATGTGTAGTATGTAATAATATGGATTTAAGGTATCCGAATGTAGAATGCATTTTTTGAGGGGTGACCGGTCACTATGCGCGGACACGTCCAGGCGCTTCCGCGGACGTTTGAGGGGTCGTATTTGCCATGTCCGATTGTAGATGCTCTTAGTGGATCCAGAACATATCGACGTTTGTTGGGTTGTGGTGTAGGTTGGGATTATGGACTTAAAATGCATGAGCCTTGGCACTTGTCGTCGTTGTGGACTAACGAATTGCTTATTGCCTCTAGGTATGAACATCTCTAGATCCTTCTCTTCTTTGGATCCTTTGATTTTTGTGCATATAGAAAAGAGAAGTCAACAGAAAACACTTCAAAAATAATGGGCCAAAAAAGAAGATTGATTTTGTGGTACAAAAAGATTGGCTATGTTTCATTGAAAGATGTCATTTGATGTGCTTTATCCGTCCAAAGTTTTATGTTTGACATATAATATATATTGCTTGTGCAGGATGGTTATAAGTTGAGAAATAGTTTTTTATTACATTTGCAAAAGTACCGTGCAAATGAAGTTTAAGATAACATACCTGACGTTGTAAGGTAACATCTTAATCACATCAAGTAGATCTTAGTTCGTAACATATAATTATTTGGATCATTGTTCTCTATTTATATATCATCGAGTTATGTTGCACGTGAAATTGATTACAATTATTTTTTAGTTGTTGCAGGCTATCTTTTCTCTACATACAATATATATATATATATATATATATATATATATATATATATATATATAATATGCGCAATCAGATAAAATCTATACATCCAAATTTGATATGCATTGTATTCATAGGTGCAATAAGAAATTAAGAGCCCGTGGCAACGCACGGGCATTCTACTAGTGGTTATGGATTGCAAGCCGTTGGATGATGCTCCAACCGATATTGCTTCAATGATTTTTAGATCTCTAATCATGGGGTGAGTGGCTATTGGCGGTCTTCAAAGCCTGGTATGGCGAGGGCGTTCGCACGTGTCACCTTCCTTTGTTGTTGGTTCAGTGCATTTTTTTAGTCTCGGATGGGTGGCTACCAGACATGGACCAGAAGTCATGGTTCGAACTAGCTAGGAAGGAGCAAACGGAGCTGGGGTGGTAAGATCCCTTCAAACGTGAAGAGATACTGTCAACACACTGCAACGATATGAAAGTTAATAGGTGCATAAGGAGAGCTACGCACCCTGCCGCCGCCTCCTCCTCCTCCAAAAAGAAGTTAGGGTTTCTACCTCCCGTCGGCGCCATCGCAGATCCGCCTTCTCTCCGGTGGCCCTAGGGCCATGGAGGTGCGGTGGATCTCGGCAAGGACCGGCGGGAGGGCTCCGTTTTTAGTCGTTTCTTTCAGTTTTGCTAGGGTTTGTGTCATGCTCAGGGAGACGAGACGGCGGCGGCTCCCTGAAGATGGAATAAATGTCTCCCTGTCTAGCCCCGTTTCGGTGGTGCATCTAGCATCGTTGGTGGGCGTGTGGAGCACGACGACTTCCCGACTGTCTACTACTCCCTCCGTTCGAAAATACTTGTCATCAAAATGGACAAAAAAGAATGTATCTAGAACTAAAATACATCTAGATACATCTTCATTTATTCATTTTGATGACAAGTATTTCTGGACGGAGGGAGTACAACAAGTTGTGCCCGACTCTGGTGATGGAGGGACGATGACGGCGGCGCGCCTTTGGCTCGCTTCAGTGCTTGTAGTCATCGCTAGGTGGTCTACGGATCTGGATGTAATTTCTATTATTTCTGGTATTCATTGTACTGCCATGATTGAAGATGAATAGATAGGAAATTTTCTCGCAAAAAAAGAAGAAGAAAGTTAATAGGTGCATCAGTTCATATTCTTGGGTGCTTATATGCTCCCTAATAAACAGTAGATTCAAAATAAATAATAAATACAATTTAAGATTTCTTATTTTTTTTCGTAGATGTCCTCGCCAGTGCAACAAGGGTGCTTGCTAATTTTCATGCAAAACGGGATGACGATGCTTCGTCGGTGAAAAAAATAAAAATAAGTGTAACATTTGGTGTTCAACTTTTTTTTTTGCACAGATCAAAATACTTAAGCTTTCCTCCTAAAAATTTGTAAGTACTACTTCCGTCTAGGTGAATAAGTCATTCACGTAGTTTTAGGTCATCGATTTGAGGATTTAAATATGTGTTATATGTCGTGAAAAGTATATCACTAATTTTTTACATGGATGTAGTTTCTAAATATATTTTTTGTCACATATAATATATATTTACATAGTTAAATCGTCGACCTAGAACTACGCGAATGACTTACTCACCTAGACGGAGGTAGTAGCGTTTTGGTGTGACAATGACCACATCTATTTTTTTTCAAAAAAATTTGACATATGAAAAAAACATTTTTGGTGGGCAGGAGCATATGCTCCCAAGAACTGAAATGAATTTCCGTTCAAAAGACAGGTTAACAGGTGTACTGTATAAATTTATTTTTTATGAAGAACCAAAAATCATTTCTCAGAAATCGAAGGCAATGAACTATTAATAATATGATCTCACCAAAACTTGCAAATGCGCATATGTACTGCAATATACTTCTATGAATATGCAGATTAATAAGAGAGAATTCCTTATTTGACCCTTTCTTAAAATTTGATTCCCTATTTGGCTTAAAATAAAATTTCTTCCCTATTTGACACCTAAAGTAAATTTTGTTCCTTATATGACACTTGCGTTCATTTTAGGCATTAACGGTGTTAAGTGTAAGGCGGAAAGATCATTTTACCCCTGGTGCATTGTTTAACTATCCTGGAAGAAGTATAAAAGCAATCAGTTTATCTATGTTTTTGGGATGTTCAACCGATGTTGTGCATGTACACAAATAGATAAAAGGAGCGACACACAGTCGGCATTCCCTGTTCTCGCGTGCGTGTTTTGAGTTGTGCCATGCTGAGGCTAGCTTGTACGTGCGTACGTACTACTCCCTCCGTTCTGATTTACTCGTCATGGTTTTAGTTCAAATATTTACTCGTCGTGGTTTTAGTTCAAATTTGAACTATACATGAGTCTTCCGATCAGCGGCCAGAAAGTAATGAGCTAAGACTAGCTTGTACTCGGCCGTACTTCAAGCTACGACCTATGTCAACCTCCTCTACCCGCCACATGCTGCCCTCCACCAATTACCTGTTGCACATATCGTCCAGGTTGCCGATTGTGTCCGGCGCCACCGTCCAGGTACAACTATGGATAGTCACGCATGTGGCGTCATGTCTGTGTGAACGCCCAAGGCTAAGCTTTCCTCAGCATCGTGGGATGTCCATTTTGCAGCTGCACTCGCTAGTACCATGGGTGTTTTGTATGACTTTTACACGTACAAATCAATTTACCCAAGGAACAAAATATTGGACTATACATATACATGGGCAGCATATGTTGAATCCTAAAACATGGGTGAACTGATTGTTTTTTTACTATACATCCAGGATAGGTACACAATGCACTAGGGGCAAAAATGTCTTTTCATCTCACACTTAACCCTGTTAATGAATAAAATGGACTGAAGTATCATATAAGGAACAAAATTTACTTTAGGTGTCAAATATGGGAGAAAATTTTATTTTGGATCAAATAGGGAAGCAAATTTTAAGAAAGAACCAAATAAGGAATTCTTTCGATTAATAATTGGGATCACATGAACTCAGCTTCTAAAATATCATGTCTAATAGAATACAGATACTAGTTTTTTCTAACATAGGGAGCTCCAATACTGAACATGTACTCTATGGAGGAATTCAATATTTTAATAACTAGAGTTCTGGTGACTTTCCACACTAAATTGTGGTCTGTAGAATCAATTTTTACAGCAAAGATATTCACACCTTATACTCTTATACAAGAACATGTAGATCTGCATGCAGGTTAATCAGCGAAACTCAAAGAATGCCTCTTTGATAGACAAAATTCTAGCACAAACTTCACCCATTCCTGGTCAGGTAAATCCATGGAACACATGAGGCCAACTTCAACCAGAGGTACCATATATCTCCGCATAAGCACTCTGTCACGCGCACGCTACTGCTCGTGGGACAAACGGGGATCTAAAACCTCTCTCAGTCTGCCTGGAAATGCTGAGCTCACAAGCTTGTGCGGGCTCAGGCCACTAGTAAACATCGCATCCAAGTTTATGTAGTAGTGTAACTAGTTTTAGTTTTCATAATACAGACTCTTGTACTTGGGTTTGTGACCCTGTAGATTTTTTTTGGGTAAACTATTTGACGATATAAACATTAGTTAAGTTGAAATAATAATACCCATGATGGCTTTCCCTAAAAGAACATATGTAACGCCTGAATAATGTTTGATGAATAGATCGGAAATTTTCCCACAAATTATAAATAAAATGTTTCACCCTTTGCGAATCATGTCAAAGGTATTTGCACCAGGCATGATAGTTCTAGTTCTCAAGGAGATATTTTATAATGCTTAAAATGGAGATATTTAATCTTCATATGTGAACATCTACATGATATCTAGGGGCCTACACGGAAGAAAGTTCGAGCGAGGGCGCACCTATCTGCTAAGTTCATAGAATTTAAGTGTCCTTGCTAATTTTGCATACCAATTTTCTCACTGGGTTTTATATGAGTTTTAAGTGGGGCTTTAGCCTTACAATGTGTTATGTGGTTGCTACAAAACAATTGGACTGGCTAGCTTAATAAGATATAATATAAAAGGGTCACTATTAATATTAGTCCCAAATTCCATATAAAGCTTTGTTTGCGTGCTAAGAGAGAAAATCTTAGGCACACAATCATAAAGATATACTTCTAGGTGTACACAGGGACTCCACACTCTCCGTGGGGCAAGTTTCTCTTTTCTGATATTATCCATGTAGTTCCTTGGCAAAATCCCTCTCATGCAGAATGACTCAGAAAATTAATAGAGAAAGCACATTAAAGATTACTAGGAAAACAATAACTTCAAAACATCACAAATGATTCATATTAAATTCACAAACCCCACATTTTTTATGGGATAATCGAAAAATTACAAATTGCTTAGCAGATTTTAGAAACCCAAGTGTAATAGAAAAATATAACTAATAACTAAATACACAATGACACGGCAACACTTACAAAATATAGATAAAATATGGTCCAAAGATAGTGCATCATCACACAGTAGACAGAACACAAAAAATGTGATATGTTATGATCACCTTATACGTATAACAGAATGAGAAGAAAACAAATGTCATGCATCCTACCATGATCCAGTGAGACATTGGGGCATGTTGGTGTAACAAATGCAGTCTGCACCATGCATGATTCGTTTGTCCTTCTATACTTGACGTGTCGACCAACCAACGGCTAGACTGACATCATTGTAGCAGTTAGCCTACATGGTGCATGCTACAATTGATAATGATAATCTTCCTTATAGGTATTACACTTAAAACAACTAAAGGCTGTCGAGTTCACTATAATAATCTAACTCAGTGATCTTAGCTACCCACGATGCAAACATTGATTGAGATGATGAATATGCAACAACATCAACTCGATCATACATTATGACTAAAGTAATATAACATTTACTATAAATGTATGCAATGTAACCTTAGCACCACTATAGGAAGAGAAGTCCCTGGTATGTCAACTACTTATGGGCCAAAAATGTTTAAATAAATTACATGTAGAAAACTTGTTTTACATGAAATTTTCCTCCTATTTGATGTCGCATCATGTTGAGATTTTATACCCCATGCAATACTCTGTAAAATCATTTACGTCATTTGTAAACAAGATGGAGACCAACGGGAAATACTGAAAACAATGTTGAACTCGCCGGGTGCGATTTATCCAGTTGTTCCTTACCCGCCAAGGCTTCTAGACTACAAGGAAGAGAGAAGCTTTGCCGACACAAAATCACTAAATCTCATGAAATGTCGTAGTACAAAAGAACATTGTGTGGCTTCAAATCACAATCATTTAGAAGAGTGTCATCTCTGGTTGTGCATATAATCCATAGCCAAAGAGATGTCCATCGTTATTTTAACCTCCGTCCCAAGCTCAGTACTCTCTTGGGGCTATTGTGGTGCAGCTTCAGGTTCATCTGCATGTCCATGCTTTCATTGGCCATGAAGTTAAAACTATAACTTTCTATTCATTGGTCTTTAGGTCCACTTTCGAGCATACGGTGACAACTTTGACAAGATCGTGATTGCGGGTGTTTCATAGCACCCCGCACTTGGTAACAATGTTGTTGTGCACACCATTCTCCTCGAGATGGAATAACTTGATGGCGACAAGATCAGTGCCAAACTCTCCAATGTAGATCAAACCGGTGCAACTTGAATAGATCCTGCTAACCGGAGAGAGCCAATTGATAGCTTTAACAATGTCACCATTTGAAACATTTATCATTGTCTCCTTGTAGCATGGAGTTGCTTGTGTTTGCCTTCTTTTTAGAAGGGTGACCAAAAATCTTATGAAGGACAACAAGCAATAGTGATTGGAGCACTACAAATTGACTATTGTTAGTGAAAAAAAATCCTCGTGACAGAAAAAAAACATTGCCTAAGACCATTTATGTGATGGAAACCATCACTAGCTGATTTTCTCATGGGCAGCCCCCTCGGTATTTTTGGTGACGTTCTTGACTAATTTTAGGCGACACGTTGGGTCCTCACTAATGATGTGCATATTTTGCTATGGTGTTTAGTGTCACAAAAAATGTTGGACTGGTCATTTATTGAAAATGTAAATAGAGAAATAACTAATTGTTTTTGTAGCTGGCTATTTAGCGGGGTCTCCTTTGTGGGAATCGCTTGGAATTGGGATCATCTGGTTCCTTTGTAAGAAAGAAATTGGAATGTGGACTTGGGGTTGTGCTGGACTACCACGTCCCTGGCGAGGCGAGAGGGCGGCACGGTGAGGTGAACATGGTTGGGGTGGTATGACGAGGTGACACACCCCTGCTGCCCGGAGAAGTTACGGGCGACTATGACATAGTGAAATAGGGGTGATTTCAGATGTGATCTATTTACTACTCCCTTTGTACCATAATATTTGTCTTTCTAGCAGTTTAAATTGAGCTGCTAGAAAGACAAATATTATGGTACAGAGGGAGTAAAAGACATCTTAGTGAAATTGTTTTGCTTCCTAGATTAGGTGATGCAAATTCTTATGCACTTTTTATGTTTTTCAAGTAATGGATCGAAAATGGATAATTGGTGAAGCGAGGATGGCCCGAGCATACAACCAAGGTGTGATGGAGTTTATGGATTTCGTTGTTGCTCACAACTATGTGTTGTTGTTGGCAGGTTGGCAGTGATGTGGCTTGTCGGAGCCCTCGTTACAGTGGAGGTGCTGGTGCTGGCGTCGATGCTTACAATCCACCATTACGATGTGGAGGACATTGCATCCTTCTATTCCTCCTGGTCTGCTGGCTAATCACTGATGAATGCAAGCGGAATCATGACTTGGTCTCGTAAGGTTTGCAACAACCTGACCCCTACCCTAGGTCACAGATGGCAATGCATAAGGCTCTGGGCGAAAGCCTTGTTCTTTGATGGGGGGCGTTGCGGGTGATGTTGGCACCATGGGCGCCATCCTTCTTGGGGGCATTGTCGAAGAGTACTTTCTCACACTGGGCCATGGTTGTTTGGGTGGAAGGGACTTTGGAGGATGTTGGCTAGGCCGAACCACTCCTAGGGTTTGGTGGTGCGGTCTTGTGTGGGTGTGGACAAAAACCTTGTGGTCGACTAAGGTCGATGCCGGTGACAGTGACGTCCTGAGATGTCGTTTTCCTTCTTGAAGACGTTTTCGATGATCTTACTCTCGATCTCTCCAGGAAGTGGGCATGTTAGGAGTTGGCGGTCTTCTTGGGTTGTCGTTGGCGGTTGTTTTCTTCTTTTCTTTCTCGTCGTTGTGGTTTTTCGGCCTAGTTTCTAACTCTGTATTTGTTTTTCTCTCTTAATGAATAGGCAGAGCTCCTGTCAAAAAAATAATGTGTTACCTAAATCAAATTATGAAATGAAATAGTTTAAATGCGTGTTTCAAATAAGTTTGCGTAAAGAAATTTGTGTCCAATTTTTTTAAGGGGTTAAGTTTTTAGGAAGTCCGCTAGGTGAAGAAACATTTAATCAGTTAAAAATTATAGGAAATGGAAGAAGAGAGACATTTTGCATTTCAAAAACAAAAAGAGAAAGACACTTTTGGCGTTTAGGACAGCGAATGAGATTCGTGAGCACATCATCTTGGATGGTTACGATATGCGACCTGCCTTTCTTCCCGGCGTCCAACGGCTCCACCACTCCATCTCCATCCTTCCCTCGCCGCCTCACGCTGGTCGCGCCGACGACACACTACAGGAAAATTCAGTTTTCCCGTGTGTTATCCCATAGGCCGAGTTTTTTTTTCGGACACCCGGCTTACGCTCCTCTAAGCCGAGTCTAGGGAAAACAACACCCGGCAAACACAAAGGACTCGGCTATGGTCATCTATAAGCCGAGTGTCGACTAAAAGCTCTCGGCTTATAAGAACTACATGGTATCTACTCGAAAAAGCATCCGGCTTACAGCACACACTCGGCAAATACAAACTGACACGTGTCTGCAACGGAGGTGGCTGACGGCGCCGTCACGGAGCAATCTATAAGCCGCGTGTCGGAGGCACGCACTCGGCTTCTATGCACTATAAGCCATGCGCCCTGCCCAAGAACTCAGTTTACAAGGCCTATAAGCCGTGTGCCCGACGAAAACACTAGGCTTATAGTTTTGCCTATTTTTTGCAACCATAAAATTTATGAAAATTTGATTTATGATGGTTTTCATTGCCTTTATATTCACTACTTAATTGAGGTGAGGCGTACTCAGAACACACCAAACTTTTACCGGAATATTGGCCGATATTTTAAAGAGTGGAAATATTGAAATAAGGGGAGAGGGTATCATTTATAGAAACAATGCAATAAAAATACTATAAAAATATAATAAAAAGAAAAAAGAATAAGTATCACAAAGATACTGCACTGGGCTTATAAGTATCATAAAAATACTATAAAAAGTATAATAAAAAGAAAAAAGAACAAGTAAAACTAATAAACTTTTTTTATTGTAATAAAACAATTTTTTTATAAACCGTGTATTTTGCTATGGCACTAGGCTTACCCTACTGCACTGGGCTTATCTTTTAGCGCGGGACATGGCGAAAAGAGAGGCGCGCAGCAGAGCCATTTTGACCCAAATCTCTCCCCCGCGCCTAGCCTATGTCTTTCCCCCGCGCCTCCTCTGTCTCTCCACGCGCCGCCCCTTTCCTCGCGCCGCCGCTCACCCTCCACCCACCGTCCGCCTCGCCGCCCCACCCCCCGGCGCCGGCCTCCCCTCAGCGACAGATCCCCACCCCCCCGGCGTCGGCGTCCCCTCAGCGCACAGATCCCCCCCCTCCCCGAGCTGGCTCTCCCATCGGCGCCGCCGCCCCTCCCCGTTCGCTAGGGTGGAGGGCCTCCGGCCATCTCCGTCGCCCAGCCTCCCTCCGCCGGCGCACAGATCCTCCGCCCCCTCCCCGAGCTAGCCCTCCCATCGGCTCCAGCTGCCCTTGCCGTTGGCTAGGCTGAGGGCGTCCGGCCAACTCCGCTGCCCCAGCCTCCCTTCTTCGGCAGGTCTGTCTCTCCCTCTCTCTCTCTCTCTCTCTGCTCTCTCTCTCTCTCTCACTAGTAATTTTGTTTAAGAGCTGATACATGAACTAGTGGTACAAATTGTGCTCTTTTGGCTGTAATACTATAGCATTAGTGGTGAAAATAGCTTCAAGTGAGAGGTGCGCAGAAGCAGTGGTTGATGCCAGACCGCTGAGCCAATTTTGGGAATATATTTTCTGATGTGATATTATACACTGGGCAGGAGAGTAGTAGAGTTAGTACAGGTTCAGTTAGTTCTTCTAACTCCAGTATATCTGGAAGTGCAGATACCTCAGATGCGGGAGTAGCCGGAGTTGATAATAACGTCAGAGTTAGCTATTTTGCTCTGTTCCTGTAGTAACCATTTGGGACTCGGATACAAAGTATTTGACTTGGGTGGTTGAATTTATAGGGACATGCTATCTTAGGATGCGTTTGGTTGCGGGGCTATCCTCTTAGAGACAGGGATAGCCTCTTTTTAAAGTGAATACCACCCGTTTGGATCTGCGTCAAGGAGGGACGGGGGTAGCCAGATACTTGGAATATTCGTGAAAAACTGGGCTGGGGTCAGCCGCCAAAAAGCGGCGGGCAACCACCCCGCGCGCGCGTCCCTCAGCTCACGCGCGAATCATTTTTTCCGCCTTCTGACTCCCACTCCCCCACGAACAGGTGAAACCCTCGTTTTTTCCCCATCGCTTGTCTCTTTGTGTGCGGCGACGGCGGCGACGCTTCTACCAGAGAGGCCACGAGAGGTGAGTTCGTTGGTTCTCTACTCGCCCCCCCTCATCCTACGCGTCTGCCTCTCCAGAAATCGCGTGTGGCGGCCGGCCGGCTGGGATCTGAGCCGGCGGTACGACTGGATCTGGAGGAGGCCGGCGGCTGGGGGCTTGAGGTGGCATGCGTGGTGATGGGCCTCTAACCCCTCGTTGGTTACCCCAAGTGGAAGGTGTGAGATGCAGTGTTGTGGAAGTTTTTCCCTTAGCAAAGATGCCAAGGATCGAATCCCCAGAGACTCCTAGGTTCAACAAGTAGGTGTCAACTGCTAACGGCGCCAGATATTAGCAATCAACGTGGACCTGCACACAGATACAAATAACTTTGCTCCCAACGAGTACAGAGAGGTTGTCAATCCCTCCGGCCTTGTAGTTCACAAAGGATTAAACGCAAATGATAGTAGTGATAGATAATGTTTGCAATAGTAAATAATAGCGAAAAGTAAATAGAGGATGTGATCAATGATGGTAATATGGACCGGAGTCTCATGATGTTCACTAGTGATGTCTCTCTCCCAAAAGACGATAAAACAGCTATGTGAGGTAAACGAATTACAGCTGGGCAATTGACAGGACCACATACGCAAACCAATGCTGACTACATTACAAGAAAGGTTGAGGTTCAAAGCATAGGCGGTACGCCAAAGTAAGTAGACCGAAATCCATCAATATCTACTACTAATCATCCACCTTGAGATATCTATCCAGAACATCTTGCTGGTATTAAGTTGCGAGCCCCACCCATAGTGTAAACTCAATGCAACAGACAACTGCATTAAAAGAACTTTGCGTAAAGTAAACAATCCTTGCACCTGCGGGCACAAGCACCATTGTTTTCCCCCTTTGGCAACAGCACATCCCCTAGACTCATGTTTCTGTCACTCAAGCTAGTCATCGAGGGGCATG
This sequence comes from Secale cereale, assembly GCA_902687465.1. Classification (NCBI taxonomy): domain Eukaryota; kingdom Viridiplantae; phylum Streptophyta; class Magnoliopsida; order Poales; family Poaceae; genus Secale; species Secale cereale. The sequence goes on along the minus strand of LR738710.1, from coordinate 10,367,703 downwards.
AACCCACAATCAAGCATAACGTTCCCTCTTGGAGTCACTACCTACTACTTGGCCAAAGCAATAAATAACAACGAAGAACATGCAAGAATTACTTACGAACATAAATATAAAAGAGGTAGATCAAATATATTACTCAATCACAATCTGAACATAATCTCATAATCCATCGGATCCCAGCAAACTCATCATAGCAACAGCATAAGGATTACATATGTGCCTCGATCATGTAGGGCAGCTCACGAGGACTAATTAGTGAAGCACAAGAACGGGAGGAGAACATCACATAGCTACTGGTCATGGACTCATGGTCCAAGGGAGACTACTCACAACTCATCCGGGAGGCGTCCATGGTGGTGGAGAAGCTCCCGATGGTGATCCTCCCCTCCGGCAGGGTGCCGGGAAGAGTTCTCCTGGTGCTCCCGATCTTGGAAGCGGCGGCGGCGGCAGAACAGAGATGAGATCGCGAAAAAGAGTTCCCGTCCCGAGGGTTTCGAAGGACGCTCTAAATATATGCCAAAGGGGGGCACCAGATGGGGCTCGGGGGGCCCAGATGCCCCCCCGGCGTGGCCCAGGGGGGCGCGCCGCCAGGGCGCCTGGAGCCCTGGTGGCCCCCCCGGCTGTCCTTCGGGCGCAAGGTAGGTTCTGGAACGCTGATTTTTTATATAATTTTTCTGGATTTTTCCTGGCAGTTCTCGTAATGTGAAAACCTGAAATACAAAAACAGCCGAAAACAGAAACTGGCACTGGGGTGCACTGGATTAGTAGGTTAGTCCAAATATGATCAAAAGTGTATGGAAGTGTATAAATATCATAGCAATATCACCCAAAAGTGGCATGGAGCAAGCAGAAATTATAGATACGTTTTGGACATATCAACATCCCCAAGCTTAATTCCTGCTCGTCCTCGAGTAGGTAAATGATAACAAGAATAATTTCTGTGGTGACATGCTATTAACCATATAGGACTTATTCATAGTCATATGACAAAAGCTTACTGAGACAATGAATCTATAGTAATTAAGTTGCCTCATGAGAAAATCACAAATGACTGAAAGTTTTACAACATGACATTGAAGCATCAAAAAGATTTGCAATGAACATGGTGTGCAAATATGATAAAGTGATATCTAGCTTGCCCTCTTTAGTGAAGCAAAACATAAATGCAGGGGCACCTTCAAGGTTTAAGTGATGACTAGATACAATGATTTCAAAATAAACGATATCACAATCATGCAAACGATAATGCTACTTTGGAACAATGCACATTACACTTAGAATGACAATCATGCTCTCAGTAGTTGGTGCTTGAAGAAAGAAGGTGGAGACTCAACATAAAAGTAAAAGAATGGTTATGTGCTAGAGCTTTTTTTTTTGAAAACATAGAAGCAATTTTGTCAACGGTAGTAGTACTTCATATGTGTCATGCATAAGATATCCTATAAGTTGCAAGCCTCATGCATCGAATACCAATAGTGCTCGGATTTCCATGGGTTATCATTGCATTACATATGTTTCAACCAAGTGTCACAAAGGGGTACCTCTATGCCACCTGTACAAAGGTCCAAGGAGATAAATCACATTTGATTTCTCGTTTTTGATAGATCTCAACTTGAGGACATCCATACCGGGACAACATAGAAAATAGATAATGGACTCCTCTTTAATGCATAAGCATATTCTTATAAGAGATTGAGGATTAATGTCCAAGCTAAAACTTCCACCATGATACATGGCTTTGGTTGGCGGCCCAATGTTCTTCTCTAACAATATGCATACTCAACCATTCAACCCATGGCAAATCACCCTTACTTCAGACAAGACGAACATGCATAGAAACTCACATGATATTCAACAAAAGTGTGACAGTTGATGGCGTCCCCAGAAACATGGTTACCACTCAGCAAGCAACTTATAAGAAATAAGATACATAAGTGACATATTCTTTACCACAATAGTTTTTAAGCTACTTTCCCATGAGCTATGTATTGCAAAGTTAGTCCGCTTAGTACAGGTGGAGGTTAGCAAAAGACTGGGAGCGACCAACTAAGAGAGCAATGACGGTCATAATCATGCAGAGCGACAAAGCAACATTGAATCAGGCATGGTAGTTATATCGCTACTCAGAAATAAAAGATCATCAAGGCTTGACAGACTTTCTTTACAGTCTTAAATATGCGTGAGCATACGCCAAGTCAATCAAAATAAATTCTCGAAGGAAGATATTACTAAACCATACCACATCATAGGCAAACAAATTAAGTTGGTACTCCAATAACACATTGGGAATCCCCCAGCTATTTGAGACTAACCACAAGAAAACATGAATTACTAAGCACCATTATGCAAGTAGCATCTTTATCATAGACATATCAACCAATGCAACTGAAGCAAACTCTCTTAATAAGATAAGCATGATAATTAAAGAGAGTTCAAGCAACCAACTAAACAAAAGCTCTTTGAAAAGATAAGCATGAATACTAAGAGCAGAGCATGATAGTAGCTATTAAAAGACAAAGAACACACACAGCAAAGATAGACATGAAAATTCTATGTTATGTTCTAGGTAGAAGTGGAGCGTGTTTCTCTCCCACATAAAGAAAGCTGAGTTCCGACTCGTTATGAAAAACTAAAAAGAAAAATAAAAGCAAGACGCTCCAAGCATAGCACATAACACATGAAGTGATAAAAATATAGTGGAACGAAAGACGAACTGATAATGTTGATGGAGAAGGGGATGCACGGGGGCATCCCCAAGCTTAGACGCTTGAGTCTCCTTGAATATTTCTTGGGGGTGCATGGGGGCATCCCCAAGCTTGAGCGCTTGACACTCCTGAATCTTTTTATCATCTTCCCTCGCACACTTGAAAACTCCCTTCATACATAACTCATCATAATCTGATTAGCGAGGTTAGTACCCTTAATAAAATAATTGTTCCTTGCTGGAAATAAAGATATTCTTGAAGGTCTACTGTTTCTCAAGATTGCCAAAAGGTTTTTGCAAAGAAAAAGCAAGCTCTTGATTTGCAAAATGAAGGAAAGGCAAAACAGGACAGAATCTGTGAAAAACAGAACAGCAGGTAGTAAATGATTTGTTCGGGGCACTTCTGCAACTCAAATCAAAAAACTCAGAACAGAAGCACGAAATACAATTATATAGAGAACGCTATCGAAAAAATTCAGACCAAAAAGATGATCTGGTGATTTTATACGAATTTTTCTATCCAAGGACAGAATCTGTTTCCTGGACAGCACCTCACAACTTTTGAACTTTCTAGCAATCAGAGGCAACACTTGGCACAAAATTGAAAAGCAAAGATACAATGATGATGCTACTGTAGTAAACAACATCAAGACCACTAAAAACTGAAAGAACAAACTGAAAGCAAAGATAACAAGGGTTGTCTCAGCTCTTTCTTTATAGCCATAAAGATAGGCTTCAGACTTTAATGATGCTCTCGTAGGAATAAGAGTTGAAGAACAAAAGAGGGCATCGAGAAGCAAATACCAAACACATTTAAGCCTAACATGCTTCCTATGCATAGGAATATTGCAAGAAAATAAATTATTGAAGCATAAAGCAACTAGCATAGGAAGGCAAAACAAGCATAACTTCAAAACCTTCAACATAAAGAGAGGGAACTTAATATTATTGAAATATCTATAAGCATATGTTCCCTTCTCATAATAATTTTCAGTAGGATCACGAATAAACTCAACAATATAAGCATCACATAAAACATTGTTACCATGATCCACATGCAAAAAGGTACTCTTACTCTCCACATAAGCATCATGAAGAGGATAAAACTTAGTATAAAAGAGAGACACAAGCTCTTGCCAATCAAGCAAGTGCGAGTTATCGAGAAGCTTATACCAATCTGAAGCTTTATCTATAAGTGATACGGCGAACAATGTCCTCATGACAAACTCCCTTGATACACCTGCAAGCTTAAATAATGAACATAATTGTGACAGATATAGCAAGTGTTCACCGGGATGTCTGTCTCCTGCATAACGATTAGCCAAAACATAATCGATAATACCAGCTGGTATTTTATAGGGCACAATTTCAGTAGGGGGAGGAGCAACCACCACAGGTGTGGGGCCTCTTCCCACAAGCAACGATCCAATAGCAGGGTTGTCCATAAGCATAACTAGTGAAAAGACATAAAGAAAACTGAAAGGTAAACTAACAAGACTAAAAAGCAAAGGTAAAAAATAGCGTGCAACTCCCCTTCCTGAAGAGTGGAGTCCCCAGCAACGGCGCCAGAAAAACTCCTTGATGGGCCTCTAACCCCTCGTTGGTTACCCCAAGTGGAAGGTGTGAGATGCAGTGTTGTGGAAGTTTTTCCCTTAGCAAAGATGCCAAGGATCGAATCCCCAGAGACTCCTACGTTCAACAAGTAGGTTTCAACTGCTAACGGCGCCAGATATTAGCAATCAACGTGGACCTGCACACAGATACAAATAACTTTGCTCCCAACGAGTACAGAGAGGTTGTCAATCCCTCCGGCCTTGTAGTTCACAAAGGATTAAACGCAAATGATAGTAGTGATAGATAATGTTTGCAATAGTAAATAATAGCGAAAAGTAAATAGCGGATGTGATCAATGATGGTAATATGGACCGGAGTCTCATGATGTTCACTAGTGATGTCTCTCTCCCAAAAGACGATAAAACAGCTATGTGAGGTAAACGAATTACAGCTGGGCAATTGACAGGACCACGAACGCAAACCAATGCTGACTACATTACAAGAAAGGTTGAGGTTCAAAGCATAGGCGGTACGCCAAAGTAAGTAGACCGAAATCCATCAATATCTACTACTAATCATCCACCTTGAGATATCTATCCGGAACATCTCGCTGGTATTAAGTTGCGAGCCCCACCCATAGTGTAAACTCAATGCAACAGACAACTGCATTAAAAGAACTTTGCGTAAAGTAAACAATCCTTGCACCCGCGGGCACAAGCACCGTTGTTTTCCCCCTTGTGGCAACAGCACATCCCCTAGACTCATGTTTCTGTCACTCAAGCTAGTCATCGAGGGGCATGAACCCACAATCAAGCATAACGTTCCCTCTTGGAGTCACTACCTACTACTTGGCCAAAGCAATAAATAACAACGGAGAACATGCAAGAATTACTTACGAACATAAATATAAAAGAGGTAGATCAAATATATTACTCAATCACAATCTGAACATAATCTCATAATCCATCGGATCCCAGCAAACTCATCATAGCAACAGCATAAGGATTACATATGTGCCTCGATCATGTAGGGCAGCTCACGAGGACTAATTAGTGAAGCACAAGAACGGGAGGAGAACATCACATAGCTACTGGTCATGGACTCATGGTCCAAGGGAGACTACTCACAACTCATCCGGGAGGCGTCCATGGTGGTGGAGAAGCTCCCGATGGTGATCCTCCCCTCCGGCAGGGTGCCGGGAAGAGTTCTCCTGGTGCTCCCGATCTTGGAAGCGGCGGCGGCGGCGGAACAGAGATGAGATCGCGAAAAAGAGTTCCCGTCCCGAGGGTTTCGAAGGACGCTCTAAATATATGCCAAAGGGGGGCACCAGACGGGGCTCGGGGGGCCCAGGCCCCCCCCCCCGGCGCGGCCCAGGGGGGGGCGCACCGCCAGGGCGCCTGGAGCCCTGGTGCCCCCCCCGGCTGTCCTTCGGGCGCAAGGTAGGTTCTGGAACGCTGATTTTTTATATAATTTTTCTGGATTTTTCCTGGCAGTTCTCGTAATGTGAAAACCTAAAATACAAAAACAGCCGAAAACAGAAACTGGCACTGGGGTGCACTGGATTAGTAGGTTAGTCCAAATATGATCAAAAGTGTATGGAAGTGTATAAATATCATAGCAATATCACCCAAAAGTGGCATGGAGCAAGCAGAAATTATAGATACGTTTTGGACGTATCACGTGGCTGCGTGTGGTCTTGAGTTCGCCTTGTAGCAGGTTACTTGATGCGTGAGCATGCATTTTTCCTCCATGCTAATGATTATTCTTTGTCTTTTCCAGGTGATTTGAAGCCATAAATCATGTTCTCATCTTTGTAAGCAGTCTGTAGCAGAGTATTGTGAGTATAGCTTGGAGCAGAGCTCCTTGAATCTGAGGTTATTTGGCCCGTAAATCCTATTCTCTTCAATGTTGAATTGTCAGTACTAGAGATCTACTGCTACAAATAAAATGATTGAGGATAGCAAATAAAATGCCATAGTGAAACATCTTGAAGTGTCGTGAGTACTAGAACCTATATTTGCTTGCTGTAATTTTTTCCTTATGCTCAAATACTTGCTGTAATTAGTATCTCAATGTCCATAGGCTTCCTCAAATTCTTTCTTTATGTGAAAGTACTTGTTGTAATGGGTTTCATAATGTCAAACACTTGCTGAAATTCTTTCTTTAGGTGATTATTGTTGGAGGAAGCATGGCCACAGGGCGATATGCAAAATGCTCAAATGACCCTCTTGGTATGGAAGTGGTTAATCTTAAGAAGACATAGCCAAGAAACCCCTGTTTGAAGAGCCCAAACCAAAAAAAGCAATATATGGACTTTGGGAGAACAAGAAAGTGCTCCCTGATACGTCCAAAACGTATCTATAATTTCTGCTTGCTCCATGCCTCTTTTGTGTGATATTGCTATGATATTTATACACTTCCATACACTTTTGATCATATTTGGACTAACCTATTAACTCAGTGCACCCCAGTGCCAGTTTCTGTTTTCTGTTGTTTTTGTATTTCAGGTTTAACCATCACGTAAACTGCGAGAAAAATCCCGGAAAAATTATATAAAAAATCAGCGTTCCGGAAGCTTCCTTGCGGCCAAAGTAGGGCCGGAGGGGGGCCACCAGGGCTCCAGGTGCCCTGGTGGCGCGGCCCCCCTCCTGGCCGCGCTGGGGGGGCGCCTGGGCCCCCCAGGTCTCCGCTGATGCCCCCCTTTGGCATATATTTACACCGCATCCCGAAACCCTCGAGGACGGAACCCTTTTTCGCGATCTCATCTCTGTTCCGCCGCCGCCGCGCTTCCAAGATCGGGAGCACCAGGAGAACTCTTCCCGGCACCCTGTCGGAGGGGAGGATCACCACCGGGAGCCTCTTCACCACCATGGACGCCTCCCGGATGAGTTGTGAGTAGTCTCCCTTGGACCATGGGTCCATGACCAGTAGCTATGTGATGTTCTCCTCCCCTTTTTGTTCTTCACTAATTAGACCTCGTGAGCTGCCCTACATGATCGAGGCACATATGTAATCCTTATGCTGTTGCTATGATGAGTTTGCTGGGATCCGATGGATTATGAGATTATTTTCAGATTGTGTTTGAGTAATATATTTGATTTACCTCTTTTATATTTATGTTCTTAAGTAATTCTTGCATGTTCTTCGTTGCTATTTATTGCTTTGGCCGAGTAGTAGGTAGTAACTCCAAGAGGGAACGTTATGCTTGATTGTGGGTTCATGCCCCTCGATGACTAGCTTGAGTGACAGAAACATGAGTCTAGGGGATGTGCTGTTGCCACAAGGGGGAAAACAACGGTGCTTGTACTCGCGGGTGCAAGGATTGTTTACTTTACGCAAAGTTATTTTAATGCAGTTGTCTGTTGCTTTGAGTTTACACTATGGGTGGGACTCGCAACTTAATACCAGCGAGATGTTCTGGATAGATATCTCAAGGTAGATGATTAGTAGTAGATGCAGATGGATTTCGGTCTACTTGCCTTGGCGTACCGCCCATGCTTTGAACCTCTACCTTTCTTGCAACATAGTTAGCATTGGTTTGCGCACATAATCCTGTCAATTGCCCAGCTGTAATTCGTTTACCTCACATAGCTGTTTTATCGTCTTTTGGGAGAGAGACATCACTAGTGAACATCATGGGACCCCGGTCCATATTACCATCACTGATCACATCCGCTATTTACTTTCTGCTTTTACTTACTAGTTGCAGCAATACCTATCACTATTATCTCTTGCGTTTGATCCTTTGTAAACGACAAGGCCGGAGGGATTGACAACCTCTCTGTACTCGTTGGGAGCAAAGTTATTTGTATCTGTGTGCAGGTCCGGTTGATTGCTAATATCTGGCGCCGTTAGCAGTTGACACCTTCTTGTTGAACCTTGGAGTCTCAGGGGAATTCGATCCTTGGTATCTTTGCCAAGGGAAAACAACCGCTACACTGCATCTCAAACCTTCCACTTGGGGTAACCAACGAGGGGCGAGAAGCCATCAAGCAAAGTTTTCTGGCGCCGTTGCCGGGGACTCCACTCTTCAAGATAGGGGAGTTGCACGCTATCTTTTACCTTTACTTTTTAGTCTTGTTAGTTTACCTTTCAGTTTTCCTTTAGTATCTTTTATCAAAAATCAAAAAAATAGTTATCTTGCTTGCTTGCTGCTATGGGTTCCACCGAGAACACCAAGTTGTGTGACTTCACTAGTCATAACAACGATGACTTTATCTGCACACCTATCACTACACCTGCCACTTCAGCACCTTCTTATGAAATTAAACCTGCTTTACTGAATCTAGTTATGAAAGATCATCTCTCCGGTGCTGGAGATGATGCTGCTTTACACTTAAACAATTTTTTTGAACTCTGTGATATGCAAAAGTACCAAGAAATAGATGGTAATATTGTTAGGCTTAAGCTTTTTCCTTTCTCCTTGAGAGGAGGAGCTAAAATTTGGTTTCAATCTTTGCCTAGAAATAGCATAGATTCATGGGACAAGTGCAAAGATGCTTTTATTGGAAAATACTATCCACCTGCTAAAATTATCCAACTAAGGAGTAACATAATGAATTCAAACAATTGGATAATGAACACGTTGCCCAAGCTTGGGAACGTATGAAATCTCTTGTCAAGAACTGCCCTACTCATGGTTTGACTACTTGGATGGTTATCCAAACTTTTTATGCAGGCTTGAACTTTACCTCGCGAAACTTGTTAGATTCAGCCGCGAGAGGAACCTTTATGTCAACTACACTTGGTGCTGCCACGAAGCTTCTCGATGAGATGATGACCAATTATTCCCAATGGCACACCGAACGCGCTCCAACAGGTAGGAAGGTAAACTCTGTCGAGGAGATTTCCTCCCTAAATGAAAAAGTTGACTTGATCATGTCCCTACTTTCGAAGCAATCTTCTGATCCTCGTGATGTTCCTTTAAATTCTTTGATTGCTCAAGAACAAGTAGATGTGAACTTTATCTCTAGAAACAATTTCAATAACAATGCTTATAGGAGTAATTTTGGTAGCAATCCTAGACCGTTCCCCTCTAATTCCTATGGGAACAACAATGCTTATTCTAGCACCAAGAACTCCACTACTGAACTAGAGATTATGCTTAAAGATTTCATCACTACCCAAAAAGCCTTCAATAAGAGTGTAGAAGAAAAACTAAACAAACTAGATGATCTCTCTTCGAAGTTAGACAATTTAGCCCATGAGTTAGAATTTCTTAAAATTAGAACTTCTCCTCTTGAGGAGAGGAAGGTCACTCCTATGAATGCTATTCAAGTGCAAATTAATAAAAACATTAGGATGTTGGCTAAACTTAAAGAGAGATGGGCTAGAGAAAGGGAGGAAGAAGATAGAATTAAGAACCTTCCTACCCACCACACTGTTGCTACTATCCAAGTTGTTGAGGATATCCAAACTCTTAGCACCCAATGCACTCCTGGTCCCGTTGGACCTATTAATGGTGATGCTATGACCATAGAAACTACCAAACAAGTGAGCCTAAAGGACACCACTACCACTTTACTTGATAGTAGTGACCTTGATTTTGATAATTGCACTCTTACCGAAGTTATTGATTTCCTTCACAAGATGTCTAGAGATCCCCGCATTAGCACGCTTAATCTTGCCTTCACAGAGCATATCACTAATGCTCTCATCAAAGCTAGGGAGTAGAAACTTAGAGTAGAAGCCTCCATACCTAGAAAGCTAGAAGATGGTTGGGATCCTATGATTAAAATTAAGTTGAATAACTTCTCTTGCTATGCTTTATGTGATGTTGGAGCTAGTACCTCCGTTATGCCCAAAAGAATATATGATATGCTTAAATTGAAACCTTTTGATTCTTGTTCTTTTGGTGTTCGTCTTGTTGATTCTTCCATAAAGAAACCTTTGGGGAGGATCGACGATGTTCTTATCATTGTCAATGACAATTACGTTCCCGTTGATTTTACTATTATGGATATTGAATGTGAACCTTCTTGTCCAATTATTTTGGGACATCCTTTTCTTCGCACCGTTGGTGCCATCATTGACATGAAAGAGGGGAATATAAGATTCCAATTTCCTCTCAAGAAAGGGATGGAACACTTCCCTAGAAAGAAGATTAAGTTACCTTTTGAGTCCGTTATACGGGCTAGCTATTCTTTTACTCTTGATAAGACTTGATCTCTTTGCATTATGCCTAGCTTAAAGGCATAAAAGAAAGCGCTTTTGGGAGGCAGCCCACAATGAATAAAATTTTATTTTGCTTTTGTTGTGTCTTGATGTTGTTACTACAGTAGCATCATCATTGTATCTTTACTTTTCAACTTTGTGCCAAGTGTAGCCTCTGATTGCAAGAAAGTTCAAAAGTTGTGACGTGCTGTCCAGGAAACAGATTCTGTCCTTGGACAGAAAAATTCGTATAAAATCACCAGATCATCTTTTTGGTCTGAATTTTTTCGACAGCGTGCTCTATACAATTTTCTTTCGGGCGTCTGTTCTGAGTTTTTTGATTAGAGTTGCAGAAGTGCCCCGAAAAAATCATTTACTACCTGCTGGTCTGTTTTTCACAGATTCTGTCCTGTTTTGCCTTTTCTTCATTTTGCAAACCTTGAGCTTGCTTTTTCTTTGCAAAAACCTTTTGGCAATCTTGAGAAACAGTAGACCTTCAAGAATATCTTTATTTCCAGCAAGGAACAATTATTTTATTATGGGTACTAACCTCGCTAACCAGATTATGATGAGTTATGTATGAAGGGAGTTTTCAAGTGTGCGAGGGGAGATGATAAAAAGATGCAGGAGTGTCAAACGCTCAAGCTTGGGGATGCCCCCATGCACCCCCAAGAAATATTCAAGAAGACTCAAGCGTCTAAGCTTGGGGATGCCCCCGTGCATCCCCTTCTCCATCAACAATTATCAGTTCGTCTTTCGTTCCACTATATTTTTATCACTTCATGTGTTATGTGCTATGCTTGGAGCGTCTTGCTTTAGTTTCCTTTTTAGTTTTCTTTAGCTTTGCTTGCTTTTCATAACGAGTTGGAACTCAGCTTTCTTTGTGTGGGAGAGAAACACGCTCCACTTCAACCTAGAACACAACATAGAATTTTCATGTTTATCTTTGCTGTGTATGTTCTTGGTCTTTCAATAGCTACTGTCATGCTTAGCTCTTAGTTTTCATGCTTATCTTTTTAAAAAGCTTTTGTTTAGTTGGTCGCTGGAACTCTCTTTAGTTATCATGCTTATCTTGTTAAGAGAGTTGGCTTCTGTTGCATTGGTTGATATGTCTATGATAAAATGCTACGTGCATAATGGTGCTTAGTAGTTCATGTTTTCTTATGGTTAGTCTCAAATAGCTGGGGGGGTTACCAATGTGTTATTGGAGTACCAACATGATTTGTTTGCCTATGATGTGGAATGGTTTAGTGATATCTTCCTTCAAGAATTTATTTGATTGACTTGGCGTATGCTCACGCATATTTAAGACTGTAAAGAAAGTCTGTCAAGCCTTGATGATCTTTAATTTCTGAGTAGCGATATAACTTCCATGCCTGATTCAATGTTGCTTTGTCGCTCTGCATGATTATGACCGTCATTGCTCTTTTAGTTGGTCGCTCCCAGTCTTTTGCTAACCTCCACCTGTACTAAGCGGACTGACTGCTTGTGCATCCAAAATCTTTTTAACCAGTTATGCCATATGAGTCCACCATACCTTCCTATACATGGTATTTACCTGCCATTCCTAACGAAGACTTTCATGTACCATCTCGAAATTATTCAAAAAAAAGCATTTCTCTTTTGTGCCTCTGTTTTAGTTCATGAGGAAGTAGTAGTTAATTCATGATCTTTTTAAGTTGGACAAGCTTCACCCCGGGATTGCATGTCTAATGTGCAAACCCATAATACAAGAAGGAACTAGCATAGAGTGCGCCCGGCTCATTAAAAAATAATACAACAAACAAACCCTCCTTCACGCTTTGTTCATGAGAAATCAGAAAACTTTGGCAGTGATAAACAAAGGAGATTAAGAGGATGTGACCATCCTCATTCGGGAGCCGTTCCTCGAAACTTGTCCAGCTCAAGTAGTAATTGAGTCATCTGCTAGCATTTGTTGACGAAACATGCATATTCAAAAAAAAAATTTACTTCTGTTTTTAAAACCAAGAGCTCTGGTACATGCTTTGTCTTTGTTTCCAACCACGGGTTTTAAACCTTGCCAACAAAAGCCACGGTTCGAGAGTGTCCACCTTCTTTAAAGCACTAACTACTGAGAGCATTATTGTCATTCTGAGTGTAATGTGCATTGTCCCAAAGTACCATTGTCTTTTGCATGATTATGATATCGTTTATTCTGAAATCATTGTATCTAGTCGTCACTTAAACCTTGGAGGTGCCCCTGCATTTATGTTTTGCTTCACTAAAGGGGGCAAGCGAGATACCACTTTATCATATTTGCACACCATGCTCACTACAAAGCTATTTGATGTTTCAGTATCATGTTGTAAAACTTTCAGTTCTTTGTGATTTTCTCAGGAGGCAACTTAATTACTACAGATTCATTGTCTTAGTAAGCTTTTGTCATGTGACTATGAAAAGTCCTTATATGGTTAATGGCATGTCACCATAGAAATTATGCTTGTTATCATTTACCTACTCGAGGACGAGCAGGAATTAAGCTTGGGGATGTTGATACGTCCAAAACGTATCTATAATTTCTGCTTGCTCCATGCCTCTTTTGTGTGATATTGCTATGATATTTATACACTTCCATACACTTTTGATCATATTTGGACTAACCTATTAACTCAGTGCACCCCAGTGCCAGTTTCTGTTTTCTGCTGTTTTTGTATTTCAGGTTTTCCCATCACGTAAACTGCCAGAAAAATCCCGGAAAAATTATATAAAAAATCAGCATTCCGGAAGCTTCCTTGCGGCCAAAGTAGGGCCGGAGGGGGGCCACCAGGGCTCCAGGCGCCCTGGTGGCGCGGCCCCCCTCCTGGCCGCGCCAGGGGGGCGCCTGGGCCCCCTAGGTCTCCGCTGATGCCCCCCTTTGGCATATATTTACACCGCGTCCCGAAACCCTCGAGGACGGAACCCTTTTTCACGATCTCATCTCTGTTCCGCCGCCGCCGCGCTTCCAAGATCGGGAGCACCAGGAGAACTCTTCCCGGCACCCTGCCGGAGGGGAGGATCACCACCGGGAGCCTCTCCACCACCATGGACGCCTCCCGGATGAGTTGTGAGTAGTCTCCCTTGGACCATGGGTCCATGACCAGTAGCTATGTGATGTTCTCCTACCCTTTTTGTTCTTCACTAATTAGACCTCGTGAGCTGCCCTACATGATCGAGGCACATATGTAATCCTTATGCTGTTGCTATGATGAGTTTGCTGGGATCCGATGGATTATGAGATTATGTTCAGATTGTGTTTGAGTAATATATTTGATTTACCTCTTTTATATTTATGTTCTTAAGTAATTCTTGCATGTTCTCCGTTGCTATTTATTGCTTTGGCCGAGTAGTAGGTAGTAACTCCAAGAGGGAACGTTATGCTTCATTGTGGGTTCATGCCCCTCGATGACTAGCTTGAGTGACAGAAACATGAGTCTAGGGGATGTGCTGTTGCCACAAGGGGGAAAACAACGGTGCTTGTACTCGCGGGTGCAAGGATTGTTTACTTTACGCAAAGTTCTTTTAATGCAGTTGTCTGTTGCTTTGAGTTTACACTATGGGTGGGACTCGCAACTTAATACCAGCGAGATGTTCTGGATAGATATTTCAAGGTGGATGATTAGTAGTAGATGCAGATGGATTTCGGTCTACTTGCCTTGGCGTACCGCCCATGCTTTGAACCTCTACCTTTCTTGCAACATAGTTAGCATTGGTTTGCGCACGTAATCCTGTCAATTGCCCAGCTGTAATTCGTTTACCTCACATAGCTGTTTTATCGTCTTTTGGGAGAGAGACATCACTAGTGAACATCATGGGACCCCGGTCCATATTACCATCACTGATCACATCCGCTATTTACTTTCTGCTTTTACTTACTAGTTGCAGCAATACCTATCACTATTATCTCTTGCGTTTGATCCTTTGTAAACGACAAGGCCGGAGGGATTGACAACCTCTCTGTACTCGTTGGGAGCAAAGTTATTTGTATCTGTGTGCAGGTCCGGTTGATTGCTAATATCTGGCGCCGTTAGCAGTTGACACCTTCTTGTTGAACCTTGGAGTCTCAGGGGAATTCGATCATTGGTATCTTTGCCAAGGGAAAACTACCGCTACACTGCATCTCAAACCTTCCACTTGGGGTAACCAACGAGGGGCGAGAAGCCATCACTCCCCGGTTTTAGTTTGGATTTCCTTGCTCTTTACTATGGTCTTTGGGAGAACATGAATGATGGTGATTGCATATGTGATGATTGACTTGTACTTTTGATGACAACAAAGATAATTACTATGTGTTGTATAACTATTAGGTTTTAGTACTCTATGCACTGCTGAACTATGAGTTGTGTGCACTTGGTTAAATGTCAAATGTTGAACTATTATATATGGCAGAGTTCAAATTAGTTTGTACTATTGTTTTGGTATGTTATCGAATAGTTATTTTTTGAAATTATTACTTCACATATCATATATGTAACTACGTGGGTAATCTGACCACCTACAGGGCTATCCTTAGCCATGTTCGGTCCTTCAAACCAAACAAAAGACGGGTTAACCTCACCCATCCAACCAAACACAAAAAAGGGCTGTCCCTAGTCAGGTGGTTGGGGATACCCACAACCACCCTAACTTGTCCCTCAAACCAAACACATCCTTACTTGCCATTATGCAGCTTATACCATGCTTGTGTCATGGCAATATTAACCCCTCCATTAACATTTTCTTAAAATGTAAATGGAATCAGCTCTAACATAAGGAGTTACTTTGAAAATAGAACATCTGGATATGAAATAGCGGACAGCAAGAATAGGAAGCAGAGTGCGTAAGTCATGGATTTGTGCAGCTAGCTAGCATGAATAATTTTGTATGTCTGATGCTTAGCCAAGCAATGCTCCATTCATCTAAAAATAGATCGAGTGGTACTTTGATTTTTCTCCACCTAATGATTTTTGTTCGTTTTTTCCTTATGAATACTTAGCTGAGCAGTGTTTGACAAATAATTAAATTCCCATACTCTATTAATGGGCATAACTCACAATTTGACAAATAATTAAATTCCCTATATTTAAGTGTTTCTTTCTTGTTCATATTTCTAATTCGTGAACTGAACCTCTATCCTTTTCTACAAATTAGGATAGCTAATAATGGTTTGCTTATTTATTTTCTGGGTGTTATATTACTAATGTGGAGAAATACTAGAATGAGAGGAAGTGAGATGTTTGGAACATGCCAATGGTTACCTATCTCATCTCTACTCTATTAATGTAAATGCCCCTGCATAGATGTCATGTTCTCCTGAATCTTCTTTTCAGCCATTCATGTGTACATTAATGTTATGCTAATCTATGATTTGTTCGTCCAACAGAAATGGGAGTTGATGTGACTGTATTTAGTATTCTCCATGGGAACCTTACAGAGAATATGTGAATGCTGGTTATTTTCCCACTAGGTGATTTATTGTGTTCTTAGGCTCAAATCGATTCATTGAAGGGAAAGAAAGCTTCAACTGATTGCAAGGTATGACTGGATTGAGCCTTGATTGATTTTTTACAATAATATATGTGGCTTCCCTCTCATATATTGACCTTGGGAGGAGATGTTAATTTGCTTGTGTTAATGTTTGCAAAGATGCATTGTGCTCTAAATTTTCAGTACAAATTTGACTGAATATTTAGACTCTTGAATATGTGCGATCTTACAAAAGGATCTACATTTATTGCTTGAGAAGCCTTGAATTAGACAACTAGATATTGCTTGCATTTTTGTCACCATAGTTGTTGTCAAAATCCTTAAATGCATGTAAACAAAGAAATCTTAATGTTTATGCTGGTATAACTGACGCGCACCAATTGATTTGGTGCAGGAAGACCTATTCAAGGAATGACAACCAGAAAATACACCGAGTACTATCTTTTGTCTACCATACCGTATGAGTATAGATCAGGATGAGCCAACTAAGTCATGTGCTATAGAGCTTAGAAAACACTACTGTGCTGCTAACCAAAGCCCTAACTTCCTGGCCCTTCTCTTTATGTTCTTCTAATCTTGTTGCAGGTTGAAATTAATGAGCTCTTGCTGATTGTTTATGCTTTACACACATTAGCTGAATCATAAGGCCCTAATCGACCACTCCTGACAATAATAATGCTACATGTCTTCATGTTCTTGCTTGATCTGTGAAATGTAACCGTGTTTCGGCAAAATTTTGAGCAGAATCTGAAGTTCGATGTATACAGCCCGCGCAAGTCGAGCACCAGCCGGAAGGTCCCCTGCAGCAGCAACCTGTGTGATCTCCAGACTGAATGCAGTGCTGCAACCAACAGCTGCCCCTACAAGATCGAGTATCTGTCGGACAATACGTCGTCCAACGGGGTGCTGGTTGAGGATGTCCTATACCTTGCGACCGAGTCAGGGGAGTCCAAGATCACCCAAGCCCCCATAACATTCGGGTATGTCCCTTGTGATCTACTACATGACAACGCGCAATTCTGAGTCACTGCTCATTTTTCTGTACTGAATTTGAATTTGAATTTGTGTGCATTGTTAGCTGTGGACGGGTCCAGACGGGTTCGTTTCTAGGCAGCGCCGCGCCGAATGGCCTGCTCGGGCTCGGCATGGACAGCAAGTCGGTGCCGAGTCTGCTGGCGAGCCAAGGAGTCGTCGCCAATTCCTTCTCCATGTGCTTCGGGGAAGACGGACATGGCAGGATCAACTTCGGGGACACGGGAAGCGCCGACCAGCTGGAAACTCCGCTGAACATTTACAAACACAAGTATGTCTGTTTTCATGTCTCACTGTTTCACAGGCAAACAATGTAGGTCTCTGACCTTTACAACGTTCGCCCGCTCTATTTCTGCAGTCCATACTACAACATTAGCATCATAGGAGCTAAGGTGGGAGGTAAAACGTTCAGCACAAAATTCAGCGCAGTAGTGGACTCCGGTACCTCGTTCACGGCTCTCTCCGACCCAGTGTATACCGAGATTACCAGCGTTGTAAGTAGATTTACCGCATTATACGAGTGGTTTCACCATATTTTATATTTTCACAGTATTTACTGGTGGTGTCTATAAGGAGAACATATCCCGTCTATATCTGAAATCTATGAACTATTATATCGATGATGTCGACTTATGTCTACATAGCCTGCCTTCGTATGCTTATATAACCTCAATGTATCCTTTGTATGCTTATATATTATTGTTGTGAACCTTCGTTCGATGTATATTGCTTGCTTGTTAGATATATATATTGCTGGCCATATATTTGTTGGTCATGTATATATTGTTGGATATGTATATATGTTGTTGTTGCCCTCTCAAGCAAGTTAAAAAAAATGCCATATGGCCTGTAAGCCGTGTACCCCAGCGAATAGCACCCGGCTTATAGGCCATATAAGCCACGGGCAAGCAATAAGCCGTGTACCCCAGCAACATGGCACCCGGCTTATAGGCCAAATAAGCCACCGACAGGCTATATAAGCCGTGTGCTCAACTATCTGGCACCCGGCTTACATATAAACCATGAATAGCCTGGAGGCACATGGCTTATATATAAACCGTGTGGCCCGCAGCAGCATCCGGCTTATATATAAACCGTGCAACATATGGGGCACTCAGCGTATGTATAAACCGTGCAATACATACCGGCACTCGTCTTATACAGATGGTGACACGTGGCCGTTAACAGCCGGCTGTCATTATGTTACTTTGTTAAACCGTGTGCCTCGTAGAAACACACGGCTTATATATAAACTGAGTTTTTTTTGCCATGGCACCCGGCTTATACCTGATAAGCCGGTCCACTGCAAGACGTGTACTATAAGCCGTGAGTTTTACACGGCTTATGTATAAACCGAGTTTAAATCGGTATAAGCCGAGTGTATTAGCTACACGGTTTACAATTTTTTTCCTGTAGTGACACCACCACCGGCCGTCACCTACCCACCGTCTCCGCGCCTCCCCTAGGGTTTTTCCTTTTCGAGCCCGCAGCCGCTGCTCGTTGGGTTCGCTTGGCAGTTTGCCGGGTGCGGTGCCTCCCCTAGTGCTCCAGGTTCTTTCTGTTGTTTCTTAAATAAACTTTCAGTAAACTCTGCACAACATGCCCTCGGTCTTGTCTGTACTCCTCTGTATCTTGCTCAGCCTTTTCTGCTTCAGCACATCCATGTTAGCTGCAGCGCAAACAAACATGTCCGAGATCAACCGACACGCCCTCCATTGTTTCAAGTCCGGCATCAGCTTCGATCCCCTTGGCATCCTAAACTCACGGAGCAATGGCTCACTTAACTTCTGCACATGGAAAAGGGTCACTTGCAGCGCAAAGTTTCCACCCAGGGTGGTCTCTCTTGACCTCACCCCGGCTCATCTCCGTGGGCAGTTATCTGGATGCGTAGGCAACTTGACCTTTCTATCCTCGATGACCTGTACTGACAATCATCTGTCGGGAACCATTCCCGAAGAGTTTGGCAAGCTTCCAAACCTCCATACACTGAATCTTGCCGGCAGCATTCTTCAAGGTAACATCCCTGATTCCTTCGGCGCCAACAGTTCACTTTGCTATGTCAATCTTGCAAACAACACACTTACCTGTGGTATCCCTCTCTCATTGGCCAATTGCAAAATTCGAAAAAAAAATGTTGGCCAATTGCTCCTCACTCAACACTCTTATACTGTCAAGCAATAACCTCTCTGGAGCCCCCTATCCCCCTACCTATTCCTCCTCGTCGCGGATGTGCTCCAACAGATGATCAAGAGGGATGGTGGGATGAGTCACCCGCTGTTCCGCGAAGCACCGCCGCTCGTCCTCCAGTACGCTGATGACACAATCATCATCATGCGAGCGGAGCTGAGCGCGGTACGGCGCCTCAAAGGCATCCTTGACGACTTCGCTGCGGCGACGGGGCTCGTCATCAACTTCCACAAAAGCACCGTCGCGCCAGTTCATGTCCCCGAGGATGACCTTTGTGAGATGGTCACTGTGCTTGGCTGCTGTGTTGGGAGTTTCCCTCAAATCTACCTTGGCTTGCCGCTCTTCAACCGCAAGCTCTCCATGGTCGACTTCCTCCCGCTCATTGCAAAGGCCGAACGCTACCTCTCCGGCTGGTGTGCACAGCTTCTTTCCTTCGGCGGGCGCCTGGTGCTTCTCAATGCCGTGCTGGACGCTCTCCCCACGTATGCCATCTCTGCGATGGAGGTCCCGCCCTCCGTCCTCCGGGCGATCAACGCACTAAGTCGCTCCTTCCTCTGGACCGCGACGGACAAAGCCTCTGGGGCCAGTGCCTCGTGGCGTGGGATCGCGTTGTCCGTCCAAAAGGGGAGGGAGGGCTGGGAGTGCGCGCGCTCCCGGTCCAAAACCGGTGCCTGCTGCTGAAGCTACTTCATCGTCTCCACTCCAACCAAGATGCATCGTGGCCTCGCTGGGTCTGGGGTGAGCTGGGACGCTCGCTGCTGACCTCGGCAACGGCGGTGTCGCTGCCCGGACCGCACTGGGCTTCCCTCGCCAAGCTTATGCCAGTGTATAGGGCGGTCACCTGCGTGTCCGTCGGCGACGGGCGCACCACGGCATTCTGGCTGGACTCTTGGCTGCCAGGTGGTGCCCTCTCTGTCCAAATGAGCTCCCTCTTCTCCCACACCACCATGCGTGCGGCCTCGGTTGCCCGCGTCGTCCAACACGGGTTGGCTGGGGTACTCGTCCCTCGCCTGAACCGTGCGGGGAGCGGGGAGTTCGCGGTGCTCCTTCCCATCGTCAGGGCGCTGACCCTCACTTTGGAGCCGGATGTGCGGATCTTGTGACATGGCTGTGCCAAAGGCGCCGGGCTCTCCTCTGTTGGAGATATGCCCTAGAGGCAATAATAAAAGCATTATTATTATATCTCCTTGTTCATGATAATTGTCTCTTATTCATGCTTGAATTGTATTGTACGGAAACAGCGATACATGTGTGAATACACAGATCACAATGAGTCCCTGGTAGGCCTCTAGTTGCCAGCTCGTTGATCAACAGATGGTCACGGTTTCCTGACCATGGACATGAGATGTCGGTGATAACGGGATCACATCATTAGGAGAATGATGTGATGGACAAGACCCAATTGAGCATAACACGAGATCGTATAGTTTGTAATGCATAAGCTTTTCGGTGTCAAGTATTTATTCCTTAGACCATGAGGTTGTACAACTCCCGGATACCGTAGGAGTACTTTGGGTGTGCCAACCGTCACAACGTAACTGGGTGGCTATAAAGGTACGCATCGGGTATCTCCGAAAGTGTCTGTTGAGTTGGTACGAACCAAGACTGGGATGTTGTCACTCCGTATGACGGAGAGGTACCTCTGGGCCCACTCGGTAATACATCATCATAATGAGCTCAATGTGACTAAGTAGTTAGTCACGGGATGATGGATTACGGATCGAGTAAAGAGACTTGCCATAACGAGATTGAACAAGGTATCGGGAATACCGACGATCGAATCTCGGGCAAGTACCGTACCGATGGACAAAGGGAATAACATACAGGATTAAGTGAATCCTTGACACAGTGGTTCATCCGATGAAGATCATCGAGGAACACGTGGGAACCAACATGGGTATCCAGATCCCGCTGTTGGTTATTGACCGGAGAGTGGTCTCGATCATGTCTACGTGTCTCCCGAACCCGTAGGGTCTACACACTTAAGGTTCGGTAACGCTAGGGTCGTAGAGATTAATGCACGTGGAAACCCTAAAGTTGTTCGGAGTCCCGGATGAGATCCCGGACGTCACGAGGAGTTCCGGAATGGTCCGGAGGTAAAGATTGATATATGGGAAGTCCAGTTTCGGCCAACGGGTGATCTCCGGGGGTCACCGGGAGCGTCCCGGGACCATCGGAGGGGCCCCGGGGGTCCACCGGGTGGGGCCACCCCTCCCGGTGGGGCCCCTAGGCCGCAAGGGGATGTGTCCAGCCATCTGGGCTGGCGCACCACCAAGGGAGGCCCACCTCCCCTGCGCCTAGGGATAAACCCTAAGGGGAGGGGGGCCACCACTTGCCTTGGGGGAGGGGGACTCCTCCCTGGCCGCCGCCCCCCTTGCAGATTTGATCTGCAAGGGGCTGGCGCCCCCCTGGCCCCCTATATATATGTGGGGGGGGGAGAGGGCAGCCGCACCTCAGCCCTGGCGCCTCTCCCCCTCCCGTCACACCTCCCAACTCCTACGCAGGGCGCCCGGCGAAGCCCTGCTGCGATCTCCACTGCATCCGTCATCACGCCGTCGTGCTACCGGATCTCTAACGACTTCTCCCCCCCCCCCTTGCTGGATCAAGAAGGAGGTGACGTTGCTGCACCGTACGTGTGTTGAACGCGGAGGTGCCGTCCGTTCGGCGCTAGATCATCGGTGACGAAGAACGTGAAGAGTACGACTACTTCATCCTTGCTTCGTTGAAAGCTTCCGCACGCAATCTTCATAACGGTATGTAGATGCACTCTCAGTTGCTCGTTGCTAGATGTCTCCATAGTTGGATCTTGGTGAAGACGTAGAAATTTTTTGATTTATGCTACGTTCACCAACAGTGGCATCTGAGCCTAGGTTTTATGCGTAGCATCTTGGCACGAGTAGAACACAAAGCAGTTGTGGGCGTATGATCTTGTTCAACTTTCTTACCGTTACTAGTCAATCTTGATTCGGCGGTATTGTGGGATGAAGCGGCCCGGACCGACCTTACACGTACGCTTACGTGAGACTGGTTCCACCGACAGACATGCACTAGATGCATAAGGTGGCTGGCGGGTGTCAGTCTCTCCTACTTTAGTCGGATCGGATTCGATGAAAAGGGTCCTTATGAAGGGTAAATAGAAGTTGACAAAATCACGTTGTGGTTTTGGCGTAGGTAAGAAACGTTCTTGCTAGAAATCCTATAGAAGCCACGTAAAACTTGCAACAACAATTAGAGGACGTCTAACTTGTTTTTGCAGCATGTGTTTTGTGACGTGGTATGGCCAAGAACGAAGATGTGATGAATGATATATGTGATGTATGAGATTGATCATGTTTTTGTAATAAGGAATCACGACTTGCATGTCGATGAACTTGACAACCGGCAGGAGCCATAGGAGTTGTCTTTATTATTGTATGACCTGCGTGTCACTGAATAAACGCCATGTAATTACTTTACTTCATTGCTAAACGTTAGCTATAGTAGTAGAAGTAATAGTTGGCGTGACGACTTCTTCAAGACACGATGATGGAGATCATGATGATGAAGATCATGGTGTCGAGCCGGTGACAAGATGATCATGGTGCCCCGAAGATGGAGATCCAAGGAGCAAGATGATATTGGCCATATCATGTCACTATAATTGATTGCATGTGATGTTTATCATGTTTTTTGCATCTTGTTTACTTAGAACGACGGTAGTAAATAAGATGATCTCTCACTAAAATTTCAAGTAATGTGTTTCCCCTAACTGTGCACCGTTGCTAAAGTTCGTTGCTCCGAAGCACCACGTGATGATCGGGTGTGATAGGTTCTAACGTTCACATACAACGGGTGTAAGACAGATTTACACACGCAATACACTTAGGGTTCACTTGACGAGCCTAGCATGTACAGACATGGCCTCGGAACACGGAAGACCGAAAGGTCGAACACGAGTCGTATAGAAGATACGATCAACATAAAGATGTTCACCGTTTTTGACTAGTCCGTCTCACGTGATGATCGGACACGGACTACTCGATTCGGATCGTGTATCACTTAGATGACTAGAGAGATGTCATTCTGAGTGGGAGTTCATTATAATTTGATTAAGATGAACTTAATTATCATGAACTTAGTCTAAATTATTTACAATATCTCTTGTAGATCAAATGGCCCACGCTCCAGTTTCCCTCAACTTCAACGCGTTCCTAGAGAAAACCAAGCTGAAAGACGATGGTAGCAACTATACGGATTGGGTCCGTAACCTGAGGATTATCCTCATAGCTGCCAAGAGAACTTATGTCCTAGAAGCACCGCTAGGTGATGCACCCGTTTTCCCAGCGACTCAAGACGTTATGAACGCCTGGCAGTCGCGTTGTGATGATTACTCCCTGGTTCAGTGCGGCATGCTTTACAGTTTAGAATCGGGGCTTCAAAAGCGTTTTGAGCACCATGGAGCATATGAGATGTTCGAAGAGCTAAAAATGGTTTTCCCAGCTCATGCCCGAGTCGAGAGATATGATGTCTCCGACGCATTCTACAGCTGTAAGATGGAGGAGAACAGTTCTGTCAGTGAGCACATCCTCAAGATTTCAGGATTGCACAACCGCTTGTCTCAGCTGGGAATGAATCTCCCGGATGAAGCGGTCGTTGACAGAATCCTTCAGTCGCTCCCACCAAGCTTCAAGAGCTTCGTGCTGAACTTCAATATGCAGGGGATGGAGAAGTCCATTCCCGAGGTGTATTCGATGCTGAAATCAGCGGAGGTAGACATCAAGAAAGAACATCAAGTGTTGATGGTCAATAAAACCACTAAGTTCAAGAAAGGCAAGGGTAAGAAGAACTTCAAGAAGGACGGCAAGCAAGTTGCCACGCCTGGCAAGCCTGTTGTTGGGAAGAAGCCAAAGTATGGACCCAAGCCAGAGACTGAGTGCTTTTATTGCAAGGGAATGGGTCACTGGAAGCGGAACTGCCCCGAATACTTAGCAGACAAGAAGGCCGGCAACGTCAAAGGTATATATGATATACATGTTATTGATGTGTACCTTACCAGCACTCGTAGTAGCTCCTGGGTATTCGATACCGGTGCAGTTGCTCACATTTGTAACTCAAAACAGGAGCTGCGGAATAAACGGAGACTAGCGAAGGATGAGGTGACGATGCGCGTCGGGAATGGTTCCAAGGTCGATGTGATCGCCGTCGGCACGCTACCTCTACATCTACCCTCGGGATTAGTTTTAAACCTGAATAATTGTTATTTAGTACTAGCTTTGAGCATGAACATTGTTTCTGGATCTCGTCTTATGCGAGATGGATATTCTTTCAAATCGGAGAATAATGGTTGTTCTATTTATTTGAGAGATATGTTTTATGGTCATGCCCCGCTGGTCAATGGTTTATTTTTGATGAATCTCGAACGTAGTGATACACATATTCATAGTGTAGATGCCAAAAGATGTAAAGTTGATAATGATAGTCCCACATACTTGTGGCATTGCCGCCTTGGTCATATTGGTGTCAAACGTATGAAGAAGCTCCATTCGGATGGACTTCTAGAGTCTCTTGATTATGAATCATTTGACACGTGCGAACCATGCCTCTTGGGCAAGATGACCAAGACTCCGTTCTCCGGAACAATGGAGCGAGCAACCAACTTGCTGGAAATCATACATACCGATGTGTGCGGTCCAATGAGTGTTGAGGCTCGCGGAGGCTATTGTTATGTTCTCACCCTCACGGATGACTTGAGTAGATATGGGTATATCTATTTGATGAAACACAAGTCTGAGACCTTTGAAAAGTTCAAGGAATTTCAGAATGAGGTTGAGAATCAACGTGACAGAAAAATAAAGTACTTGCGATCGGATCGTGGGGGTGAATATTTAAGTCATGAATTTGGCACACACCTTAGAAGCTGTGGAATTGTTTCACAATTGACACCGCCCGGAACACCTCAACGTAACGGTGTGTCCGAACGTCGAAATCGTACTCTGTTGGACATGGTGCGATCTATGATGTCCCTCACCGATTTACCGCTATCTTTTTGGGGTTATGCTTTAGAGACTGCCGCATTCACTTTAAATAGGGCTCCGTCAAAATCCGTTGAGACGACTCCGTATGAACTTTGGTTTGGCAAGAAACCGAAGCTGTCGTTTCTGAAAGTTTGGGGTTGCGATGCTTATGTCAAGAAACTTCAACCTGAAAAGCTCGAACCCAAATCGGAAAAATGCGTCTTCATAGTATACCCAAAGGAAACTATTGGGTACATCTTCTACCACAGATCCGAAGGCAAAGTCTTTGTTGCCAAGAATGGATACTTTCTGGAGAAAGAGTTTCTCTCGAAAGAAGTGAGTGGGAGGAAAGTAGAACTTGATGAGGTGACAGTCACCCCTCCTGGACCGGAAAGTAGCGCAGCGCAGGAAACTGTTCCTGAGGTGCCTGCACCGACAAGGGAGGAAGATAATGATAATGGTCATGAAGAAATAGATCAAGTTACTACTGAGCTTCGAAGGTCCACAAGGGCACGTTCCGCACCAGAGTGGTACGGCAACCCTGTCCTAGAAATCATGTTGTTAGACAACGGTGAACCTTCGAACTATGAAGAAGCGATGGCGGGCCCAGATTCCAATAAATGGCTTGGAGCCATGAAATCCGAGATAGAATCCATGTATGAAAACAAAGTATGGACTTTGGTGGACTTGCCTGATGATAGGCACGCCATAGAAAACAAATGGATATTTAAGAGGAAGACAGACGCGGATGGTAATGTGACCATCTATAAGGCTCGGCTTGTCGCTAAGGGTTATCGACAAGTTCAAGGGATTGACTACGATGAGACTTTCTCTCCCGTAGCGATGCTGAAGTCAGTCAGAATCATGTTAGCTATTGCCGCATTCTATGATTATGAGATATGGCAAATGGATGTCAAAACAGCATTCCTTAATGGCTTCCTCAAGGAAGAGTTGTATATGATGCAACCGGAAGGTTTTGTCGATCCAGAGAACGCTAACAAGGTATGCAAGCTCCAGCGCTCGATTTACGGGCTGGTGCAAGCATCTCGGAGTTGGAATATTCGCTTTGATGAGGTGATCAAAGCGTTTGGCTTTATACAGACTTATGGAGAAGCCTGTATTTACAAGAAAGTGAGTGGGAGCTCTGTGGCATTTCTCATATTATATGTGGATGACATACTGCTGATGGGAAATGATATAGAATTCTTGGAAAATGTAAAGGCCTACTTGAATAAAAGTTTTTCAATGAAGGACCTTGGAGAAGCTGCTTACATATTAGGCATCAAAATCTATAGAGATAGATCGAGACGCCTCATAGGTCTTTCACAAAGTACATACCTTGACAAAATATTGAAGAAGTTCAATATGGATCAGTCTAAGAAGGGATTCTTGCCTGTTTTGCAAGGTATGAGATTGAGTAAGACTCAGTCGCCGACCACGGCAGAAGATAGAGAAAAGATGAGTGTCATTCCCTATGCCTTGGCAATAGGTTCTATCATGTATGCCATGTTGTGTACCAGACCTGATGTGAACCTTGCCATAAGTTTGGTAGGGAGGTACCAAAGTGATCCCGGTACGGAACACTGGACAGCGGTCAAGAACATCCTGAAGTACCTGAAAAGGACTAAGGATATGTTTCTCGTTTATGGAGGTGACGAAGAGCTCGTCGTAAAGGGTTACGTCGATGCTAGCTTCGACACAGATCTGGATGACTCTAAGTCACAAACCGGATACGTGTATATTTTGAATGGAGGGGCAGTCAGCTGGTGCAGTTGCAAGCAAAGCGTGGTGGCAGCATCTACATGTGAAGCGGAGTACATAGCTACTTCTGAAGCAGCGCAGGAAGGAGTCTGGATGAAGGAGTTCATCACCAACCTAGGAGTCATTCCAAGCGCGTCAAGCCCGATGACTCTCTTCTGTGACAACACTGGTGCTATTGCTATTACCAAGGAGCCCAGGTTTCACAAGAAGACCAAGCACATCAAACGCCGTTTCAACTCCATCCGGAATTATGTTCAGGATGGAGATATAGATATTTGTAAAGTGCATACGGATCTGAATGTAGCAGACCCGTTGACTAAACCTCTTTCACGAGCAAAACATGATCAACACCAGAACTCTATGGGTGTTCGATTCATCACAATGTAACTAGATTATTGACTCTAGTGCAAGTGGGAGACTGTTGGAGATATGCCCTAGAGGCAATAATAAAAGCATTATTATTATATCTCCTTGTTCATGATAATTGTCTGTTATTCATGCTTGAATTGTATTGTACGGAAACAGCGATACATGTGTGAATACACAGATCACAATGAGTCCCTGGTAGGCCTCTAGTTGCCATCTCGTTGATCAACAGATGGTCACGGTTTCCTAACCATGGACATGAGATGTCGGTGATAATGGGATCACATCATTAGGAGAATGATGTGATGGACAAGACCCAAACTTGAGCATAACACGAGATCGTATAGTTCGTAATGCATAAGCTTTTCGGTGTCAAGTATTTATTCCTTAGACCATGAGGTTGTACAACTCCCGGATACCGTAGGAGTACTTTGGGTGTGCCAACCATCACAACGTAACTGGGTGGCTATAAAGGTACGCATCGGGTATCTCCGAAAGTGTCTGTTGAGTTGGTACGAACCAAGACTGGGATGTTGTCACTCCGTATGACGGAGAGGTACCTCTGGGCCCACTCGGTAATACATCATCATAATGAGCTCAATGTGACTAAGTAGTTAGTCACGGGATGATGGATTACGGATCGAGTAAAGAGACTTGCCATAACGAGATTGAACAAGGTATCGGGAATACCGACGATCGAATCTCGGGCAAGTACCGTACCGATGGACAAAGGGAATAACATACAGGATTAAGTGAATCCTTGACACAGTGGTTCATCCGATGAAGATCATCGAGGAACACGTGGGAACCAACATGGGTATCCAGATCCCGCTGTTGGTTATTGACCGGAGAGTGGTCTCGGTCATGTCTACGTGTCTCCCGAACCCGTAGGGTCTACACACTTAAGGTTCGGTAACGCTAGGGTCGTAGAGATTAATGCACGTGGAAACCCGAAAGTTGTTCGGAGTCCCGGATGAGATCCCGGACGTCACGAGGAGTTCCGGAATGGTCCGGAGGTAAAGATTGATATATGGGAAGTCCAGTTTCGGCTCCGGGGGTCACCGGGAGCGTCCCGGGACCACCGGAGGGGCCCCGGGGGTCCACCGGGTGGGGCCACCCCTCCCGGTGGGGCCCCTAGGCCGCAAGGGGATGTGTCCAGCCATCTGGGCTGGCGCACCACCAAGGGAGGCCCACCTTCCCTGCGCCTAGGGATAAACCCTAAGGGGAGGGGGAGCCACCACTTGCCTTGGGGGAGGGGGACTCCTCCCTGGCCGCCGCCCCCCCTTGCAGATTGGATCTGCAAGGGGCTGGCGCCCCCCCTGGCCCCCTATATATATGTGGGGGGGGGAGAGGGCAGCCGCACCTCAGCCCTGGCGCCTCTCCCCCTCCCGTCACACCTCCCAACTCCTACGCAGGGCGCCCGGCGAAGCCCTGCTGCGATCTCCACTGCATCCGTCATCACGCCGTCGTGCTGCCGGATCTCTGACGACTTCTCCTCCCCCCTTGCTGGATCAAGAAGGAGGTGACGTTGCTGCACCGTACGTGTGTTGAACGCGGAGGTGCCGTCCGTTCGGCGCTAGATCATTGGTGACGAAGAACGTGAAGAGTACGACTACTTCATCCTTGCTTCGTTGAAAGCTTCCGCACGCAATCTTCATAACGGTATGTAGATGCACTCTCAGTTGCTCATTGCTAGATGTCTCCATAGTTGGATCTTGGTGAAGACGTAGAAAATTTTTGATTTATGCTACGTTCACCAACATCCTCCTCTGGCCTATACCAGCTTTGCCACCTTGGGGGGGTGCTCGCGCCGTACGCCGACTATGTCTGGAACAACTACGCTCCTAGCCGCGTCCGCTTCTTCGCCTGGCTCTTGGTTCAAGCTCGGATCCAGACAAGGGACGTCCTCTTGCGGAAACACATCCTGGAAGCGGCTGACGCTGGATGCCCCATCTGTTCGGCTACCCTGGAGTCGGCAGGGCACCTCATCTTCGGCTGCTCCTTTGCTCGGCGATTCTGGTCCGTGGTGGGGGTTACCTCACCAGCTTCATCCGTCGAGCTGCTACCCACTATGTCTGCGCCTAGCTCGGTGCCGCCACGGGCGGGCTCGACCTTCATCCTACTCTGTTGTTGGCAACTTTGGAAGCACCGCAACGCGGTGGTTTTCCAAGGGTTGCCACCGTCGCTCTCCCGACTACTACTCCTGTGTAGAGAAACGCCGTGCTCTGGCGAGTGCGTCTGCCTGCGCCCCTGAGACAGGCGTCGGAAGCATGGCTTCGATGCCTGTCAAACCCTACTGACGCTTAATGCGTGTTGCATGCCCCCCACTCCCACCTCTACCCCTCTATCCCTCTCTACCGTCATCTATGTAAATGCACCTGCTCGCTCATGTTTACCTGGGCTCCTGGCCCCCCATATATGAAAATTCAGGTGGGGAAAACTCCCCCCCGGTGAAAATTCAAAAAAAATAACCTCTCTGGAGAGACCCCTTCTACTCTGTTTGAGAAGTTGCGGTCCATCGAGCAGATTAATCTAGCTCCAAATAATTATCTGGTCCAGTGCCGGAATTCTTTTCCATTTCTGCTTAATTATAGTTTGTCTTGTAGGTGTGTTTATTGTTTTAATGCATTGCTTCTTCGCGGAGTATGGAATAGGTTGCGAGATCTCCGTAGGAGGCGACGTTTATAGTTTTGGAGCGCTTCTACTGAGTTGCTTACCAGGAAATGATCTACTGAAGATATGTTCATGGATGGACTCAACCTTTGTAAGTTCTGCGAATCCATGCTCCGATCCCAGACGGAGTTGCAGAAACTCTAGACCCTCATATGGCGCATGAGGAGCATCAAGGAAGCGCAGAAGCATGGATGCAGAGATATGCCGTCCCGTTGGTTGCTCTTGGGATGTCGTGCGCCATGGAATCTCCCAAGGACAGGCCTGGAATGAAAGATGTCTATGCGGAGCTCTCTTCCATTAGAGCCTCTTTTCTGGAACGCCACCATGATTGACGAATAGTATATCAGTTCTGTTTTAGAGCATACTGATTCATTATCGTTAAGAATGTACTATCTCCGTTCTCAAATATATGATGCTTTGGTAGGCTAGTTCGGAGGTACGTAGTATTATGTTAACTGGTAGGGTACAGCTTTTGCCCTATCTATTTGACAAACTGAAATAGAATTTGGGGACAGAGATGTGAATTGCAGTTAGCCATGATTGGATGCTGGAAGTATCAACCATGCTTTGTTGTATATTTGCTGATTTTTGTTTTGTTTTGACATTGACGTGCATGTATTGTGAAATTCTTGTGCTGATTAATTTGCAACGTGCCATCTACCTTTGAACCAATTGAATTCCAATCAACAAGTCATGGGGATTCAGAGTTGATGACAACCAAGAGTTAGATAAGCAGAATTCTATCTATTATTATTAGGTACACCCATAAAGTGGATTCTAATGAATTGCCACTACTCAGTTTATAATCAATTATGATGCACTTCATAGAAGATACATTATACGGTGAACTCAGAAATTTCACCAAGAATTGAAGTATGTTTTCACTAAGAATTAAGCATTGTTGCTCAGAAATTTCAGCCAATACAGATGACCAGATGCACATATTTCTTTGAACTGACAGATCCAAAAATCAGCTATATATATATATATGCAACCGGGTTCTAGAAATATACTCTAGATACAAAGAACGCAATTAGGAAATACAGTACGCACTAGTTTTCCAACATAGGGAGCTCCAGTACTGAACATGTACTCTTTCTAGGAACTCAAATATTAATAACTAGAGGTCTGTTGAACCAGGATTTACAGCAAAGTATCCACGTCACAGATTTTTAGTCAAGAACGTGTAGATCTGCAGGTTAATCAGCAGAGCTCAAAGAATGCCTCTTTGATAGACAAAATTCTGGCACAAACTTCTCCCATTCCTGGTCGATCTTTAGGCGATTCCATGGAACACAGGAGTCCAACTTCAACCAAGGGTAACATATATCTCCGCATAAATACTCTGTCACGTGCATGCTGCTGCTCATGGGACAAATGGGGATCCAAAACCTCTCCGAGTCTACCTGGAAACGCTGAGCTGACAAACTTGTGCAGGCTCAGGCCATCAGTGAACATCGCATCAGTCGGCCGCCTACCGGTGAGCATTTCCAGAAGCAAGACCCCGAAACCGTAGATGTCGCACCCTGTTGAGACTTTGTATCCCATACAATACTCTGTAAAAGCATTTATGACATGTTAATACAAGAGAGAGACCAACAGGAAATACTGAAAATGAAGTTGAACTCACCGGGAGCGACGTATCCAATTGTTCCTTCCACACCAACCAAATCTTCTGGACTACCAGGAACTGAAGAGAGAAACCTCGCTGACCCAAAATCACCAACTCTCGCGGTCATGTCGTAGTCCAAAAGAACATTGCCTGGCTTCAAATCGCAGTGGATTAGAGGAGGCGTCAGCTGGTTGTGCATATAATCCAGAGCCAATGCAACATCCATTGCAATTCTTAACCTCTGGCCCAAGCTCAGTACTCTCTTGGGGCTATTGTTGTGTAGCTTCGGGTGCACCCACATGTCCAAGCTTCCATTGGCCATGAAGTCAAAAACTATAGCTTTGAACTCATTGTTTTCTAGGTCCACTGTCGAACATACGGTAACAGCTTTGACAAGATTACGATGGCGGGTGTTTCGCAACACCTCGCACTCGGTAACGAAGCTGTCACGCGCACCATTCTCCTGGAGATGGAATAACTTGATGGCGACCAAGTCCGTGTCAAACTCAAACTCAAACTCAAACCAAGTCGGATAAAGATCCTAGAGATGGGACTGGTCCAACTAGGGAGTTGTGTACAAGATCAATCAGTCGGAGGTACGCTGCGTTTGCAAGTGATGATGGAATTAATCCCGCAAATTTGTTACTCGACAAGGACAACTGTTCAAGGTTTGGTAATGTGTTTCCAATGCTAGGTGGTATAAGTCCAGTAAGGTTGTTTTGGGCTAAACCAAGGTAAATGAGTGATGATATGTTACAAAGTTTGGCCGAGAGATGCCCCGAGAAGGAATTGTTAGCTAAACTCAGCGCACTAAGGTTCTGAACAAGACTCAGCGTTTCTGGAATCGCTCCTGATAAACTGTTTGTGTCAAGCCGTATCTCTATGAGAGAAGAAAGATTTCCCAGTGACGAAGGTATGCTTCCAGAAAGGTTGTTAGATGAAAGGTCTAGAATTCGGAGGCTTGACATCTTATGGAAATCTGGGATAGTGCCGACCAAAATGTTGTCTGCGAGATCAACATACCTAAGAGATGTACTAGTGCCTAATGATCTAGGGATGATACCTACAAGACCGTTCCTTCCAAGTATCAGATATCGTAGGTGCTGAAGTGTGCCTAACTCCTCAGGGATGACTCCAGAGAAGTCATTATCTGAAAGGTCTACCAGTTCTAGTGATGTAAGGTTAGCTAGCGAAGGAGATAACTGACCCGCAAGGTTTGCAGAGCTTAAGTTGAGTGAGACCACACGAGGTGGAAGAGCTGTACCGCAAGCGACCCCTCTCCAGCTGCAGAAGCCGATCGAGGTGTGCCATGAAACCAAGACACCCTGGGGATCACTGGTGAGGTCACGCTTGAAGGAGAGGAGGGCCTGCCGGTCGACCTCGGAACCATTGGTGATGGATTTTGCAACGGTGTTGGACGACATGAAGATAAGAAGGTGGGCGAAGAGAATGAGGATGCCATGTCCATGCGGAGAAAGTGAGCGGAGAGTTCCTGCAGGTGCCATGTCTAATGCAGTGCATCTTGTGCGAATTCCTTCTCTATATGTGCCCCCCAGTGTAGACTTGGTGTTGACTTGCTTGTAACCTCCATCACATACCAACACCAGAGTGGTAGAACAACATGTGGATGGGAATTGAAACGATAAGGTGACAAAGACCCAGAAAGAGATGGTCTGCAAAGACTGGTCCGTCCATGGAGTTGATCCAACACTTGCGATACTTGGCTAGGTGTGCTTCTGACAACATGGGACCAAGGGACTGAGAGAGCTAGTCAAGCATGCAGGTCGGATCTTGATTCTGTCAAGAAGATGGGTAGGGCATTCCAACAAGCACTTGATGTGCAGCAACAGCTCATTCTTGACGGAGTCACCGGTGGTACGGCAACCAACATGGCTCTGCTTGATTGAGATGTGGTGGACTGGACTCTGTGTGGTTGGACCGACGGGCGAAGAGAAAGGGAGCACACATACTTGCACGGCGGCGACCTCGATTTTTTGGCGTTTCGGCGGGCGTCGGCTCCACCGCCGCAGTCATGGCCTGGCCTCCACCAACTTGAGAAACAGAGGCGTGGCGACGGTGAACGCAGGCGCAAGCGAAGGTCTAGCACGATGATGGGATGGGGAGAGAGTCGGAGAGGTCCCTGCCGGCTGCCGGAGCCGGCGGCGTTCCCTTCACAAACTTGTCCTGCGCTGCTCGCCGGAACTGGTCCTAGGAACCGTCCTGGAACTCGCGAACGGCGTCAATACGATCCTGGAAGTTGGAAATACAACATCGATACTGTCCTCCAACTTGCGCAACTGGTCCTAGGCTACGTCTCCGCGTACGACGCAGTGTACTGCCGTTGGCACGTCGGTAGACGGACGACTTGGTTGTTTCAATTCCTGGTCAAAAACCCCAATTGCAGCCCCGCGACGCAATCCCTAGCTCCATCGCGCTCCCGCATCAAGCTCCGGAGGCAGCGCCAGCTTGACGGACAGCCCTGTATCCGGCAACTACGACGTTATCGTCGCCGCCGCTCGCTCGAGCCGCTTCATCCTTGGGCTAAGGGTTCTGCAGGAGGCGACAGGGGGAGCCCTGTCTTCACCCGACGACGGGACATGTCCTCGCGCGGGACGCCTTCCATGGAAGCGCCGGAAACGCGCTACAGTGGGCGCGTGCTGATGGTGTCGGCGCTCGGAGATGGCAGCAATGCGGTGAGGCCGACAGCACTTGTGGCCGCCATCGAGAAGAGGTGGGCACCGAGGTCTTATGCCCCCTCCCCCTGCATGACCCGTGGTTGTTATTCTCGACACCGGAGCAGTGCACAAGTGTTGCCACCGGTGGATTTAGTTCACCCCTGTTC
Organism: Secale cereale; assembly: GCA_902687465.1. Classification (NCBI taxonomy): domain Eukaryota; kingdom Viridiplantae; phylum Streptophyta; class Magnoliopsida; order Poales; family Poaceae; genus Secale; species Secale cereale. The sequence goes on along the minus strand of LR738710.1, from coordinate 10,333,366 downwards.
TGGGCATGGTTGATGACTCTGGCTAGTTTGGTGTTGTGTAGTGAACTTGTGAGTTGTGTCTTGTTTGTTGAGTGAACTTGGCCATGAGCTGCTGATTGTGTACCGAGCTTCATTGCCAAGTGAGCTTGATGATGTGTAGTGAGCTTATGGGTGTTGTAACTTCGGTACAATTGAAGCAATGTGCTATCTAAGTTGTTGTGGATTCACAAAGTGAAATGTGGTTGCATTAACAATATTTGGCAACATATTGACAACATTTATCTGAATTTTCAGAGAGGACACGTATAAAGTGGTCTTCTGACTATATTTGGATATATTTTGACAGCATTTTGACCAAGAGGAACATATAGCTGTAATTTGGGCACACACACATCTGACTAAATATGGACACATTTTGACAGCATTTCTCTGTATTCTTAGAAACTGAGACAACATATAACTGAAAATGCTTGAATGGTATCACTGTATAACTGAAGATAACAGAAAATACATCTACCTGAATTTTGTTTGACTGAACAACATATATGTATGACTGAATCTGCATGAAATACAATATATATCAACTGAAAATTCATTAAACACAAACATATATCAACAGAAGTACATATATGTACCGAATCTCCATCCCACTGTTTTCCTCCTCCACCATTGTAGCTATCGTCATGATCCACATAAACATCAAGAATTTGTGCCCATTATTTACCACTCTCACAATGCTCTCACTTTCTTCATCATTGGACAACAACCTTGCACCATCTTCATTTAGTTGACACCCGGGCAGCAACCAATACAGATATATCCTAGCAGCAGTTTCATAACCGATGTCTTCTGTCAATTCATCAAACATTCTCATGCTAACATAACAACTATCACAGAAATCATATCAAGCCTTCGCACCATTAAGATATGATATGTTGCTGCCACTCCCATGAATCAACTCCACTGTTAAAAAGGGACTGTCTTTGCTTGTAACATACCAAAATTAAACATTTAGGCGCTTAGTTGCAGAAACCTAATTTTCTGCAAACCCAAGCGTAATGCGCGTATGGTTCCATGAAACCGAAGTAAAAAACATAGGGAAACCCTAAACCATTGCCTAGTCGAGTGAAAACTCACACCATCCTAGCAAAAATCATGCCCGAGAAGAGAAATTTAGCACTTACGCGCGACCACTTCATCCGGCCGTCGTATCGGGGTACACATCCGCTCCTCAAACCACCACCCGTGGTTCCAGATAGGGGCCCGTACCTTCTTTCGCCGTCCCGGGGGCGCTCAGCAGCCTGACCCGCCGGCGATGATCACGCCACGGCCGTCGGAGCGCAGCGGCTCTGCTACAGACGAACGAACAGAGGGTTCGAGGGCGAATGAGACAGCAAACCAAAACGCAAGGGGCCGAACAAAAAAATACCAGCCACTCGCGATTCGCACCGGCTGCCTGCGATATTTTTCTTTTTTGCTCTGCTGACGTGGTTGTCGTGCCATACATGATTTGTATGCAGATGTGTATCCCAGGACCGGTTGCCCAACTTGCAGGAACGTACTGAAACTGTATTTCCAACTTCAAGGACCGTATTGACGCCGTTCGCGAGTTCCAGGACGGTTCTGGACATCACCGCCAAGTTGCAGGACGATACATGCATTTTACTCCTCCATTATGTATCGTCGTGTTGTACTGTATCAGCTAACCTGGTCCAAAATAACTGTGTACTTTTTTGTTGGTATACACAGTGAAACATGATACACATTGAAACATGAAAAGAAAATCGTAGCGAAACATTTTTGAAACGAGATAAATGTTGACAGCAACCCTAAAAAGTTGCATGAAATTCAAAGCAACCACGGACGATGGATCCATACATGGAATATCATGTGCATGGTGGATAAACCACTCTCAGAACAGAGTGCATTTGCGGTCATTGAATTTGTCTCGTGAGCGCAATTTGGATATAAACCACCAAAGACTCGAAGAAAAGCGTTCAGCCAGAAGTGGATATGGGCCGGATAATGTTGAAAATGGAAATTCTGTTTCCTCGGTGTTCAGCCAGAAAATGTAGATCTGTTTTCGCAGGAAATTTTTCCAGTGACTAATGATGATCTTGACTCCCTGCTGGTTAATTTCACCGCCCTGTCTACCATCGACACCGGTCACCAATCGCACGACTAATTTTACAAAATCGTTGTGATTTTAAGAAATCAAACAGTTGTTGCGATCCTGGCAAAAAAATATCCAAGCTAGTAATCTCTTTCGTGAAGAGGGAACCAACAAATCAACAGCATTACATATGGACCTAAGCTGTAACAATTTTCTGCTCCGATCAAGGCTGCTCCACTTATCGAAAAATAAACAGATCACAAGAACTGAGAAGTCACAATCTTTGGAGCAAGAACACACAAAGAGGTGGCCTCCACCAAATGAAACGATGGCTCAGTTGATCAACACGACCAGAGCTTGTGATGACTATGATGCCCTACAACCAAAGGTAACGAGTGCAGATATCAGTTTCACTGGCTTCTAGATATATGCACTTCAAGATCCCAAGTATTCACAACAGGCAATATCATAACCGTCTCTAAACAATATCATAACAAGATGAATTAAAGCGGCTATATCATAACCGTCTCTATACAAAGGGAAATTCCCATTTCCTTGAAGTGCATATCAATAAGTTGCAAGATGAATTAAAGCGGCTATATCATAACCGTCCGTAAACAAAGGGAAATTCCCATTTCCTTGATGTTACAGATACATACATGATGAAAGCATCTGATCAAGCCAAAAAAGCTCACAAAAGAACACATGGCATAAACGATAAGAACTCAAATAGCAAGTTAAGTCAGCCATGCACTGTGAGGCTGCATCAGAGCTTGATGTGTCTTCTACTCCCTCCGTTCCTAAATATAAGTCTTTTTAGAGATTTCAATAAGGACTACATACGTATGTATATAGACATATTTTAGAGTGTAGATTCACTCATTTTGCTTCATATGTAGTCCGCATTCAAATCCCTAAAAAGACTTATATTTAGGAACAAAGGGAGTACTTTTTAACCAATTGAATTCCAGTTAACACATCATGGGGTTTCAGAGCTGATGGCCATAGAGCAGGTGATGAAATAACTGTGTGTTGCATGTGCATTTCCTGCTTCATTAGATAAGCTACACCAGTGATGGACTGACGAATATACCTCATAGATCTAATTCTGCTACTTTAGTGTAGAAGCATAAGCATGTATACTCGAAAGTTTATTTACTTGCAGTTAGGACATCACGTATAGAATCTAGCGTTATTCACTTCAGTGTATAAACACCATTTAGTAAAATGGTAGAAATGTAATACCCTGGAAGTATATTTCCCAACTGATAACAAATACTCCCAGTACTTAAGATGTAACCACTATATAATTGGAAGTATATAGAAGCTTCCATTTCCTTCATGTTATAGATACATAGATCACGAAACCATCTGAATTGATCAAGCTAAAAGCACACATGGCAGAAAAGCTAAGAAGAACTAAAAAGGTGGATCTAATATCAAATTAAGTTAGCCTTAGCCATGCACTACGAGGTCGTCTTCTACTACTCCCTCCGTCCTAAAATTCTTGTCTTAGATTAGTCTAGATACGGATGTATCTAATACTAAGACGTGACTTGATACATCCGTATTTAGACAAATCTAAGACAAGAATTTTGGGACGGAGGGAGTACCTTTCAACCAATTCAATTCCAGTCAACATGTAATGGGGATTCACAGTTCGATGACTATAAACAAGTGATAAAATAGCTTTGTTTGTTGTGCGTGAACTTCCTGCTGCAGCCGGGTTAGATAAGCTACACCAGTCATGGGACCGATGAATATACCTAATTGATAGGCGCTCTACGTTCTACAGCAAGCTTCCTAAGTTATATTTAGAATCAGAAGACACACGTCCACCAAGTGTTCCAATGAATTTTCTAGGCATTACATCAAACATCATACACAAAAATTTACAAGGGAATTTTCACATATAGTGCAAAACACATTCTAGATGAACTTCTCGAAATTTGTTAAGCATGACTGCATTTCCCAAATCAAAATATAGCATAAAGCCATGAAGTATAGGCAAAAGCCATAACAGCAAGCCTGCTTAAACTTTTATCGAACTGGACATTAAAAACAAGATGCTGCAACACTTACAACAGACTTAGGCCTTAACATTTCAGTAAAATGTCAAAACAATCAGTGGTCGTAAAATTGAACGATCACAGGAAACTCTTCACTCATTCCTATTAAGTCAAGACATCACAGATTACTACATCATTTGTATTGGAATGAGGGTGCCAGAATCAATCTAAAATTTATAAGAGATTTTTCACATATAGTGCAAAATGCATTCTAGACAAAATTCAAGAAAATAGCAAAGCATGTCTTGATGGTTGCATCTCCCAAAACTAAATAGTATAACCAAAAGCCCTACCTGCCCATCATACCAACAGTGCCTAAATGAAATCTGCATAAAATTTAATCGAACTGGACCTTAAAATCAAGATAGCTGCAACAGTTACAACAGCTTGCCATATCATCGGTCCTGGGAATCACATTCAGAGAGCCTTTCCAACGTGTATTGCAGGCATATATCTATATTCAACATTCAAAGCATCACGCAACATCAAAAGATATGACTTGGGCCTTACATTTCAATATAACAGTCAGTAGTAAAATTAAACGATCACAGGAAATTCTTCACCTATTCCCACTAATTCAAGTTGCCACAGATCACTGCAGCAGTTCTATTAAAAAGGAGGGCGCCAACCCTTCCGAGGCATTGCGTCGAACACCTGGCGCGCAGGCAGGCAGGCAGGCAGGCAGGCGAAAGCAAACAAATCGAAGCATCACCGGGGGTGGGAACTAACCAGAGGCGACTACTGGCCCGCGCCCTCCGGCGCGGCGGCCGGCTTGGGGGTCGGGGCGTGCGAGACGACGAGCGGGGGCCTGAGCGCGCGGCGCTGCTCGTCGGCCTGCTTCCGCGCGTTGTACATCTCCTCGGTCTCGACGACGACGAGGCGCTTGACCTGGGTGAGCATGCCGAGGAGGGAGGGCGTGGTGCGGTGCTCGACGGTGCGGTGGCAGCGGCGGAGGCGCATGGCCTCCAGGGTGCGGCGGTGGAGCTTGCGCGTCCCCGGCAGCCCGCGCACCAGCGTGATGTACAGCTTCGGGCTCCACGCCACCGGCACCCGCGACTTGAAGGCGTTGAACGCGCTCCCGCTCATCTCCCCTCCGGCGGCTCTGCTCCTCCGTGCGCGTGTGGTGGGATCTGCTCCGGCGGCCGGAACCCTAACCCTCTGCTCTGTTCCCTTCTGCCGGAATGGGATGCTAGTTGGGCTGGTCAGCTCAGAGATCTAGCGAGAGAAATGGCTCTTACTATTGGATGGGCTATAAGAAGGCCGACCAAAACAAACAAAGTAGAAATGTTTGGGCCGTGGCCCGTCCAGATTGACCATTGCACGAGCGGCCTAGGCAAAAAGCCCAAAATAGTTTTCCTCTCCAAATACCATCGTAAAAATTCATTCTCTTTTTGAGTTCCCATCGTAAAAATTCTGCTAGTGAAAATATCGTCCACTACTGGTACCCGGCACGCCTTAACAATTGTTGGAGCTTTGCAAATCATGTCAAGTGCACATGCAAAATTTTCAGAAAAACGAAACCGTATACACAAGACACTGTAGCTCTGGTCTTCAAAGAGATATTTAATGAGACTTAGAAACAAGGAGATATTTTAATCTTTCTATGTGAATATATATATATATATATATATATATATATATATATATATAGTCTAAAAAAATACACTCCACTTTCATGATTATAAAAGTTCATAGGAATACAATGTAGATTCGGCGGATTAAGGAGCTACACATGGTGTCCTAAATAAAGGCCTGGAGTATGTTTAGCGAGGCTATGTGCTTCAAGATTAGTTTCTCTTCCTTTGAAGATGAAGGAACAACGAGAGAACTTCTCTTATTTATAAATAACATCTAGGGGCCTACTCAGAAGAAAGTTGGAGTGAGGGTGCACCTATTTACTAAGTGCACATAATTTAAGTTCTCCATGGTAATTTTTCATACCAAATTTTCACTGGTTTTTGGGAGGAATTTTAAAAGCTGCATTGGCCTTACCAAGAGCTATGGGCTTGCTACTAGAAATTTGAACTAGCTAGATTAACAAGATCCAATATAAAAGGGTCACTATTAGTATTAGTCCCAAATTCCCTAAAGTTTTGTTTGCCTGCTAGGAGAAAAAAATATTAGGGTGCAAAACAATAAAGGCTTTTCTCTCTAGGTGTACTTGAGATGCCCCGGGCTTCATGGGACAAGTCGCTCTTTCTTGATATTTTTACTGTTGTTCTTTCGCAACAATCCCTCTCATGCAAAATAGTTACAAAATTAACAAATAAACACACATTAAAGATTATCAAAAAATAACATTAAGAACAAGAAAAATAATTAATATTAAATTGAAAAAATTCTTGGGAACAAATCAGAAAATATAATTTTTTATTAGATTTTAGAAAATCATGAATAATAGGAAAACTACAAATAATTGTTAAATACACCATGACATGCTAAGACATACTACATATAGATGAAAATTTTAACAAATTTAAGACATCATCACATAATATAGAGATCCAAAAAAGGGATATGACATGATTAATCATATCCTCAAGGCCAGCTAAGCCTCGTGGACGCTCCCTTCCAAGGGACAACGACACAAATCATAGAGTTTGCTCCTCCCCGTGGATGGACCGGCCTGCAGCATTCTTTATCAGCCAAGGCAATTGGTATAAACCAATACTTCAGTTATTAAATTTATGTGTATTTTGAAAATTGGTTAGTCAAAATGCCAACCCAGAAAGGCACTAAAAACTGAAAATTGAAACTTTGGCTAGCCAACTATTTCAATTCGATGTCCGGTTTATATCGATAGATTAAAACAATCACATTCCCCTCGTCTCTTGCCCCGTGCCCACTTAAGTAGCTGAACTTGTTGTGCCATTCTACGTAGCAAGGTCGGGTGGTACTAATCCATGGAAATGATCAAACAACGCGGATTGGGACAAATTATTCAGAATAATTTTGGGCCTTCCTTAGTGTAGGATCAAAAATCAACTAAAGGGGGGTGAGTAGGAGATTTTAAAGTTTCAGGTTTGTCTCAAGGTGTTAGATCACGGAATAACTTATCAGTGACAACTGGTAAAAGTTGAAAACTACATCCATTTATATTATATATTCTGCTGACAAATTGTTCATCTCTTTTAGGGCGGTATACTAACTTATTTGGCATAACATTTCTAACCACATCAAGTGTGCTCTTTGACAAATCCTAAACAGTCAGGTATAGATGTACATCTTGATTAGGCTGCCTAATCAAGAGAGCAAACTTTCGAAACATGCTTCCATATCTCTCAAGTATGAGCCAATCAATTGTCTCCGGGGAAGCTTTATCTATTTATTTCGGTTTCTTCATATATGACAGGTCTAGACCTTACAGAGGATGATTGATGGTGTCGTGCATGTTAAGTTGCGATTAACAAATGTTATTCTGCTGGAAAATAGAACGGGGCTATTAAGACATGCTTCTGATGGTTATGCCTTAGATCATGAAAACGTAAACTGCCACCCGGCTATAACAGAAATTGAAGGAAATTAATTTTCTTGTTAATTTTACAGGTCATCACTTATGTATGTGAACTTACAGTCTGCCTTGAAGATCATCAGTTATGTAAGTAAGGCAACAAATGCATGCATTCTCTCTCTTTTTCCGCTTGTCCATTTTTTTATTAAAGATCTGTTGAAGAAACAACATTGTTGAAGATTTGATGTGAAAAGTATGGGGTCATCAAATACCATCTAAGTATAATTGTCTTGGCTAAAGATTAACATGATGTGCAATGCTTGCAAAAAGCGTCCTTTAAGTGTTGGTGAACGAAAACCAATATTTGTGTTCTCTCAAAGAATAGGTGAGTAGGGCAAGGGGTGATGATTAGACGGAAAGGGAGGATGAAGATTTATATTCTCAAGGGGAGCTCGGTCGAAAATAGATCCATGTGCAGTAATTGTAAGCTTCAGTTGATCTGAGTATCATTTGTTTTCCACGGAAGTGGTGCGAGGGTTTTGGCTTGTGCTTGACAAGAATTGTTAGAAACAATTATGATCCCATTTTTTGAATAAAAACATATCTTAGATTAATCAACTTATATTCGTGCGCTCTAATTTTGTTCGTCGACATTTTGCGGTTGATATTTTGTATTTGTTTCCACACGCACTATTTCTCTATTTTACAAACAGGTTCTCCAAGTTCGAAAGGAAGAAAAGTATAAAATTTTACAATTTTGACATAGCTTTCCCTCCATTTTTTAATCTAGATGTTGTGTTTTTTTCATTTAGGGAAACACCTTTAATTTCACAATGTCACTAGAGATGAGAGTAATCTTATTTGTTACATTTGTCGGAGTTGGATAACAAACTAGCACATAGTGACACGTGGAGACAGTTTTTCAAAAAAGAAAATATCGCATGTTGCAACGCACGACACTAATTATATAAAGAAGGGATTGTATCCAGAATCCATGCACTCTGAATGAAATTCCTTCCGTGAGGCGGATGTGTCTCCAGTATAAATTTTTGATTTACTATATGTACAATAATACGAATAAAACTCCACCCCGCACCGCTATAAGCTCAATTGCATTGGTTGATGTCTTCAATGGTAAGGAATGCCCACTCAAAACATGTTTGACTTATTCTATAATACTTACAACAAAAGACCACATCGTCGATGCCTCATGATCTTTGTGGTAGCCTTGAGCATGTCGGCACATCAGTTAGAGACAATCAGGAACGGCATGGATAACGAGCTCCCAAAGGTCGTGTCAGTTGACCGAGCAGAAAACCTAACCCTAGAGTGCATACGTGGAAAGGAGAATCGTTGAATTGGTGGGTTGCGGTTTCAAGGATATTCGGACAAAGTTGATACACGCGTGATGTGATAACCCCAACCCCGAATTGCATGCATGTCCGCCGTGACAATCCCCATGAAGCACGAATTTGGATAAAAGCCTATGATTTATGGTTACACTCTGCATGTGACTTCTTTTTTTCGTCTACGAATGCCAAAGGACGGACTACATAATGTCATCAGCTAATCATATGAGAATCAAATCAATAGAGTAGTCCTTTGGACAGGACTTGTTGTTGCATAATATACAGTAGTGCTGATCGATGATAGACTAGATCAAATGCTGACGGCCGGCAACAGTCTCGAAGCATATGTGGAAAGGTCAATGCAAACAGCATTTGTGAAATATTATTTGGTCCCTCTTGCTAAAACACTGTCGCTGTCTCTGCAACAACCACAAGGTTCTTCTCTCCTTGTTCCTTAATTTGGAACTAAGTGTATTGGTGACACCCACAACAATAATGCCAATGCAAACACGCATGGTTGGTTTCACACAAAGTTTCACAACAATAATGCATGCCAAAGCAAACACCCATGAGGTGAGTTTGGTGAGGTGTGCCTTCATTGCTGTATACTCCCTCCGTCCGAAAATACTTGTCATCAAAATGAATAAAATGAGATGTATCTAGATGTATTTTAGTTTTAGATACATACTTTTTTGTCCATTTTGATGACGAGTACTTTTGGACGGAGGGAGTATATTATAAGCCCTGGCGAGATGCCATGATTCTTTCTCCAAGTCAGAAGACCAACCATGCATAAATGAAAATAGGAAAGCAAAATACACATTCTAGCAAATATAAGCAATTAAAGCACGTACCTGACTGTATAAGTGTGTTGTGTAACTAGCTAGTCATCATGTTGTTGGCAAATTGGCATGAATGGGTTCATGCATATGCTTTGTTGAGCCGGGTCTCTTTCGAAGATTAGGGTTGGCCAACAACTACAGTATGTGTATTGGTAGAGTAGCCGTGTCATCATAATCTCTTTGTTTTCATTGGCTCGAAGCCGTTGGCGTTACTTAGCTTCTTAATGCGATCTCAGTCTAACCTAGCAACTTAATTAAGCACATTACCAATCGCTTGCCGTTGGCTGTGGTCCTAAACAAGCATATAAACCAGTTCACTCTGAAAATCACCGGTGTCTAATAAGTTGGATGCTTCCAATATGCCAACGCATGTTGACCTGTTCGTACGCACGGCCTTCCTCGCAGAAGTCTGTGCATGTTCGGGCTGAATATGTATGGTTGGGATCTGACAGCAACACACCACCAAACTAAATTTAGGTTAGGTACGGTGGAACCTGTAACAAACTCTTGGAGAGAGTGTACATCAGAGCATCAGCGAGCATATATTGCAATCCTAATTATTTTCATGCATGCACATGAACATATATACTGCCGATGGAGCAGAGTCGGAGGTGCGGAGGAGCGAGTCCATGATGCCATGCTCTCGGTGATCGATCGCGGAAGGCTCGGTTGGCGCAGGCCCTGCTTATTTCTCTTGCAAAGATCGTTGTCAAAGTCGAAGATGTCGATTGTTGGCGTGTGTGGCTGACTGTTGGCATGGGCAGTCATGGGCTTCATGTAGTTGTTTGACGGGAGCACTTCGTTGAGGTTGAAATCGCTTGTTCGGGCCTTGGGTAAGGCAACAATGATGACGATGATGCTTGCAAACATGTTTTGCAGGTTCTTTTCTTCTCAACAACTTTGTGGCGTCCTTATCGACAGTCAGGTTGGCCGATGGTGCCCTGTTTTGCTGTTGTAATCCATGGCAGCAATGTACATGTGGATGAGTTTGTAACAGTTTCGTCCGGTTTTCCACTAATTAACTAGGCAACTAGCTTTCACTATCTTCTAAAATGTTCTCTTTTGACCCGATTTCAGAAAAAGTAAAGGAACATACGAATTTCCCAGGAAAGGAAAACATATGTGGGAGCGCATCGGTGCCATTGTTCATGAAATTTTGGGCACTCAATACTGCATTATTTCTAGATAATTAAGCTTTTATTTGTCTAATCTCGTTGCATTAGGATGATACAATTGCAATAGAGTTTAACTTGCGGCATCCGCATGTAAGCATATTAGGCTATTAGCTAACATGCAACAGAGTAAAAAGCCAAAATTTATGGAACGTTTGAGTTTTCTTGGTTATTCTTTGGACACAGGAATAATAATCATCTCCACGCTGTCTGTAGAGGTACATACATTTTTCCAGAAGGCAAAAACTCTCAAAAAAAATTATGGAATATAATACCTTATTTATTTACGGTACCATGATATGATACTAGTATATTCTCTTTTCTCAATTAATTAATAATATGACATGTCAACAATATGCCTCGTTTTCTTTTTACGGGGTAATATGCATATAGTTGGTATTACACGAGGTTGCATCATATTGCGAGAGGTAAAAACCATGACCCAATTAGATAAAAGCTATGTACTCGTGTCCCCCTCGCCACCCGACCCGACCGTCGAAAATGTGAGCCAGAGCATCGTTATTAGTAGCACTCTAGTGACTTTGAATTGTCACGTTCCACGGCGGGCAAAAAGACTTCCTTCCATATTAGTACCAACAATCCCTGGTTCCCTCTCTTCCCATGTGTCATAGCTGTAGTTACCTTACATGCATGGGTTGTACCACGTTCTTATTAAAGCCAAGGAACATCCAGACGGCCAGAACTAGCTAGTGATAGTCATCATTTTGTACCTCTTGTACGTGACCTTTATTTGTGCCTAACAGTACTTATGCATGCATGATAAATTGATAATGAGGAAACTCGCGACAGCGATGAACCGGTAGCACGCGCCCATCTCAGCTGTGATTTAGTAATTGCCACGACAAAGGAAATTTAATTAGCAGCCCATATGGCACATGGTTTGCTATGATCCGATAAATGAATGTCCAACTTAGTCTATAAAATTAGGGCATAAATATATTGTACTATCATTTACTTTGGGAGCATTTAACATTTTGAAATAGCTAAGGTCCTGGATTGGCAATAAAATCCATTTCACGGTTCTTATTTTTTTTTTGTGGGTCACGGTTCTTATTAAATCCTACTCCTACAAGGCTTTTGTGAAAATGTTGCTGATTAGCTTGTGAAAAGTTATTCTAGTCTCTTTAAGAAGGAAAAGAGGTGTACGTATTTATTAGAGTTGCAATGGTAGGGACCCAAAACGTGGGATCAGATTTACAGTTGTACTGTAGTTTGGATTAGTTTATTTTATTGTTGCAATTGGATAAATTATGTACGCATGCACTATTCAATATTATCATTCAAATAAGATATTAAATAAAGTAGATGAGACGTTAGCTTGCTACTCCATCCATTCTAAAAATCTTGAAGTTTTAGTTTTGTCCTCAGACAAACTATTTTAAGTGTGACTAAGTCCATAGGAAAATATACCATCATCTACAACGCCAAATTAGTTTCAATAGATTTTTCATAACATAAAATGTCATACTATATATATTTGATGTTGTGGATATGCGTGCTTCTTCTATAAACAAGGCCGAACTTAAAAAAAAAGTTTGATTTAGGACAAACGTAAAATTTCAATGACCGGCAGACCCATAGTGGGTTTAACAAAAGGACGAGAGTGTAATAAGAACTGTTCACCGCAATAACGAATTAGAGACCTGACAATAACAACTTTTGCGTTAAACTAAACACAGTCGTGCCTAGTTCACGTAAAAATGTGTGCACCAGGGCTTAAGATGTACTCCCTCCGTTCCTAAATATAAGTCTTTATAAAGATTTCACTATGAACCACATACGGATGTATATAGATGTATTTTAGAGTGTAGATTCACTCATTTTACTCCGTATGTGGTTCATAGTGAAAGCTCTTCAAAGACTTATATTTAGGAACGGAGGGAGTACTACCATGTAAAATAGTGCTCAGATACAACAGACGAAAGTTCTTCCTTTCACCAAACTTTGCTACTACTATATCACACCGGGGACCTTTTTCCAATGGATAAGATACTCTAGAATGACTGACGTGCAAGTTGACCGATGTGAGACGGCTAGGACGATGCACGACAAGACCAGCAATATCCAATTCATGAACTGTCAGTGCCAACCTTTTTATAAAAAGTTATTACGAGTTCTTCCGTGTCTCACAGCTCGATCGTACCCGACAAATGACAGGGATCTCTTTTACGTCCGTAGCACTAGCAAAGTTGATGCCTTCTTCTTGGATATGATTGATTGGCTCGCTTGCGACCATGTGCCTACGGACCCTTCTTGGTCTCTGCATGCAAGGGCTTTTGGCAGCAAAACGTACGTTTTCAGTGGTACTCATGGGAAATTTCATGTAATAGCTGTTCGGAAGACTTACTTACTTAGAGATGTCATGTGCAATTATTGTTTTAAGTTTTTTTTAGTGGACATAGAGAGATTTTCAATCGAGGTGTGCTTGGGTACACCCACTTTACAAAGTTTGGCAGACTTGGATGAGCCAATATAATTTGCTAGGTTCACGTTTTGCTGGATAGGACCCCAGCCAGACCATGGTACATAGGATCGTGACGTCTACCATCAGAAGCTGCCTCGTGACTAGAAGGTTTTTGAGCTCTACCAATTTTCACACATATAATCTCTCTTTATCACCATGGATGCTTCTGGTAATCTCATGGATGATATCCGCATGTTTCGACCACTCGCTTCACGGGCCACGTGTGCATCTCGGCTTATGGAGGGTATATATATATATATATGGCACTTGATGCGTGCCAAGGGAACCATTGAAAGGTGAAGCGGGTTAAGTGTAAGGGGTATTTGGGAGCGGCTACACTAGAAGTCCAAAACTCACTTTAAAAAAATGTTTCCATGTTTTGGAAAACTCCGGGAAAGAATCATGCATATATGTATTTGTTAGAAATGTACTGATGTAAATTCCATAAAGTCCCTCGCATATTTTCTTTCTCAGTTTAGCTACATTTCAGTTATCTGATTTTCCGAGTTCGGGTCAGCCGTTTTTTGAATGATGGAAGGAGATCAGGAAGGCCTCACCTGAGAGAATGAATGGGCTCGTCGTCATCACCCCACTATCTATCTTAGGGTTCAGGGTGGGGCGGTGGTGGAGAGGCGGTGGTGGTGGCCGGAGAAAAAGCTCGGTGCGGCGGGCCCTAGACGGATGGCCGGCGTGGCGGAAGACCGGTGGTGGGGGTGGTTTAGGGGAGGGCGGGGCGGCGAGGCCGTCGCAGGAGCGCCGCCGGCCGTGGGAGGCCGGTGCTAGAGGTTAGGGCTGGGCTGGATCGGCGTGTGAGCAAGAGGAAGAAGGGACGGGAGGTTGAAGACGAACAATGTCGGTTGGATCTTGATCTAACGGTTGAGACATGAGAAGGAGAATCGACTGAACCTTTCTAGAATTTCAGTCGACTATCGCCTAGCCGCTCCCTTTGTTTCTCCATGGAGTCATATGACCATTTGTGATCCGTATCAAAATGAAAAGGTGAGAATGGTACTCCCTCGGTTCCATACTAAATCGGGGACAACTAGTATGGAACGGAGGTAGTATAATTTGGCTTTTCAAATTAAAACTATAGCACTGTCTTTTTTACACAGGTCACATATTGGCATATTTTTTGTCAAAATTCTTTGTTAGTAAGTTTTGAATCTTACAAAACCTAGTAATTCGGTTTTTCTTTTTTGCTATGTGAGAATACTCCGGAACCCGGAACCATTCGAGCATTTTGCTGCCCTAATCGACATGGAAAATTCAATTCTAGACAGAGGTAGCCAGCATACACATCACAAGTGGACACAATATTAAAGGGAACCAATTACAGTGACAGTCAGAGAGGGAGAGAAGAGATTTACACAATTTTATACACGGGTTTCAACCATAAGAAACGTTTTCTTCACAGGAACCGACGACGACGACAGTGAGGCGGATATCCCTCGCGTCGTTCCGCGATGTCTGTCACCCTGTCATACTAATCAAACATGCACGGCGAATCTTTCCGCTTGTGATCTCACGCGGAATCTTTCATCGATCTCCATGCCCTCACATCGCCATGCATGCATGCATGCCAGCTTCTGCGCCTGCTGCAAGTGCCACAAAACAATGGAGGCGCCCTGACACCGATCGACGCTTACACGACACACCCAGCAGCCGCGTTTCTCGCGGTGAGTCGTAGTGTGCAGGCTTCAGACAGACAGTATACTGCTACAGGAGACGCCTTTCGCTGCCCTGTTCACGTACGTACGGGCACGGGTACGGCCCGGTCCACACGCGCGCTATACCGCCATAGGTAGGTACTCCCTAGTGAACAGTGACGAGACCATGGCAAAGAGTTTGCCCTCGCGGTATGTGAGGAGCCGTAAAAACGCATTTTCAGGGTTCTTCTAGAGTTATTTTTCTCCAGAAAACTTACGATCTATTCATCTTTCATCATGGCGCGCGGTATAACGGACACCAGAAATAATAAAAATTACATCTAGATCGGTAGACCACCTAGCGACGACTACAAGCCCTGAAGCGGGCCAAAGGTGCTTCGTCATCATCGCCTCTCCCTCGTCGGAGCCGGGCAAAACTTGTTGTAGTAGACAGTCGAAAAGTCCGAGCAAATCCACCAAGGATAGATCTGTCGGAGACACATCTCCACACGCCCACTGACGATGCTAGACACACCACTAGGATAGGGCTAGGCGGGGAGAATCTTATTTCATCTTCAGGGAGCCGCTACCGTCTCATCTTTCTAAGCAGGACACAAACTCTAACAAAACTCACGGGGACAACAAAAAAACGTAGCCCTCCCATTCTCCTAGAGCTTTGGGAGTGTTTTCCTTTTTCCTTTTCTCTTCTACCCTGGTCTTCTTTATTAGTTTCAGATGGGATGACTTCAGGATGAAAATGTTAGCAGAAACAGACGTAATTGTGGGTTGCCACATTTGTTTCCACATTTTTTAGTGGAGATGGAAAAGAACACCAAAAACCCAGATAAAAATAGGGAAGAAGGTAGTGGCCGAAACGGATACAATGTGCAAATAAATATGAAACAAATTAAATTCGCCGGAACTCAAAAACCTCTTGAACCAAAAATAAAATACAACCAGCCAACAGATTCCAATGCTAATACTTAGAACTACAAATACTATGATATATCATGGATATATAATAAGAGTTAGTATTGTGCATATATTCCAGTTTTTCCAACATAATAAAGAATATTGTTAGGGAAGAACTGGATCACAAGAAGTTGGAGCTGGGTTAGGATTATGTTTTTGCGTGATGAGACTCAAGCTGGCAATGGGGATTACCCATGCGGGTATTGGACTCACATCCCTTCTCCATGTCCGCCTTCCCATCCCCGTCCCCATCCCCATACCTGTCTGCGGGGATAAAAAAAATCCCATCCCCGTACCCGTCTGGTTCTTTGTCCCCGTGGGGAAACCCACACACGCAATTAAGAATAGCCTTCGATAGTATTTCAGTAGAAAAAAAGTATTTCAACACAATAAATGATATGTTCTGGCTAGGTTAGAGATTTTTCTGAGGGATTTTTGGGTCAAAGGGGCGGGATAGTGTGGAAATTTAGGTGGGTGAGATTGGGAATTATATGGGGTCTACTAATTTTAGAGCCCACATGTCAGTACTTCATGGGTAAGGCGGGTAACGGGCACGGGTAATGTTATCCCATCTCCATCCCTGTCTTGCACGCTGTGCCGTAAGGTATTTGACCCACCAGCTTCCCGTTGGGCATTCAAGATGGCACATATCCATTTATGTTGGTTTTCCATCGGCAAAAGTTGTTACATTTTCGTTTATGTTTCCAAAAGAAACTTTCTGAATACGCTCGCGGTTTGTAATTTTTGTTTCTGCTTTCATATTTTTCGTGCCATCCCCATAATTTTGAGAACAGGCGGAAACTTTCCGCTACGTTTTTATTACTATCTAGTTCGATTGGCTAGCTGCTCCCGCTGTCTCCAGTTTGGCAATACATACCTTCTTGTGGCCATTTCATCTTTAATCGGAAATGAGAAAAGAAAAACCCAAAACTATCCACATAGGATGTGTCTCGCGGCAGCATCCCAAAATCTTGTGAATAAACTCCATATATGCGGTGGACCGTAATCGACTGATCGAGTAACATGTGATTTCATGTAGCCTTTTTATAATAATTAGAGAAAACATGTCTAGGCCAGAGAAGCTGCTAGAAAAATATGGATGTTCCATATTCATGGCCAAACAAACACTGTGAAACAAATCTAATAATCACTGCCACATTCATGGCAAAGTTTGATGGAATCTTGGCTACAAGACGAACGGTATGAGAAGAAAAATCCACGAGACACAAATCGACGTTCTCGGCAAAATTTAATCCGTGTATGCTCCGCAACTTGTGAGCCTTCACATGCGCTCTCGCTGTCCTACTCCTACTTACTCCTATGCATGCATTGTTAAATTATGATCCAAAATTATACCGTGTTGGACTAGACGTAGTACAACAGGTGTGGGCCTTTCCGTTGACGTCGACGTGTACGAGTACAACTCGTTTACTTGTCCTCCAAGGACTCTTATGTATTGCCCTCAATATATACCCCATGTAGTCGCACCTAAGACGGTCTGTCGTCTCGTGCTTGTAATACTCCTCCTCATAGTGATTGCGCCTTCGTGCGTCCGTGGTTTTCTCCCGCAAGGGTTTCCACGTAAAAATCCGTGTCTCTCTGTCTCGTTTATTCTCGTTATTATCTAACAAGTGGTATCAGAGCTGAGGTTTACAGATACGAGATTTGAGATCGAGGAGATTAGAGTTCGGTGCGCCGCCGTGTCTGCGCGTCGCCGAGTCGAGGCCGTAAGGCTTTCCGCTGTTGTGTTTCGATCTGTGCGCAGCCGTAGGCGAGACCGACTGGAATTCGATTCTACGGCGTCACTGAGTACGGCCATCAAATTGCAAGTCGCCGTCGACGTATTCCACCGCAGAGCTGTTACAAGGGTGCAGCCGTCCTCGCACAGTTTTTCCGCTGCTCCACGTCCGCTACTCCCAGGCTTCAAGTCCCGAGGACTATCAACCGTAGCTGCTGCTCCTACTCCACGTGAAGACCAAAACAAATTTGAGTACTCACGTGAAGGCCAAGCTGAGCTACAAGTTCAGATTAATTTATTCTTCAATTGCTACGTCCAACCAGTTACTCTACCAGGTGCTATTTATCCTATATTTTGTTCGCTCCGCAAATTATTCTATCAAGAATTTTCTACCGGCTTGTACTACTTTGTGTACACAGATTATCTACTCATGGCTTCCATGAAGTACGATCTTCCGCTGCTGGACCGTGACACAAGGTTTACCCTATGGCAAGTCAAGATGCGGGCGTTGTTGGCACAGGCCAACTATGATGATGCACTGGATAGTTTTGGGAAGGACCGAATTCAGGACTGGACTGTTGATGAGAAAAGAAGGGATCGTAAGGCTTTGTCACAAATTCAACTCCATTTGCATAATAATATTTTGCAGGAAGTTTTGAGCGAGAAAACTGCCGCCGCTCTATGGTTAAAGCTGGAAAGCATTTGCATGACAAAAGATCTTACCAGCAAGATGCATCTGAAGCAAAAATTATTCCTGCACAGGTTACCCGAGGGAGGTAATGTTTTGAATCATATTTCTGAATTTAAAGAGATCATATCCGATCTAGCTGCAATGGAGGTTAAGTATGAAGAGGAAGATACTGCTTTAATGTTACTTTGTTCACTGCCAAGTTCTTATACCAATTTTAGAGACACCATATTATACAGTCGTGATACTCTCACACTTAATGAAGTTTATGAAGCTTTGAACTCTAAGGAGAAGATGAAATTAATGGTGCCTCATGATGGTTCGAGTTCATCCCAAGCCGAGGGATTATCTGTTCGTGGCAGGACAAAGGAGAAGAACTCCCATAATGGAAACAGAGGCAAAAGTAAGAACGGCCACAGGGGCCGGTCGCAATCCAGAGACAAGAAGTATTGCAGATATTGCAAGAGAGACGGGCATGACATCTCCGAGTGTTTCAAGTTGCAGAACAAGGAAAAGAGAAAAGGTAACAAACAAGGTGAAAATTCTGCTAACGTTGCTCGTGATGATAGTTCCGATGATGCTCTTGTCGTTACTGCTGGATGTGCTGAGACCAATGATGAGTGGGTACTTGACACTGCATGTACTTTTCATATGTGCCCGCATAGAGATTGGTTTACTACTTTTGATTCCACTACTGCTGCTGGTTCCGTTTTGGGTTTTGATAATTCACCATGCAAGATTGAAGGCATAGGTTCCGTTCGAATCAAGATGTTTGATGGCACAATCAGAACTTTGACAGATGTTCGGTATATTCCGAAGATGAAGAGAAATCTTATCTCTATGAGTGCCCTTGATGCAAAGGGCTACAAGTATTCAGGTGGAGATAGTGTTTTGAAAGTCACTAGAGGTTCCCTTATTGTGATGAAAGGTGACTTAAGTTCGACCAATGGTCTTTATTACCTTCGAGGTTCTACCGTTTCAGGTAACGCTACTCCAGTTATTTCAAAGAATTCTGATTGTGATGCTGCTAACCTTTGGCATATGCGTCTTGGACATATGAGTGAACTTGGTTTGACAGAGTTAAATAAGAGAGGTCTTCTGAAAGGATACGAAACTGGTAAATTGAAATTTTGTGAGCATTGTATCTTCGGCAAGCACAAGAGGGTGAAGTTCAATACTTCGACTCATACAACTGAAGGTATCCTTGATTATGTGCATTCTGATTTATGGGGACCATCTCGCAAGAAGTCACTAGGTGGTGCTAGTTACATGCTGACCATAATTGACGATTATTCAAGAAAAGTTTGGCCTTATTTCTTGAAGCATAAATGGCAAGCATTCTCAGCATTTAAGGAGTGGAAGATTATGATTGAAAGACAAACTGAAAGGAAGGTAAAAATACTTCGCACTGATAATGGTATGGAATTCTGTTCTAAGCAATTTAAGAATTATTGCAAGTCTGAAGGCATTGTCAGACACTACACCGTTCCTTATACTCCTCAACAAAACGGTGTTGCTGAGCGTATGAACAGGACCATTATTTCCAGAGCCCGTTGCATGTTGTCTAATGCAGGTTTGCATAAGCGTTTTTGGGCTGAGGCCGCTTCCACTGCTTGTTATCTCATTAACCGTTCACCATCTATTGCTCTTAATAAGAAAACTCCAATTGAGGTATGGTCTGGTTCACCTGCTGATTATTCACAGTTGAGAGTTTTTGGTTGCACTGCTTATGCTCATGTTGATAATGGTAAATTGGAGCCTAGGGCTGTTAAGTGCATCTTTCTTGGTTATAAGTCTGGTGTTAAAGGTTTTAAATTGTGGAATCCTGAAACCCAGAAGGTTGTTATTAGCAGAAACGTTATCTTTAATGAATCTGCTATGTTACATGATGTTCCATCTACTAATGTTCCCGTTGAGAGTGAACAGCAGGCTACTCTTCAGCATCCTACTGTTCAGGTGGAGCATGTTATTGATTCAGATGATACATCCGGTAATGAAAATGTTGATGCACATGATGATCCCGTCGTTGATGATGAACATGTCACTCCCACTCCAAATCAGCCTATTGTTCCACCCGGTTGGAATCTTGCCCGTGACAGAGTTAGGCGGGGTACTGATAAACCTAAAAGGTTAATTGAAGAGTGCAATATTGTTTCTTTTGCTTTATCTGTTGCAGAGGAAATTGAAGGTAATGCTGAGCCTTCTTCATATTCCGAGGCTATTATTTCTCGTGATAGTAATAAGTGGATGACCGCTATGCATGATGAGATGGAATCACTTGAAAAGAATGGCACTTGGGATTTAGTAAAATTACCGAGAGAGAAGAAACCTATTCGTTGCAAGTGGGTTTTCAAGAGGAAAGAAGGTGTTTCTCCTAATGATGAGACAAGATATAAAGCAAGGTTAGTTGCTAAAGGTTATAGCCAGATTCCAGGTATTGACTATAACGAAGTCTTTTCTCCTGTTGTGAAGCATAGCTCTATTCGCACTTTACTTAGTATTGTTGCCATGAATGATTTTGAGCTTGAACAATTGGATGTTAAAACTGCATTTTTACATGGAGAATTAGAAGAGGATATTTATATGGAACAACCTGAAGGTTTTGTTATTCCTGGAAAAGAAAAGCTTGTCTGCAAGTTAAAGAAATCTCTTTATGGATTGAAGCAATCCCCTAGACAGTGGTACAAGAGATTTGACACCTTTATGCTCTCTCAAGGTTTCAAAAGGTCTAATTATGATAGTTGTGTTTATTTGAAAACTGTCAAAGGTTCAACTATTTATTTGCTCCTTTATGTTGATGATATGCTTATTGCTGCAAAGAGTATGTCAGATGTTGATGAACTAAAGAAGCAATTGAGTAATGAATTTGAGATGAAGGATTTGGGTGCAGCAAAGAAAATTCTTGGCATGGAAATATCCAGAGATAGGCCGTCTGGAAAGGTATATCTAAGTCAGAAGGGATATATTGATAAAGTTCTTCGTCGTTTTAATATGCATAATGCCAAGCCAGTAAGTACTCCGTTAGCTGCACACTTCAAATTATCATCAGCTTTATGTCCTAAGTCAGATGCAGATATTGAGTACATGTCTAGAGTTCCCTATTCGAGTGCAGTTGGTTCACTTATGTATGCCATGGTTTGTTCCCGTCCGGATTTATCATATGCATTGAGTGTTGTCAGTAGATACATGGCTAATCCTGGAAAAGAGCATTGGAGAGCAGTTCAGTGGATTTTTAGATACCTGCGAGGTACTTCTAATGCTTGTTTACAGTTTGGGAAAACTAGAGATGGACTTGTTGGTTTTGTTGATTCTGATTTTGCTGGTGATTTGGATAAGAGAAGATCACTCACAGGTTATGTTTTCACCATTGGTGGTTGTGCTGTGAGTTGGAGAGCAACTTTGCAGTCTATTGTGGCTTGTTCCACTACTGATGCCGAGTATATGGCTATTTCTGAGGCATGCAAAGAAGCTATCTGGTTGAAAGGTTTGTACGCTGAGCTTTGTGGAGATTTATCTTGCCCTACCGTATTTAGTGACAGTCAAAGTGCTATATATCTTACAAAGAATCCAATGTATCATGAGAGAACGAAGCACATTGATGTCAGATTTCACTATATTCGAGATGTTGTTGCTGAAGGTGATTTGAAGGTATGCAAGATAAGTACTCATGATAATCCTGCTGATATGATGACAAAGCCAGTTCCTACCAATAAGTTTGAGCTTTGCTCAGGCTTAGTTGGTATTTCTCACTAGTCCTATGGACTTTGACGCACAAGGTGTTTATGCTAATTTGGATGGAGTTATTTACTTTTCTTCGACTACTGGAGGTAATTTGGATCAAGGTGGAGATTGTTAAATTATGATCCAAAATTATACCGTGTTGGACTAGACGTAGTACAACAGGTGTGGGCCTTTCCGTTGACGTCGACGTGTACGAGTACAACTCGTTTACTTGTCCTCCAAGGACTCTTATGTATTGCCCTCAATATATACCCCATGTAGTCGCACCTAAGACGGTCTGTCGTCTCGTGCTTGTAATACTCCTCCTCATAGTGATTGCGCCTTCGTGCGTCCGTGGTTTTCTCCCGCAAGGGTTTCCACGTAAAAATCCGTGTCTCTCTGTCTCGTTTATTCTCGTTATTATCTAACATGCATTGCAGCATCAGCAAGTGTGAGTGAGTGAGTGAATGAGAGAGACCGGGGGGCGGGGGAGATCGTGTCATATAGTACATTCAGGGTGTCAGACACATCACATCGAAGCTATCACACACACACATGCATGCATGCATGCATGGAGAAGAAATGGAGACACATGATGGAGTACGTAGGTTGGTTGGTACCACACCAAGCTATGAGAGTCAAGGTCTGGCCAAACAAACACTGTCAGTTTTTCACAGTACTTATATGAACTTCATAACACTATACCTTTTGCTGACAAAGATGAGAGAGAGAGAGAGGGTACAACAACAGTAACAGCAAGTAAGAGAGAGATTGAGAGAGGGAGGAGAGAGAGAGAGAGAGAATCTTGATCCCATGTCACGGCCACATACACACACAGCGGCACAGCGCAGCTAGGCTGTCAGCCACGTGCATCTGCATGCATGCAGCCGTGACACGGGAGCGTTTAATCCACTTCACTACACGGATCAAAGCAAAACATAAAAGAAACGAGGGAAAAAGATCGCGCGCGGCAGTAGAAATTAACACACACCTTCTTCAATTCCACCTTGATGATCTTCTTTACGTGCGTACGTACGTCCTGGTCCTTAATTACTCGGGTTTTTACATCATCGTCAGCTTCCCGGCGGCCGCGTGCGCGCCGATCAGCTCCGGGTCGTGGATCAGGCCGTCGGCGCCGCTTGCCGCCGCCGTCATGAGCAGCTGCTTGATTTCCTCGTAGTTGTACTCCAGCTGCGCCTGCTGCTGCTGCTCCTGCTGGTGCTGGAGCTGAAACGACAGCTTGTGCTCCTGCTCCACGGCGCCGGCGCCGCTGCCGTACGCCCCGTAGGCGCTGTACCCGTTGTGGTTGTCGAAGCTCATCTCCTTCCCGTGGTGGCGGCCGCCGTGCACGTACTGCCCGCCGGCGTATTGCGTCCCGTCCGACGAGCTGCAGCTCTGCTGGTCGCCGCAGCCGAACGCGATCATGGCGCCCCCGCTGCCGCATTCCTCCTTCACCTGCAGCTGCCGGTGCGCCGTCGTTGCGTGCAGAAGCTGCAGCTGTACCGCGGAGGCGCCATTGTTATTTGCCATGGGGTTCAGGGAGCCTGAGCTTCCGAGCATGTAGTGGTCCTGGGGTTGTAGGGTTAGGGGTTCCGCGGACTGGTGGAGGAGGGCGCCGGCGCCGGGGAAGAAGTTGCTGTAGTTGGAGTGGGGCGACGATGAGTAGGGCAGCAGGACCGGTCGGTGTTGGTGGTGGTTCTGCCGTGGTGCGCGCGGCGGAGGGCCGGCGCCGGCCATGGTGGTGGAGCCGAGGAGCTTCTTCTTCAGCTTGGTGTTCCAGTAGTTTTTGATGTCGTTGTCCGTCCGGCCGGGGAGCTGCGACGCGATGATCGACCACCTGAATTGGATCACAGAATGAGTGATGCTGATCTGCAGTATGCTGCATGCATGAGCTGTTGCTAGGTTTTTTCTTTCCCTTGGGGGATAATGTAAGAGCTTGCTTCCTTTTACAGAAATCACATTTGTGGTGTTGATGAGTATATATGCTTCTACCTAGATCTATGATAGTTTTGGATCTTCAGCTCTGAGCACAAGACATGGAAAACATATCCTTTTTGTGGGAGATGCTTCTAGGGAGCAGAAACTGTCATGCATGTGTTAGGAATATTTTGATAAATATATTTTTCTGTAACATGCAAGTATGCAAATTTTCATCCAAAAAAACATTCATTTTGTCGCGCACAAAAGAAAACATTGACAGGAAAAATTCTTGTAGGCAGGCCATGCATGTATAGTCATATTTCCGTCTGAAAATTTGAGGACTAAATAGCTATATATCCATGAATTTATCATAATTTTTTTTCAACTTGGGTGTGTGTGCCTCAAAACAATGTGAGAGAACATGCATGCTCTTAAGAGAGAGAAGAAGAACAGTCTCGGGTACCTGCTTCCAATGCTTGCATACATGCTGCAGATGACCCTATCTTCATGCTCAGTGAACTCCCCATGCTTAATGTTAGGCCTCAGGTAGTTTAGCCATCTAAGCCTGCAGCTTTTGCCACATCTTCTCAACCCTAATTGTGATAAAAATTTAAGGCCATCAGAAATGTCTAATTAAACTAGAAGTTCATTGCTCAATACTGAAGAAATGGGGAAAAGAAACAATAGGTAGCAAATGATTGACCGAATATAACGGAAAAAGAACATGAAATTAGACGTCAGAGAAATGGAATTCAGCGAGTCGATCAAAGCATTAGTTATTGTAGATGCATCAAATTGGCAAATTGTATGCTAGTTAGCCCAAGGAGAACTGGGTGCGCGCATTTGTGAGAGAGACAAACTATGAAGTAGAGAGTGATGATTCCTGCAACAACAAAAAAATGAAGTCAAGAATGATTAACCACAAGCGTCTTTTTGGTTCCTAAAACATGGAACAAGTGTTTGGTGACCCGGAAGAATGAAGTGTCTGGTGATTAATCAAGGGGTGAATGATAAGTCGAATAGATTGGGGGAAGAAGAAGTTGCCACAAAAGACGACGGCATTTCGACTTAGAGAGAGATGTCTCTATCCAGACTACTAGAGTAGATAGAGTCATGGGTCTTGACAATGATGACATGCTTAATTAGGGACCATTTGTTCTAGACGCGTGAGAAATTATTTTCATCCAAATTTCAACTCATCATCCCCAAGTCAAGAAAAAAAGACGGAAGCAAATCAAGGACAAATTCAAGAGAGGGAGAAGAAATCTCATCTGCAAATAAATCAAGAGAAGTTAAGACAGGCCAGCAGGTGACCCATATCCTTACACAAATTAAACCAAAGTACCAAACCAGCACATGTGGCATAAATCACAAGAGTGAAGCTCATACATGAACGATAATCCACACGCGTACCAGCTTTCTGCGGGAGGGCGATCCAGTTGCCGCCGGTGCCGTGCTTGTCCATGAACTCCTTGAGCTTGGCGTCCTCCTCGGGCGACCACGGCCCTTTCTTCACGTTGTTCTTGTCGCAGCACGGCGCCCTCCCCATCAGGTGAGAAGATGGATTGATATATCGACGCGAGGAAGAAGATGATGATGAGGAGGAGGAAGAAACGAAGCTAGATACAACGCAGCGGCGACACCTAGCACCGAATCCCACTGCTGCTAGCTAGCTGCTCCTCCTAACCCTCTTTTGTTAAACACTCTCGAGCCTGAGCTAGCTAGCAGCCGAAGCGTGGAGGCAGGCAGCTCTGAGCTTGGCTAGCTACAAGACAGAGGAGCACTGGGAGAAGATATATTGTTGGAAGGCACAGAAAGCAAGGCGGAAGCTATGGCTATGGCTAAGCTTGAGGGGAGGGGAGGGGAGGGGAGGGGAGGGGAAGAGAGGCCAGAGCTAAGCCAGCACAAGGCAACAAAGGAGGGCAGAAAAATATATAACACTGACAGCAGACAGTTGATCGATCAGAGAGAGATGAGAGAGACGACGATGTGGATGCTCTAAGAAGTCAAAGTGTAGGCTTGCGCTTGTTTGGTTTCAATCACCTCCGCTTTGCTGGTTGGCCGCTTCAAATCGAAATTTCGTAGCCTAGCGGGGTACTGCTGCCCCCACACACCGCGCTCTCCCTTTCTGTAAACAAAGTACACTTGCACATGGAATCCTTCGTGCCTTGTTAATTACTTTGATGTGCTAGTCCAACCCTTGCACGCGTAAAGTAAATAGTAACTGTCGTAGAAAATTATATAAGAGGTGGTGTTGTGGCTAGCTAGGTAGCTTCTTCATGACAAAATTTGTATGTTTTGGTCTAGCAGCAAGGAAATTTCCACACCAACGTAGTAAATCGCGGAGAAGATCACTACTAGCTAGTAGACACGGTCAATATCAGTAAATTGTGGAAATGTCATTTAAATTTCATCGTTCGGCTAAATTAAATTTGTAGCATGTATCATGTGCAAACAATCCAATCTAATCGGCATGATTGGGTATGGTTAGGATGCTAGTCTCTCTTCCGATGGACATGCATCTTCTTAGAAGTTGTATGGAAATCAGTATTAACTAGATTTGTAAGTCTAAATTCGTGCAGAACTATTTATTTGAGAGACTAATAGAGCTAGTATATAAAACATCTGATAACGAGAGAGACGTTTTCACACATGGGAGCATATACTCCTGGTTTTGGAAATGTGTTTTAAACATATTTTGAAATATCACAAAATTCTAACAAAATTATTCCCGACTACATTTCGACATTCTACGTGCACAGAAACTCGTTTTTCGGAAAACCGACAACGTTTGTGTCACATGTAAAAAAGACAAAATTTATTGTTAAAAAAGCTTTTCATGAGACATTATTTTGTCTTTCTTACACAAGGCGTATAAAATGTCAGTTTCTGATGAAACTTGGCATGCGCACATATATACAATGTTGAGATGTACGCGTCAAATTTATGTTTGGAATTTCCTGACTGACATTTTGAAATATATTTTTCAATGGCAGGAGCATATACTCCCATGTGCCAAAGTGAATTTTTGATAATCTTCCAAGCATACTCCTATCGAATAACAAATAGTATATGCGAAACAAAAAGTAGAATTAGCGTTATTTCTATGTTCTTATAAGAAAGACTACTACAGTATCAGATAACATGCACATGTTGTCAACCTATTACTGAACTAACTCACAAGACCTATTTACCAACTGTTCAATTTACATAGTGTAAATTTCCACAAATATATATACTTACCTAATACTCTGTCCATTCCATATTAGTTAACGCTCGAAGTGTTGTATATCTGATACACCCGTTTCAGCACCAACTAATATGGAACGGAGTAATAAATACACTAAAAACTCTAGAACTACTATTAACATATATTTGTTAAATAATACATTTTACAAATATCTATTATGATAGTTTAAATACACTAGTCAGACCACAAAGATATATGTACACAATATATAATTTATGCAAATATCAAAGTTTAATTCAAAATAAACTCACGTTTCAATGTATAATTTAAATTTACCAAAACAATTTTTTCTAATGTTTAGCAATATTATTGTGCGATTAACCATGTCAACTAAATAAATAAATTTTATTGTTTAGGTTGTATTTGATAAAAAAGTTTATTGAAGCATAAAAGTTAGTATAAAAAAATATGATTTTTCAATTCGCTTCGGGTCTAATAGGATGTTTGGATTGTAATTTTGTATTTTTCTTACAATGATGATTAAAAATAATTTACAGAATATTGAAAAACAAAATTTCATCATATCTTACATGCAAGTTGGAGAAACGTGCTAAATATAGTGGTAAAACATTAAATAAACAAAATTGTTCTCCAACAAATTAGTGTTTATTGAAAAATATTGTAATTTAGATTATTTTAAAAAATATATTTAATATTATAAATCGTGATCAGAGATATTTATATCATCACACTAGAATTAAGGTTGAATTTATCAATTAAGGTATATATTTTAGTATTATTAAATAAGTACTCCAATTAGTTTTATATTTTCCTAGCCTCGAGAAATTTATTTATATTATTTCCAAAAAAATTCTTTATCTAATTTTTTCAGAAATTACTAATTATGAAATCGAATTTAAACTTATTTTTAATTAAATTTTTTTTATATTTGGTGCTCACTTGTCCCTATGTATATGCTCGATTGAGCATAAATATAGTAAAACAAAGAGAGTTCAATCGGATTTCAAAATTTGTGAGACATCCACTACGGAGAAAAGTTTAGTTATGATTAGAAAAGCAATTGTAATATTAATTATTTTGCAAACATATATAACGAATTAATCAAATGTTTTTAGATAAAAGATTGTAAAATTGACCTGTAACTTCGGTATTTTTGTTGAATCATCAGCAAAATTGTAGGCCTTTGCGCCTACAAACTGCACAATACATGTCCTTATAGTGCGAAATCAAAGAGCGAAAGTATACGAATGTGTCCACATGATTGTAGCATGAATGAGTGGCCTTGTATGTCAATTAAATCGCCTGTGGTTAATAAAAGTACCTTGCTTTAGGAGTTACTATGCAGCATTAATTCTTGAAATTCGAACGAGTTTTTATTCATGCCAACAGAAAAATCAGGGGGCAAACTAATCCATCCAAAGTACATTGCTTTAGGAGTTTCATACTCGATTTCTCAAAACAAAACAAAACAAAAAGGAGTTTCGTACTCGACATTCTTGTTCCAAGGTGAACCGTAAACAAAAAAATCAAGATCATCCGACCTGGGCAAAGTAATGAACAGCCTGGTGTGTTAATCATCAGTGGGCAGCAGGTAGGTAGCAGGCTTTGAAAACGCTGGCCGCCGTGTGCAAATTTTTTCCTGCGTGGACGGCAGACTAAAAACCCAGCAAATTAAACGCAGGCAGGAGACAAGTGGTCATACATACGTAGTACTCCCGCGTACGTACCTCCCGTTCTCACGCGCTATGCGTGAGAAAAGTTCTCAGCAGCAGCTGGAACAATTAGCTACAGTAGGTTTCAGTACCGCTGAAAGTGATAGCTAATCAAGGTAGGCCCGTACGTGCCTGCTTAATTTGTCGCGTGTAATCTTCGCGCATTTACACGGGCTGGCTTAACGCTGCACTGCAAAGGAGCATGAGGAGTACTACGTCGTTTGTGCGTGCATGTGCCGTTCGATGCGTGCGTGCATGCACGGACGAGGCAAAATAAAGCTAGTTAAGGTCCTCTTTCTTGGCAAGATGTCTGCACAAGGACGGTTAATTAAGCTTTGTTTCTCCATGCATGGGGTGCGGGAGCACATAGTCTTTGTCTCGTCGTGTTCACAGGTCGGCAACGGACCCTCTAATTAATCAAGTCAGGAAAACTCAGATTCAGACGACTATGCACGAGAGCAACGTGAGCTGGAAATTATTTGGTTTGGCGAGTAAAACCATGCTTGCAGTTAACTTTTCAGATGTGTGAATTATTTGGTTGGATATTTTTATGTGAAAAACCACCAATTGCCATATATTATAGTTGACCAACCGTTACGAGGCCGTCGTTATAGAAATTATAAATTACACACAGGTCCTTAGGGAGGGAAATCAGCAATATTTTTTCCTCCTGCCCTTGCAGACGGGGCACTGTGTACCAAGCTCGTTGCCGCCTCTGGACTTCCGTAACACCATCTAAGCCACCACGGAAGCATTGTATGTGCATCGGCCAAAAAGTTCGCCGGTTGAAGCTAGAAAACGTCATCGACATCGGTCTGAGACATACTGTCAACCCATAGAAGGAGGCAGCGAAGGGAGCTGAACAACCACCGTTGGCCATATAAATTTGGAGAGGTCAAGCCTCACAAGCTCCCCAATGACGCCAAAGTGGTCAAACATCGCCGGTCGGAGAAGGAGACATAGCATCAAAACATGAAGCAACTCCACCTCTCTGTCAGAAGACGCCTTCGCAGACCACCTGCATAGCACGAAGACACAACCAAATCCATCACTCCGGAACAGGGGATCAGGTGATATCCGTGAGACTAGACAATACTCTTGCCCCTCTACGTCGACGGCGAAGTGGACCAGTAGTCAAGGAAACCTTATTCTTGATATGCATGTCGCCATCACCATCACAACAACATCGTTAAGGAACAAAACACCATCCCTTGGAGACATAACTACAACCCCGCTCCCCAACCCCTCCCGACGATGGAGCATCGGGCAAAGGAGGAATGGAGTTGCGGCCTCACCAGCGGGGAGCGGGTGGACAGATTGGGACTGCATGGGGTTTCTAAAGAGGGAGGCTCGCTAAGTTGGAAGCTGGCTTTGCTCCTGCATCTATTTGGTTGGACTTGCAAGAATATTATCATTGTATCTATCTTTAGTAAAATGCATTCAACCACCACTTTCATGCCATAGCTCTCAGAAAACCACCAATTTACAAAACGTGATACTTTGCACCGAACTGAAGAGTTGACGGTGGAAAAAACACTGAACCATTTTCTGAGCAAGTTTTGATGTGGCCGAACACTCGCGAGCCGACGGCGGTGACAGCGTGCCGTTAACGGCCATTCGGTCAGCTATTGAAAGCAGCTCGGTCCGAAAGAACCCGCATGCTCTCTCTATCTATCTCTCCCTCCCCCTCCTCCCCTACCACCTCACCAAGGCGACATGGCGGCGGCGAGATCTGCAGAAGGTAGAGTCCGATCCATCGGCGATGAGGGGAATGCGCGGGAAGGGCGGATGGGGCCGAATGGCGGCGTGGCAAGGGGCAGCCGCAGGGAGGAGGAGGATTGATGCGGCAGTAGCGTGTTCCGTTCATCATCGGTAACACGGTCGTCGGCGGATTTTTCCCACAGGGTGGTGGAGGAGCCACCCGCTGCAAAAGCGCCCCCCTACGTGAGTTACATTCAAATCTAGAGCTCTCCCAACCCTGAATATATATATCCCTATCCTTGCAACTCGGGTTTCATATTTGCAATGCTAGTTGTAGGAGATACTGAATGTTTCTGAAATAGTTGAATGTGGGTGCCATATGTTTTACTTAATGTAGTTTAGTACTTAATTTTTTACTGAAACTAAACTAACTAAATGTTGTTGCCCATTTTTTACTGAATGTAGTGCAGTACTAAATATAAACTAACCGAATGTAGCTTAGTACTGGATTTTTTGTTTCTGAACTAACTGGATGGTGCTGCCCCATTTGAATCTAGTTAGGGTTGAAGCCAACATTTGGAATGTGAGTTCACAATTCCGTGGTAGGGATAACATGGACAAGACTATGGTCGGCTCTGAAATCACATACAACACACTTTTGGCTATTATGGATTTGGAGGGCTTTGGGAGTACATGTTACATTTATTATGTGAAGCAAGAGGAAACTCACATAGCTGGTTTATAGTTGCTTGACATCAATGCAATGGTTTGATGACCCACAAGTATAGGGATCAATCGTAGTTCTTTCGATAAGTAAGAGTGTCGAACCCAACCAGGAACAGAAGGAAATGACAAGCGGTTTTCAGCAAGGTATTCTCTACAAGCACTAAAAATATTTGTAACAGATAGTTTGATAGCAAGGTAATTTGTAACGAGCAACAAGTAGCAATTGTAATAAAGGTGCAGAAAGGTAGCCATCCTTTTTATAGCAATGGAAAGGCCGGAATGTTCTCTTATAGTAAGCAAAGCATTCTCGAGGACACATAGAAATTTCATCTAGTCACTTTCATCATGTATGTTTGATTCATGTTCGCTACTTTGATAATTTGATATGTGGGTGGACTGGTGATTGGGTGTTTTTCTTACTTGAACAAGACTCCCACTTATGATTACCCCCTCTCGCAAGCATCCACAACTACGAAAGAAGAATTAAGATAAATCTAACCATAGCATGAAACATATGGATCCAAATTAGCCCCTTACGAAATAACGCATAAACTAGAGTTTAACATTTTGTCACTCTAGCAACCCATCATCTACTTATTACTCTACAATGCCTTCCCTTAGGCCCAAGTATGGTGAAGTGTCATGTAAGCGATGTTCACATGACACCACTAAAGGAAGCAACAGCATAC
Organism: Secale cereale; assembly: GCA_902687465.1. Lineage (NCBI taxonomy): Eukaryota > Viridiplantae > Streptophyta > Magnoliopsida > Poales > Poaceae > Secale > Secale cereale. The sequence continues at coordinate 10,301,183 of LR738710.1, read as the reverse complement.
ATATCATCAAAATATCAAACGAATACCAAATTCACATGATTACTTATGACAAGACTTCTCTCATGTCCTCAAGGGCAAAAGTAACTACTCACAAATCATATTCATGTTCAAGATCAGAGGTGTATTGAATAGCATCAATGATCTGAACATATAATCTTCCACCAAATAAACCAACTAGCATCAACTACAAGATGTAATCGACACTACTCGTGGCCCATAGGTACCAATCTGAGATTTTGAGACAAAGATTGAATACAAGATATGAACAAGGGTTTGAGGTGAGATGGTGCTGGTGAAGATGTTGATGAAGATTGGTCCTCCCATGATGAGAGGATTGTCGATGATGTCGTTGGCTCCGATTTACCCCTTCCGGAGGGAAGTGTCCCCAGCAGAATCGCTCCGCCGGAGAAGAAACTTTGTTCTTAGTCAACAAAGCAATTACAATTCATCATATTCTTAGGAAGGGTATGATGTAAGAGCATTTGTATAGCAAGTCCATGATGTCTACTACGCAACTTTATTCTTGTAGACTCGTGTTGGGCCTCCAAGCGCAGAGTTTTGTAGGACAGTAGCAATTTTCTCTCAAGTGGATGACCTAAGGTTTATCAATCCGTGGGAGGTGTAGGATGATGATGGTCTCTCTCAAACAATCCTGCAACCAAATAATAAAAAGTCTCTTGTGTCCCCAACACACCAAATACAATGGGAAATTGTTAGGTGCACTAGTTCGGCGAAGAGATGGTGATACAAGTGTAATATGGATTGTAGATATTGATTTTTGTAATAGTAACAATAAAAAAAAGCAAGGTAGCAAGTGATAAAACGGAGCACAAACGATATTGCAATGCTTGAAAAATGAGGCCTAGGGTCCGTACTTTCGCTAGTGCAATCTCTCAACAATACTAATATAATTGGATCGCATAACCATCCCTCAAAGTGCGATGAAGAATCACTCCAAAGTTCCTATCTGGCGGAGAACATAAGAAGGAGTTGTTTGTATCTATTCTTTTCCAATCAATCTATCAAGAGTTCGTACTAAAATAAGTTATTCTTTTCGATCGATCTATCAAGAGTTCGTACTAAGATAACACCAAAACATATTCAAATTCATAATACTCAATCCAACACAAAGAACCTCAAAGAGTGCCCCAAGATTTCTACCGGAGAAACAAAGACAAGAACATGCATCAACCCCTATGCAAAGATTACACCAATGTCACCGCGGGAATCTGCAAGTTGAGTGCCAAAACACATATCAAGTGAATCAATATGATACCCCATTGTCACCATGAGTATTCATAGCATGACATGAATCAAGTGTTCTCAAATCCATAAGAGTATTCAATCCAAAGAAATCTCAAAAGGAAAACTCAATTCATCACAACAATATAGAGAGGGGGAAACAACATATGATCCGACTATATTAACAAAGCCCGCGATACATCAAGATCGTGACATCTCAAGAACACGAGAGAGAGAGAGAGAGAGAGAGAGAGAGAGAGAGAGAGAGAGAGAGAGAGAGAGAGAGAGATTAAACACATAGCTACTAGTACAAACCCTCAGCCCTGAGGGTAGACTACTCCCTCGTCATCATGGTGGCCACCGGGATGATTAAGATAGCCACCGGTGATGGTTTCCCCCTCAGACAGAGTGCCGAAAAGGGCTCTAGATTAGATCTCGTGGAGTATAGAGCCTTGCGGCGGTGGAACTTCTGATCTAGATCTACCCCGAGGGTTTTCGGAATATTTGTGAATTTATAGGGTAAAGAGGGGTGCGGGCGGCCACCGAGGTGGGCACAACCCACCTGGGCGTGCCAGGGGGGCCTAGTGCGCCCTGGTGGGTTGTGCCCCCCCCCGGGGCACCCCCCCCGGTTGCAGCTCTGGCCCATCCTGGGTGTTCTGGCCCATAAAATTTCTCCAAAAAGTTTCGCGGTGTTTGGACTCCGTTTGATATTGATTTCCTGCTATGTAAAAAACAAGGAAAAAATAGCAACTGGCACTGGGCACTGGGTCTATAGGTTAGTCCCAAAAAATGATATAAATTTGCTATAAAACGATTGTAAATCATCCAAGAATGATAATAGAACAGCATGAATACTTGATAAATTATAGATACGTTGGAGACATATCAGCATCCCCAAGCTTAATTCCTACTCGTCCTCGAGGAGGTAAATGATAAAAGAAATAATTTATGAAGTGTGAATGCTAGCAAAGTGTACAAGTTTGATCAATGATAATTTCAATCACTTTTCCTAGCATCATAACAACAATATTTTCTATAAAACTTCTCATGTTAGAGCAGCAACCAATTCACATGTTAAGGTTCAAACAATGAATTCTCTTGACACTCAACAACCTATGTTCTCAGTCACCAAGCAATTGTAATTCAACTTATTCAACAGAATTTAAGTAAGATCTCCACATACTCAACCATCATATAGCTAGTCTTCTATGATTTCTAACACTCACCGCATACACATGAGCAAAACGTTTCAACCGGACACATAGAAAGATAGGGGCTTGTAATTTCCTATCCCAACGTATTCACCTTTGGGTGATGTCAACAATAATAACTCATGCTACCCATATTCAGCAGGACATATGTGCCTAGATCTTTCCTCACCACATGATGCTTGCCAAAAGAGAAAAATAAAAAGGAATAGAGAGAAAAACTTTGACTCTTTGCATAAAAGTAAATACTGAAAAGTAAAAGATAGGCCCTTCACAGAGGGAAGCAGAGGTTGCCATGCGCTTATTTGTTTGTATGCTCAATCCCTTAGTGCAAAAGAACGTCATGTTATATTGGCCCTTATGATAGCAACCTTTATTATGCAGTCTGTCGCTTTTATTCTTTGCCATCACAAGTTCGTACAATGCTCAATTTTCTCTTACAATAAATGATCTAACACTTTTATAAGCAATTTTTATTGCCTTTTTGCACCGATGACAACTTACTTGAAGGATCTTGCTCAATCCTTAGGTAGGTATGGTGGACTCTTGAAGATAAGATTTAGGTTTGAGGGTTTTTGGATGCACAAGTAGTATCTCTACTTGGTGCGAAATTTTTGGCTAGCAAAGATGGGGGGAAACACCACATGTTGAAGGATCTATGACAATATAACTTCTATGTGAATATGAACAAACATAAGCCATTACGTTGTCTTCCTTGTCCAACGTTAACAATTTTGGCATATAGTATTTTGATGGGGGCTCACAGTCACAAAAGATTTCCAAGATAGTGTATTTGCACTTGAAAGTTCTCTTCCTTATACTAATTATTTGTGAATTGCTTGTATGACCAATATTGTGATTGTCAAGCCTCAAAAGATTTCACTTTCTAAACCCAATGTGAAGCTACCACTAGGCACGATATGATTTGAACTTCATGACATTCAATTTATTCAAGAATTTACACATAGGATATAAGTGAAGCACAGGAGTAACGACGCTAGAAAAGAGCTTCGTTGACGGGATGTGAATGCCGCTTACTTAGCCTCCCTGGCAACAATTTGGGGGCTCTATTTTATTTAAAAAAAATCAGATCTAAGTGTTTTATTAGAACAGCAAGCAAACAAAATAAAATGACATTTCAAGAATAGCACATCTCATGTGAAGAAGCAAAAACTTAGGATCAACCGATACTAACCGATAATTGTTGATGAAGAAACGTGGGATGCCTATCGGGGAATCCCCAAGCTTAGATGCTTGAGGCTTATTGAAATATTATCTTGGGGTGCCTTGGGAATCCCCAAGCTTGAGCTTTTATGTCTCCTTAATTCTTCTATATCACGGTTTTCCTAAATCTCAAAAGCTTCCTCCACACAAAACTCAACAAGAACTCGTGAGATAAGTTAGTATAAACCAATGCGAAAACCGTATCATTATCTACTGTAGCAAATCACTAAAATTATTATTCAAAATTGCATACTAAATGCCTCTGCATATGTAATACTCCTATCCTCAAATAAAATAATTAAATACGCAAAAATATGCAAACAATGCAGACATAACAGCAATCTGTCAAAACAGTACAGTCTGTAAAGAATGCAAGAGGTTCTATACTTCCCTAACACAAATTTTTTTGAAAATTTAACATGCTGTAGGAAATTTATCATAGCTTGTTGTGCAAAACATTTCAACCTTTTATCAAATTCTGACTTTTCTCGGGAATTTTTACAACAACGATAAACTATCTGTTTTCAAACAGCAACATATAGACTTGCAAAATAAGCATGATAAAGGCTTATCCTTGACACTTTTATTTAAACAAAATATAGAAAACATTATTCTAAATACCATCAAGCAAATCCTAACAAAAGAAAATGACGCTCCAAGCAAAACTCATATCATGTGACGAATAAAAATATAGCTTCAAGTGAGGTTACCGATAATGCTGGAGACGAAAGAGGGGATGCCATCCGGGGCATCCCCAAGCTTAGAGGTTTGGGTATTCCTTGAATATTACCTTGGGGTACCTTGGGCATCCCAAAGCTTAGGGTCTTGCCACTCCTTATTCTCCTCATATCGACATCTCACCCAAAACTTGAAAACTTCAATCACACAAAACTTAAGTTAACATCGTGAGATGGGTTAGTATGATAAAACAAATCATTCACTTTGGGTACTGTCAAAGACAAGATTCATAATTGTTTCCACACAATTCCTACTATAGCATATCAATTCTACAATTTATATTGATCAACATAAACCATAGAAACTAAAACACAAGGAAACTATGCATTGAAAATAGAATCTGTCAAAAACAAAACAGTCTGTAATGATCTGAACATTGACCATACTTCTGCAACTCTAAAAATCTTGAAAAAATAGGACTACATGAAAAAAATTGTATATTAATCTTCTGCAAAAAGAATCAACTCAAAATCACTCTTCTGTTAAAAATGAGAATTTTTTCGTGAGCACAAAAGTTTATGTTTTTCAGCAAGATCAGATCTACTATCACCCAACATGATCCTAAGACTTTGCTTGGCACTTTATTGAAACAAAACATGTAAAACATGATTACTACAGTAGCTTAACCATGTGGAAACACAAAAACAGTAGGTATAAGTGTTGGGTTGTCTCCCAACAAGCGCTTTTCTTTAATGCCTTTTAGCTAGGCGTGAAGAGTTCAATGATGCTCGCATAAAAGATAAAAGTTGAAACATAACAAGAGCATCATAAATCATAAGTTCCTCTCTCATAATAATTTTCAATAGCATCATGCATAGATTTATCCATATAACCATCATATAAAGCATTCTTTTCATGATCCAAAATCATAGAAGATTTATCACTCTTTATGGCATACATGTCATCATAATAATCATCATAAGTAGCAACTTTGTTCTCGTCATCGTCAATTGAAACCTCTTCCAAAATAGTGGATGTATCACTGAATAAAGTCATGACCTCTATGAATCCACTTTCATCAATATTGTAATAAGATTCAACGCTCTCCAAAATAGTCGGATCACTACTACCTAGAGTTGACACTCTTCCAAACCCACTTTCATCATTGTAATCATCATAAATACGAGGCATGCTAACATCATAATAAATTTTCTTATCGAAAGTAGAAGGAATCAAAGGATCATATTCATTATGCAAAGCATCCCCAAGCTTGGGACAAGCATTAATAGCAGAAAATAAATTCTCAAACATGTCATTCTCATCAAACATAGCATCCCCAAGCTTGTGGCTTGGCATATCATAAGCATAATCACTCTCATCATTAATAGTATGAATAGCACCAACGGCATAACAATTCCTATCATCATAATTTCCCAAGTTGGTGCCAAAAATATTTCCAAGATCATATGAAGTATCATTATCTTCCCAATCATAATCATCACAAGAAGAAATGGGCATAACAAAATCATCATCCATAGTGCTCTCGGACATTGTGCTATAAGACAAAGAAGCAATATCATCATCAAGTGCATCATCTTCCACAATTATTTTTGATTAATTTTCATGAGACACAACGATAATAGGAGCAACATTATTTGGGAAAGATACCATTTTACCTATCTTTTTTCTTATTTTCTTCTTCTTCACCACATCATGTGTGGGTTTAATGAAAAATTTTGAGCTTCTTATTGATGAGATTGGTTGAATAGGGAGCTCCTCCTCTTCACCTATTACATCATGAGAGACAATAGGAGGGAAAGTAAAAATCTTTACCCTTTCATTAGTATTCCTTTTGCATTCTATTGGTTTTCCCATCTTTCGATAGTTGGCAATATAAGCATTTTCATTGCAATTTACCACACAAAACATATATATTTCTTTCATGCAAGTTTCAACATGGTCCGTGAGTATGAATGCTTCAAACCAACTATTCTTATGTGTCAATTATTCACACCCCAAATATAAACAAAGTTCATTGTAAAGTTCAACGGTGATCAAGTTATTGCAATATTTGGACATGATTCGATCATGAAAAAGCATGCATTGGAAATTAAGGTGACCAACTTATTGCAAAGCTCACAAGTAATAGGATAAAGAGGACATAATTTTGTACTCCCTCCATCCGAAAATACTTGTCATCAAAATGGATAAAAGGGGATGTATCTAGATGTATTTTAGTTCTAGACACACCCCCTTCTATTCATTTTGATGACAAGTATTTCCGGACGGAGGGAGTAGCAAATTGCTACTTCTCGAGCTTGCATTGTATTCCCTCGAAGAGGAAAGGGTGATGCAGCATAGTAGCGTAAGTATTTCCCTCAGTTTTTGAGAACCAAGGTATCAATCCAGTAGGAGACCACGCGCGAGTCCCTCGCACCTGCACAAACAAATAAGAACCTCGTAGCCAACGCGATAAAAGGGGTTGTCAATCCCTTCTCGGTCACTTACGAGAGTGAGATCTGATAGATATGATAAGATAATATTTTTGGTATAGAGAAAAAGTAAATAAAGCAAAGTAAAGCAACGGCGAAAGAAATTGGCTAGTTGACGGGAAAGTAATATGATAAAGATAGACCCGGGGGCCATAGGTTTCACTAGTGGCTTCTCTCATGATTGCAGAATTCAACGGTGGGTGAACAAATTATTGTCGAGCAATCGATAGAAAAGCGCATAGTTATGAGAATATCTAGGCATGATCATTGTATATAGGCATCACGTCCATAACAAGTAGACCGAAACGATTCTGCATCTACTACTATTACTCCACACATCGACCACTATCCAGCACGCATCTAGAGTATTAAGTTCATAAGAACAGAGTAACGCCTTAAGCAAGATGACATGATGTAGAGGGATAAATTCAAGCAATATGACATAAACCCCATATTTTTATCCTCGATGGCAACAATACTATACGTGCCTTGTTGCCCATACTGTCACTGGGAAAGGACACCACAATATTGAACCCAAAGCCAAGCACTTCTCCCATTGCAAGAACTATAGATCTAGTAGGCCAAACCAAACCAATAATTCAAAGAGACTTGCAAGGATATTATAATCATACATAAATGATTTCAGAAAATAATCCAATATTGCTCATAGATAATCTTGATCATAAACCCACAATTCATCGGATCTCGACAAACACACCGCAAAAATATTACATCAAATAGATCTCCTCGAAGACCGAGGAGAACTTTTTATTGAGATCCAAAGAGAGAGAAGAAGCCATTAAGCTAATAACTATGGACCTGAAGGTCTGTGGTAAACTACTCACAACTCATCGGAGGGGCTATGGTGTTGATGTAGAAGCCCTCCGTGATCGATGCCCCATCCGGCGGAGCTCCGAAACAGGCCCCAAGATGGGATCTCATGGGAACAAAATGTTATGGCGGTGGAATTAGGGTTTCTTGGTCGTCCTCGATGTTTCCAAGGTACGTGGATATATATAGGAGGAAAAAGTATGTCGGTGGAGCAACGTGGGGCCCACGAGGGTGGGGGCGCACCTGCCCCCTCGTGGGCACCATGTTTCTTCTCTGGCTTGTACTCCAAGTCTCCCATGCAGATATCGTTCCAAAAATAACTCTCCCGAAAGTTTCATTCCGTTTGGACTCCGTTTGATATTCCTTTTCTGCGAAACACTGAAATAGGCAGAAAAACAGCAATTTGCACTGGGCGGTTAGTAGGTTAGTCCCAAAAATAATATAAAAGTGTATAATAAAGCCCATTAAACATCCAAAACAGAATATATAATAGCATGGAATAGTACAAAATTATAGATATGTTGGAGACGTATCAAGCATCCCCAAGCTTAATTCATGCTCGTCCTCGAGTAGGTAAATGATAAAAACATAATTTTTGATGTGGAATGGTAACCAACATAATTCTCAATGTAATTTTCTTTATTGTGGCATGAATGTTCAGATCCGAAAGATTCAAGACAAAAGTCTATATTGACATAAGAATAATAATACTTTAAGCATACTAACAAAGCAATCGTGTCTTCGCAAAATAAGATGGCCAAAGAAAGTTATCCCTACAAAATCATATAGTCTGGCTATGCTCTATCTTCATCACACAAAATATTTAAATCATGCACAACCCCAGTTTCAGCCAAGCAATTGTTTCACACTTCAATTCTTTCAAACCTTTCAACTTTCACACAATACATGAGCGTGAGCCATGGATATAGCACTATGTGGAATAGAGTGGTGGTTGTGGAGAAGACAAAAGAAGAAGATAGTCTCACATCAACTAGGCATATCAATGGGCTATGGAGATGCCCATCAACAGATATCAATGTGAGTGAGTAGGGATTGCCATGCAACGGATGCACTAGAGCTATAAGTGTATGAAAGCTCAATAAAAGAAACTAAGTGGGTGTGCATCCAACTTGCTTGCTCATGAAGACCTAGGGCGCTTTGGGAAGCCCATCGTTGGAATATACAAGCCAAGTTTTATAATGAAAATTCCCACTAGTATATGAAAGTGGTAAAACAAGAGACTCTCTATCATGAAGATTATGGTGCTACTTTGAAGCGCAAGTGTGGAAAAGGATAGTAGCATTGTCCCTTCTCTCTCTCTTTTTTTTGAGGGGCTTTTTTGTAGCCCCTCTCCCCCCTTTGTTTTGGGCCTTCTCCCCTTTTTATTTGGCCTTTCTCTCTTTTTTTTGGTTTCCTCGCACGGGACAATGCTCTAATAATGAAGATCATCACACTTTTATTTACTTACAACTCAAAGATTACAACTCGAAACTAGAACAAAATATGACTCTAAATGAATGCCTCCGGCAATGTACCAGGATGTGCAATGAATCAAGAGTGACATGTATGAATGAATTGTGAATGGTGGCTTTGCCACAAATACAATGTCAACTACATGATCATGCATGGCAATATGACAATATGAAGCGTGTCATAATAACGGAACGGTGGAATGTTGCATGGCAATATATCTCGGAATGGCTATGGAAATGCCATGATAGGTAGGTATGGTGCCTGTTTTGAGGAAGGTATATGGTACCGGCGAAAGTTGCGTGGTATAAGAGAGGCTAGCAATGGTGGAAGGGTGAGATTGCGTATAATCCATGGACTCAACATTAGTCATAAAGAACTCATATACTTATTGCAAAAATCTACGAGTTATCAAAACAAAGTATTCAACGCATGCTCCTAGGGGAAGGGTTGGTAGAAGTTAACCATCGCTCGATCCCGACCTCCACACAAGGATGACACTCAATAAACAAATCATGCCCCAACTTCATCACATAACGGATCTTCATACGTGCATGCTACGGGAATCACAAACTTTAACACAAGTGTTTCTCAAATTCACAATTACTCCACTAGCATGAATCTAATATCACCATCCTCATATCTCAAAACAATCATCAAGTATCAAACTTCTCATAATATTAAATGCACTTGTATGAAAGTTTTTACTATACTCATCTTGGATGCCTATCATATTAGGACGGGTTTTATAACCAAAGCACATTACCATGCTGTTATAAGAGACTCTCAAAAAGATATAAGTGAAGCATGAGAGATCAATAATTTCTACAAAATAAAACCACCACCGTGCTCTAAAAGATATAAGTGAAGCACTAGACCAAAACTATCTAGCTCAAAAGATATAAGTGAAGCACATAGAGTATTCTAATAAATTCTAATTCCTATTTATCTCTCTCAAAAGGTGTGTGCAGCAAGGATGATTGTGGCAAACTAAAAGCAAAGACTCAAATCATACATAAAGCTCCAAGAAAAACACATATCATGTGGTGACTAAAAATATAGTCTCAAGTAAAGTTACCAATAGACGAAGATGAAAGAGGGGATGCCTTCCCGGGGCATCCCCAAGCTTAGGCTTTTGGTTATCCTTGAATTTTATCTTGGGGTGCCTTGGGCATCCCCAAGCTTAGGCTCTTGCCACTCTTTGTTCCATTGTCCATCAAATCCTTACCCAAAACATGAAAACTTCACAACACAAAACTTAGCCAAAATCTCGTGAGCTCTGTTAGTATAAGAAAACAAACCACTATTCAAAGATACTGTGATGAACTCATTCTTTGTTTATATTGGTGTTAAAACTACTGTATTCCAACTTCTCTATGATTCATACCCCCCCCCCAATACTACTCATAGATTCATCAAAATAAGCAAACAACACATGAAAAACAAAATCTGCCAAAAACAGAACAGTCTGTAGTAATCTGTAACTTTCGAATACTTCTGTAAGTCTAAAAAAATTGAAATAAATTGGTGGAAGCGAGTAATTTGTCTATTAATCCTCTTAAAAAATAATCAACTAAAAAGCACTCTCCAGTAAAAAAATGACAGCTAATCTTGTGAGAGCTAAAGTTCCTGTTTTTGTACAGCATGATCATATAAACTTCACACAAGTCTTCCCAAAGGTTCTACTTGGCACAAACACTAATTAAAACAGAAAACCACATCTAAATAGAAGCTAGATGCAATATTTATTCCTAAACAGAAGCAAAAAAAATTGGGTTGCCTCCCAACAAGCGCTATCGTTTAATGCCCCTAGCTAGGCACGATACAAGAATAGATCTGGTATTGCCATCTTTGGTAGGCAATCCATAAGTGGCTCTCATTATAGATTCATATGGTAATTTGATTTTCTTTCTAGGAAAGTGTTCCATGCCTTTCCTTAATGGAAATTGGAATCTAATATTTCCTTCCTTCATATCAATAATTGCACCAATCGTTCTAAGGAAAGGTCTACCAAGAATAATAGGACATGTAGGATTGCAATCTATATCAAGAACAATGAAATCTACGGGCACATAATTCCTATTTGCAACAATAAGAACATCATTAATCCTTCCCATAGGTTTCGTAATGGTAGAATCCGCAAGATGCAAATTTAAAGAGCAATCATCAAGTTCATGGAAACCTAACATATCACACAAAGCTTTTGGAATTGTGGAAACACTTGCACCCAAATCACACAAAGCAAAGCATTCATGATCTTTAATTTTAATTTTAATAGTAGGTTCCCACTCATCATAAAGCTTTCGAGGGATAGAAACTTCTAATTCAAGTTTTTCTTCATAAGATTGCATTAAACATCAACTATGTGTTTGGTAAAAGCTTTATTTTGACTATAAGCATGCGGAGAATTTAGCACGGATTGCAACAAGGAAATACTATATATTAAAGAGCAATTTTCATAATTAAATCCCTTGAAATCCAAGATAGTGGGTTCATTACTATGTAAAGTTTTGACCTCTTCAATCCCACTTTTAACAATTTTAGCATCAAGATCTAAAAACTCTGAATCATTGGGACGCCTTTTAACTAAAGTAGACTCATCTCCAGTCCCATCTTTATCAAGATCCATACTAGAAAACAAGGATTTAATAGGAGAGACATCAATCACTTTCAGATCTTCATCCTTATTATCATGAAAACTAGAAGAACACGCTTTCATAAAGCAATCTCTTTTTGCACGCATCCTAGCGGTTCTTTATTTGCACTCATCAATGGAAATTCTCATGGCTTTGAGAGACTCATTGATATCATGCTTAGGTGGAATAGATCTAAGTTTCAAAGAAAAACATCAAGAGTAATTCTATCCACGTTTCTAGCTAACTCATCAATCTTAAACAATTTATCTTCAAGCAAAGCATTGAAATTCTTTTGTGAATTCATAAACTCTTTAACACTAGTCTCAATCTCAGAGGGCATTTTCCCAAAATTTCCATAATAGTTATTGTAGGAATTACCATAATTATTAGAGGAATTACTAGGAAAAGGTCTAGGATTAAAGTTTCCTCTAGAAGCATTGTTACCAAAATTATTCCTACCAACAAAATTCACATCCAAAGATTCATTATTATTTTCAATCAACGTGGATAAAGGCATATCATTAGGATCAGAAGAAGCACTCTTAGTAGCAAATAATTTCATAAGTTCATCCATCTTTCCACTCAAAACACTAATCTCTTCAATAGCATGAACTTTTTTACTAGTAGATCTTTCGGTGTGCCATTGAGAGTAGTTAACCATAATATTATCTAGGAGTTTATTAGCTTCTCCTAAAGTGATTTCCATGAAAGTGCCCCCGCGGCCGAATCTAAAAGATTTCTAGAAGCAAAATTCAAGCCGGCATAAAATATTGTATAATCATCCATAAGTTCAAACCATGTGTAGGGCAATTACGTATCATTAATTTCATTCTCTCCCAAGCTTGTGCAACATGCTCATGATCTAGTTGCTTAAAATTCATAATATCATTTCTAAGAGAGATAATCTGAGCAGGGGGAAAATACTTAGAGATAAAGGCATCTTTGCACTTATTCCATGAATCAATACTATTTCTAGGCAAAGAGGAGAACCAAGTTTTAGCACGACCTCTAAGTGAAAACGGAAATAGCTTCAATTTAACAATATCATTATCTGTATCCCTCTTCTTTTGCATATCGCACAAGTCAACAAAGTTGTTTAGATGGGTAGCGGCATCTTCACTAGGAAGACCAACAAATTGATCTTTCATGACAAGGTTTAACAGAGCATCATTGATCTCACAAGATTCATCATCTAAGATAGGAGCAATCGGAGTGCTAATAAAATCATTATTGTTGGTATTGGAAAAGTCACACAATTCGGTATTATCTTGAGCCATAGTGACAAGCAAGCAATCCAACACACAAGCAAACAAGAGGCAAGCGAACGGTAAAACACACGGAAAAAGAAGGGCGAATAAAATGGCAAGGGTGAAGTGGGGGAGAGGAAAACGAGAGGCAAATAGTGTAGTGCGAGGGATAAGGGTTTGTGATAGGTACTTGGTATATGACTTTTGTGTAGATCTCCCTGGCAACGACGCCAGAAATTCTTCTCCCCGGCAACGACATCAGAAATTCTTCTTGCTACTTCTCAAGCTTGCGTTGTATTCCCTCGAAGAGGAAAGGGTGATGCAACACAGTAGCATAAGTATTTCCCTCAGTTTTTGAGAACCGAGGTATCAATCCAGTAGGAGACCACGCCCGAGTCCCTCACACCTGCACAAACAAATAAGAACCTCGCAGCCAACGAGATAAAAGGGGTTGTCAATCCCTTCTTGGTCACTTACGAGTGTGAGATCTGATAGATATGATAAGATGATATTTTTGGTATTTTTGGTATAGATAAAAAGTAAATAAAGCAAAGTAAAGCAACGGTGAAAGAAATTGGCTAGTTGACGGGAAAGTAATATGATAAAGATAGACCTGGGGGACATACGTTTCACTAGTGGCTTCTCTCATGATAGCAGAATTCTACGGTGGGTGAACAAATTACTGTCGAGCAATCGATAGAAAAGCACATAGTTATGAGAATATCTAGGCATGATCATTGTATATAGGCATCACGTCCGTAACAAGTAGACCGGAACGATTCTGCATCTACTACTATTACTCCACACATCGACCGCTATCCAGCATGCATCTAGAGTATTAAGTTCATAAGAACAGAGTAACGCCTTAAGCAAGACGACATGATGTAGAGGGATAAACTCAAGCAATATGATATAAAACCCATCTTTTTATCCTCGATGGCAACAATACTATACGTGCCTTGCTGCCCCTACTGTCACTAGGAAAGGACACCGCAAGATTGAACCCAAAGCCAAGCACTTCTCCCATTGCAAGAACTATAGATCTAGTAGGCCAAACCTAACCAATAATTCGAAGAGACTTGCAAGGATATTATAATCATACATAAAAGATTTCAGAAAACAATGCAATATTGTTCATAGATAATCTTGATCATAAACTCACAATTCATCGGATCTCGACAAACACACCGCAAAAGGATTACATCGAATAGATCTCCTCGAAGATCGAGGAGAACTTTGTATTGAGATCCAAAGTGAGAGAAGAAGCCATCTAGATAATAACTATGGACCCGAAGGTCTGTGGTAAACTACTGACAACTCATCGGAGGGGCAATGGTGTTGATGTAGAAGCCCTCCGTGACCGATGCCCCCTCCGACGGAGCTTCGGAACAGGCCCCAAGATGGGATCTCACGGGAACAGAAGGTTACGCCGGTGGAATTAGGGTTTCTTGGTCGTCCTCGATATTTTCAGGGTATGTTGATATATATAGGAGGAAAAAGTACGTTGGTGGAGCAACATGGGGCCCACGAGGGTGGGGGCGCCCCCTACCCCCTCGTGGGCACCACGTTTCTTCTCTGGCTTGTACTCCAAGTCTCCCGTAGAGATATCGTTCCAAAAATAACTCTCCCGAAGGTTTCATTCTGTTTGGACTCCATTTGATATTCCTTTTCTGCAAAACACTGAAATAGGCAAAAAAACAACAATTTGCACTAGGCCTTGGGTTAGTAGGTTAGTCCCAAAAATAATATAAAAGTGTATAATAAAGCCCATTATACATCCAAAACGGAATATATAATAGCATGGAACAATAAAAAATTATAGATACGTTGGAGACGTATCACAAACTCATCTATCACTTTAAGCCATCGATTGGTTTCATCATATTTATGCTTCTTGCAAAATCTATCATCCCTATGAGGCATGTCTTTACAAAGTTTTTCCACACCACAAAAATTGACATGCTTATAAGATACATTTTTGTCATGACTAGTACAATAATCATTAGCATTTTGGATATTCAAAGAATTCATACTAACAACATTGCAATCATGCTCATCATTCAAATATTTTGTGCCAAACATTTTATTGACTTCTTCTTCTAACAATTGAGCACAATTTTTTAATCCATCGTTTTCAAGAAAGATATTATAAAGATGATCAATAATATGATGCAACCTCAATTCCATTTTTTTAGTTTTCTTTTACAAAACCAAACTAGTGATAAAACAAGAAACTAAAAGATTCGATTGCAAGATCTAAAGATATACCTTCAAGCACTCACCTCCCCGGCAACGGCGCCAGAAAAGAGCTTGATGTCTACTACACAACTTTATTCTTGTAGACTCGTGTTGGGCCTCCAAGCGTAGAGTTTTGTAGGACAGTAGCAATTTTCCCTCAAGTGGATGACCTAAGGTTTATCAATTCGTGGGAGGTGTAGGATGAAGATGGTCTCTCTCAAACAATCCTGCAACCAAATAATAAATAAGTCTCTTGTGTCCCAAACACACCAAATACAATGGGAAATTGTATAGGTGCACTAGTTCGGCGAAGATATGGTGATACAAGTGTAATATGGATAGTAGATATTGATTTTTGTAATAGTAACAATAAAAAACAGTGAGGTAGCAAGTGATAAAATGGAGCACAAACGATATTGCAATGCTTGAAAATGTGGCCAAGGGTTCGTACTTTTGCTAGTGCAATCTTCTAACAATACTAATATAATTGGATCATATAACCATCCCTCAAAGTGCGATGAAGAATCACTCCGAAGTTCCTATCTTGCTGAGAACATAAAAGGAGTTGTTTTTATCTACTCTTTTCCGATCAATCTATCAAGAGTTCGCACTAAAATAAGTTATTCTTTCCGATCGATCTATCAAGAGTTCGTACTAAGATAACACCAAAAAATATTCAAATTCATAATACTCAATCCAACACAAAGAACCTCAAAGAGTGCCCCAAGATTTCTACCGGAGAAACAAAGACAAGAACGTGCATCAACCCCTATGTAAACATTACCCCAATGTCACCGCGGGAATCCGCAAGTTGAGTGCCAAAACACATATCAAGTGAATCAATATGATACCCCATTGTCACCATGACTATCCATAGCAATACATGCATCAAGTGTTCTTAAATCCATAAAAGTATTCGATCCAAAGAAATCTCAAAGGGAAAACTCAATTCATCACAACAAGATAGAGATGGGAAAACACCATATGATCCGACTATATTAACGAAGCCTGCGATACATCAAGATCGTGACATCTCAAGAACATGAGAGAGAGAGAGAGATTAAACACATAGCTACTGGTACAAACCCTCGGCCCTGAGGGTAGACTACTCCCTCCTCATCATGGTTGCCGCCGGGATGATTTAGATTGCCACCGGTGATGGTTTCCCCCTCCAGCGGAGTGCCGAAAAGGGCTCTTGATTGGATCTCATGGAGTACAGAGCCTTGCAGCGGCGGAACTTCTGATCTTGGTCTACCCCGAGGGTTTTTCGGAATATTTGTGAATTTATAGGGTAAAGAGGGAGTGCGGGAGGCCACCGAGGTGGGCACAACCCACCTGGGCACGCTAGGGGGGCTGGCGCGCCCTGGTGGCTTGTGCCCCCTCGAGGCACCCCCCAGGTGCAGCTCTGGCCCATCCTGGGTGTTTTGGCCCATAAAAATTCTCCAAAATGTTTGGCGGTGTTTGGACTCCGTTTTATATTGATTTCCTGCGATGTAAAAAACAAGCAAAAAATAGCAACTGGCACTAGGCACCGGGTCAATAGGTTAGTCCCAAAAAATGATATAAAGTTGCTATAAAATGATTGTAAAACATCCAAGAATGGTAATAAAACATCATGAATACTTCATAAATTATAGATACGTTGGAGACGTATCAGTCCACATACTCAACTATCATTTAGTCTTCTATGATTGCTATCACTCACGTCATATGTATGTGGAGCAAAAGTTTTAGTCAGACTCATAAAAAGATAGGGGCTTATGGTTTCGCCTCCCAACTCATTTACCTCAGGGGTAATGTCAATAGTAATAACCCATGACCACTCATATCCAACTGGATATATGTGCTTAGATCCTTCCACCACATGATTCTTGCAAAGAGAAAAAATAAAAAAGGAATAGAGAGAACACTACTGACTCTTGCATAAAAGTGGATACAGAAAGGTAAAAGATAGGCCCTTCGCAGAGGGAAGTAGGGGTATCTTTTTATTTTTGAATGTGCAAGCTCTTAATGTAAATGAACGTCACTTTATATTGGCCCTTGTGATAGCAATTTTTATTATGCAGTCTGTCACTTTTATTTCTTTACCATCACAAGATCATACAAAGCATATTTTACCTTACAATAAAAGATCATACATATTTAGGAGCAATTTTTATTGCCTTATGCACCGATGACAAATTATTTTAAGGATCTTATTCAATCCATAGGTAGACATAGTGGACTCTCATGGCATGAAAGTGGATTTAAGCGTTTTGGACGCACAAGTAGTATCTCTAGCTACTTAGTGTGGATTTTTGGCTAGAAAGGTATTGAGAAGCACCACATGTTGGAGGATCCATGGCAATATAACTTCTATGTGAATATAAGGAAACAACTCATTACGTTGTCTTCCTTCTCCAACGTCAATAAATTGACATAGAATATTTAATGGGGGTTCACAATCATAAAATATGTCAAAGATAGTATATTAATGTATGAATCTTCACTTACCTTAATAATCTTTCATCATTTAGATCATTGACCAATACTATGTTTGCTAACTTCCAACAAACTTATCATTTATACTTTTATTTATGTAAAGTCGTTACTTTCCATGGGATTATCATATGATCTTTTTTAATTTTTTCATTGCTAAGATTGAAACATAAAAGTAAAGAAGCAAAACTCAAAGTACTTTTTATTATAATTCTCAAATCGATTACATAGATAGATAGATCATGGAACTAGCACTCTAAAATAGATCATACTAAATTTTATTCTTCTAAATCATGAAATAACTAAGGATCGAACGAAGATAGGTAAATATAATAAATGTGATGGTGATATGATACCGGGGCACCTACCCCAAGCTTGCCACAAGCCTAGGGTGGTGCCCATACCCGTGTACACAAGTTACTTTCTTTGGTGATTGATGTCTACTACGCAACCTTTCTTCTTGTAGACTCGTGTTGGGCCTCCAAGCGTAGAGTTTTGTAGGACAGTAGCAAATTTCCCTCAAGTGGATGACCTAAGGTTTATCAACTCGTGGGAGGTGTAGGATGAAGATGGCCTCTCTCAAGCAACCCTGCAACCAAATACAAGAAATCTCTTGTGTCCTCAACACACCCAATACAATGGTAAATTGTATAGGTGCACTAGTTCGGTGAAGAGATGGTGATACAAGTGTAATATGGATAGTAGATGTAGGATTTTGTAATATGAAAATATAAAAACAGCAACATACCAAGTAGTAAAAGTGAGCAAAACGGTATTGCAATGCTTGAAAACAAGGCCTAGGGTTCATACTTTCACTAGCGCAAAATCTATCAATAATGATAACATAATTGGTTCATATGACAATTTCTCAACGTGCAATGAAGAATCACTCCAAAGTTCCCATCGCGGAGAACATAAGATAAAATTGCTATAAGTGTCACAAACAGCCCTAGAATTCGTACTAAAATAACACCATATGACACACATCAATCAACCCTAATGTCACCTAGATACTCCAATGTCACCACAAGTATCCGTGGGTCAATTATACGATATGCATCACACAATTTCATATTTATAATATTCAATCCAACACAAATAACTTCAAGAGTGCCCCAAGATTTCTATCGGAGAAAGGAATACGAAAACGCGTACCAACCCCTATGCATAGATTACCCCAATGTCACCATGGGAATCCGCAAGATGATAACCAAAACATACATCAAGTGGATCAATAGAACATCCCATTTTCACCACAGATATCCCATCGCAAGACATACATCAAGTGCTCTCACATCCAAAGGTTCAATCCGACTTAACAATACCTCAAAGAAAAAGAATCAATTCATCACAAGGTGGAGAGCGAAGAACACCATAAGATCCAACTATATCAACAAAGCTCGTGGTACATTAAGATCGTGCCAAATCAAGAACACAAGAGAGAGAGAGAGAGAGAGAGAGAGAGAGAGAGAGAGAGAGAGAGAGAGAGAGAGAGAGAGAGAGATAAAACACATAGCTACTGGTACAAACCCTCAGCCCCGAGATTTGACTGCTCCCTCCTCATCATGGTGGCCGCCAGGATGATGAAGATGGCCTCCGGTGATGATTCCCCCCTCCGATAGGGTGCCGGAACGGGCTTAGATTGGTTTTTCGTGCATTCAGAGGCTTGCGGCGGTAGAACTTCTCATCTAGGGTTATTTTCGGAGGTTTGTGTATTTATAAGAAATTTGGCATCGGTCTCACGTCAAGGGGGTTCTCAAGGGGCCCACAAGCCGGGAGCTAGCGTCTTAGGGGTAGGGCACACCTCCCTGGCTTGTGGCATCCTCGGCCACCTCCTGGTCCAGCTCCGGTGCTTTGGGGGGGGGGTCTGTTTTTATCCGTCAAAATTCACCCTAAATTTTCAGCCCATTCCGAGAACTTTTATTTCTGCACAAAAAACGACACCACGGTAGTTCTGCCGAAAATGGAGTCAGTCAAGGTTAGTTGTAATCAAATCATACCAAAACCATATAAAATTGTTGTAAACATTGCATGAATGCTTCATAAATTATTGCTACATTGGAGACGTATCAGCATCCCCAAGCTTAACTTCTGCTCGTCCTCTAGTAGGTAAATGATAAAAGAAATAATTTATGAAGTGTGAATGCTAGCATAGTGCATAAGCTTGATCAATGATAATTTCAATCACTTTTCCTAGCATCATAACATTAACTCTTATCATGAAACTCATCTTGATAAAGGGGCAATCAATCCACATGTAATGGGTCAAACAATGCATTTTCTTGACACTATCATGTAATCTTTCTTTATGTGGTATGAATATTCAGATCCCTAAGATTCAAAACAAAAGTCTAATATTGACATAAAAACAACAATACTTCAAGCATACTTAACAAGCAATCATGTTTTTCAAAATATCATGGCTAAAGTAAGTTATCTCTACAAAATCATATAGCCTTGTTATGCTCCCTCTTCCCAATACAATGTATAAATCATGTACTATCCCAGTGTCAGCCAAGCAATTGGTTCATACTTTTTAACGCGCTTCAGCTTTTTCAACTCTTCACGCAATACATGAGCGGAGCCATGGATATAGCACTATAAGTGGAATAGAAGGTGGTAGTAGACAAAAGAAGGGAGAAAGTCTCACATCAACTAGGCAAATTAATGGGCTATGGAGATGTCCATCAATTGATATCAATGTGAGTGAGTATGGATTGCCATGTAACGGATGCACTATAGCTATAAGTGTATGAAAGCTCAAAAAGAAAACTAAGTGGGTGTGCATCCAACTTGCCTGCTCATGAAGACCTCGGGCATTTGAGGAAGCCCATCATTATAATATACAAGCTAAGTTCTATAATGAAAAATTCCCAATAGTAATATATGAAAGTGTCAACATAGGAGACTCTCTATCATGAAGAACATGGTGCTACTTTGAAGCACAAGTGTGGGAAAGGATAGTAACATTGTCCCTTATCTCTTTTTCTCTCATTTTTTATTTCGGCCCTTTGGCCTCTTTTATTTTATAAACCTCACATGGGACAATGTTCTAATAATGATGATCATCACACTTTTATTTACTTACAACTCAAAATTACAACTCGATACTAGAACAAAATTATGACTCTATATGAATTCCTCTGGTGGTGTACCATGATGTGCAAAGATCAAAGCATATCATGTATGAATATGAAGAACGATGGCCTAGCCACAAATAACATGAAGGCTATGTGATCATGCAAAGCAATATGACAATAATGTGTGTCAAAATATAAGCAGAGCGGTGGAAGTCGCATGGCAATATATCTCGGAATGGCTATGGAAATGGCATAATAGGTAGGTATGGTGGTTGTTATGAGGAAAGGTATAAGGTGGGTTTAATGCACCGACGAAAGTTGCGCGGTACTAGAGAGGCTAGCAAAGGTGGAATGGTGATAGTGTGTATAATCCATGGACTCAACATTATTCATAAAGAACTCATATACTAGTTGCAAAAAGTGTAGTAGCCCTCGAAGCAAAGTACTACTACGCATGCTCCTAGGGGAGAGGTTGGTAGGAGTTAACCATCGCGTGCTCCCGATTTTCACACAAAGGAAAATAATCAAGGATAAATTGTGCTCCAACTTCATCACATAACGGGAAGACCATATGTGCATGCTACGGGAATCACAAACCTTAACACAAGTGTTTTTACTACTCCACAATTTACTCACTAGCATGTCTCTAATATCACCATCTTTATATCTCAAAACAATTGCAAGGAATCAAACTTCTCATATATTCAATGCTCTTTATGAAAGTTTTTATCATATCCTTCCTGAATATCTATCATATTAGGACCAATTTCATAACACGTGCATGTTACCATTACTATTTATAAGACTCTCAAAAAGATATAAGTGAAGCACGAGAGTAAATGACAAACTACTCCCAAATATATATGTGAAGATCAATGAGAGTTGAATAATTATGTAGCTATGTGAAGACTCTCTCTCTCTCTCTCATTTAAAAAATTTAGATCTTGGCATATTATTAAAATAGCAAGCAAAAAAATGACATTCCAAGGATAGCACACATAATGTGAAGACGCAAAAACTTAGGCTCAACCGATACTAACCGATGGTTGTTGATGAAGAAAGGTGGGGTGCCTACCGGGCCATCCCCAAGCTTAGATGCTTGAGACTTATTTAAATATTAAGTATAGGGGATCGCAATAGTTTTCGAGGGTAGAGTATTCAACCCAAATTTATAGATTCGACACAAGGGGAGCCAAAGAATATTTGCAAGTATTAGCAACTGTGTTGTCAATTCAGCCACACCTGGAGATTAATTATCTGCAGCAAAGTGATCAGTAGCATAGTAATATGATAATTTTGATAGTAGTAGTAACAGCAATAGTAACGGTAACAGTGATAGCAATGAGTTTGTAGCAGTTGTAACAGTAACAACAGCAGTAGTAACTTAGCAAAAGCAATATGTAGGAAATTCGTAGGCATTGGATCTGATTCGTTGGATGACATTCATCATATAACAGTCATAACCTAGGGCGATACAAAACTAGCTCCAATTCATAAATATAATGTGGGCATATATTTCGTAAATAGTCATACGTGCTTATGGAAAGAACTTGTATGACATATTTTGTCCTACCGTCCCTTGGCAGCGGGGTCCATAAGGAAACTAAGGGATATTAAGGCCTCCTTTTAATAGAGAACCGGGACAAAGCATTAACACATAGTGAATACATGAACACCTCAAACTATGGTCATCATCGGAAAGTATCCCGGATACTGTCACTCCGGAGTTTACGGATCATAACACATAGTAGGTGAATATGACTTGCAAGATTGAATCTAGAACATGGATGTAATGGTGATAACATAAATGGTTCAGATCTAAAATCATGGCACCCTAGCCCAAAGTGTCAAGCATTAAGCATGGAAAAGTCATAACAACATCAATCTCAGAACATAATAGATACTAGGGATCAAGCCCTAACAAAACTAACTCAATTACATGATGAATCTCATCCAACTCCTCACCGACCAGCGAGCCTACGAATGAATTAGTCACTCCGGTGGGGAGCTCATGGAATTGGTGATGAAGGAGGGTTGGTGATGGCAAAGATCGAATATCACCCTCTCCGGAGCTCCAAACGGACTCCAGATCTGGCCTCCCGATGAAGAACAGGAGGTGGCGGCGGTTCCGTATCGGGAAACGAGATAATTCTTCCTCCCTGATTTTTCTCTCCAAATTTAGGTATTTAAGGAGTTGGAATCAGGGTCAGCGGGGCCACCAGGTGGGCACAACCCACCTGTGCGCGCCTAGAGGGGGTGCCCCTGGTGGGTTGTGCTCACCCACGGGCCCCCCTCCGGTGGTTCTTGGCTCCGGTATTTTTCTTTTATTCTAAAATAAATCTCCAAAAAATGTGTTCCATTCTGAGAACTTTTATTTCTGCACAAAAACAAGAGGAAAATTAGAGTCCAAAATAAGAGGAAAAGTGTTAGGAAAAGTAGATACGACGAAGACGTATCAACTCCCCCAAGCATAAACATTTGCTTGTCCCCAAGCAATTCAGTTGACAAACTAAAAGTGAAAAGGAAAAAGTTTTACAAACTCTTCTGCTCTTGTTTACATAAATAAGCTTAAGTAGCTCCCATGTTTTCAGCAAAGATGATGACTAACCATGTCAACAAAAACTCTTAAAAATTATATTAACTCATATCAATAGCATAAACAACTAGAGAGCAGTAATAAGATATTTCAAATGACAACACTTTGTCAAAACATACATGATATAATATGACAGTAGTGGTATCTTGCTAGCCCTTTCTGAGACCACAAATCATAAATGTTGAGCACCTCCAAAGTTCAAGCAGTGAATAAACATTTTAATTCATGGTAGAAAAGATCCAGTCATGCTAACCCCCAACATTAACTAAACACAATGCATGAGGATGACAATAGTGCTCTCAGATCTGGCGGATGTTTGAGAAGGTGATGATGCAACATAAAAGTAAATAGATAGTCCTTTCGCAGAGGGAAGCAGTGATTTACAGCAGTGCCAGCGCTCGAAGCTTAAATCAGAGATAAATGAAATTTTGGGAAATGCACCCTTCCTATTTACGTCGTGACCGAAAGCTATCAATATCTTCCATTCTAAACACATTAGTGGTGGTTCCCAAGTGATAAAGTAAAGGTTTTACTTCATGGGAGTTTTGTTTGATTATTTGTATTTTTTTCTTTTTGATTTCAGGACTGGGAATCCCTATTACCGCCCCTCTCGTGCAAGGACAACTGAATAAACACTCATCATGAGAATAACCCGTTCAACATCGAAGATACCGACTACCCCTTGTCGCTCTATGAACAATCCAGGCACACAAAAACATATCTTCATTTTAAATTTAGAGGTGGCACATGCAAATTTACTTAGAATGGCAGGGTAATCCGGCATATAGGTAGATATGATGGACTCATCTGGAATAACTTTAGTTTAAGGATTATGATGCACAAGAATTATTTCAGCTTAGTACAGGTGAAAGCTAGCAAATAGGCTGGGAAGCAGGCAGCTAGAGAGCGAAAACGATCATCAGCATGCATTATGCATAGAAAACATTGAATACTAGCATGAGTACGATATGGACACCATGAACATAAATATTGTAGAGGCTATGTTGGTTTTAATTCAACCACATGCGTGAACATGTGCCAAGTCAAGCCCCTTGAAACATTCAAAGGAGGATACCATATCATCATACCACATCACAATCATTTTAATGCATGTTGATATCCAAGATAAATCATTATCCACTCCTAGCTACTTAAGCATGGCATGAGAAACTATAATCTCTAGTTGTCATTGCAAACATGTTTGATCATAATACGTCGAAACATGGATACTAGGTTAAACATATTTACAAAAATAGAACAAGTTGAGTTCATACCTGTTTCTCTCTGCCTCAGCCAGTTCATCAAATATCGTCATTATTGCCTTTCACTTGCACGACCGAATGATAAGATAATAATAATAGTGGAAGAGTGTCGTGGACTAAGCTGGAATCTGCAAATATTTTATTCAAAAAGGAGAAGACAAGGCAATTTGAGATCTTTGTTAGATAAACGATAATGCATATGAGAGCCACTCAACATTTTCATCAAGGTCTCCTCCTTGGTATGACTCAAAAACCAAAAAGGAAATTTAGAGAAACACACTGAAATATTTTTGGAGCTTTTAGTTTTTCTTGAAGAAGGCAAAATAAAGAAAGAAAACAAAAACGAGAAAAACTAATTACACGGAAAAGCTCCCAACAAACAAAGAGAAGAATCGAGAAATATTTTTGGGTTTTCGTTTAATACTACAACTAATTAAACCAGAAAGATAAACCGAAAAGAAACATGAATCATTCTTGGGTTTTCTCAAAGTTTTCCAAACAAACAAAAATAAAGCAAGAAAATAAATCTAGCATGGATAATACAATGAAAAAGTGTGAACACCGATAATTGGAATGAAATGTGTGATTGGTTTGACAATTGGAAACACGTACTCCCCCAAGCTAGGATTTTGGCCTAGCTTGGCAATCACCATCGGTAGTAGCCACCTGGTCCCATGTCCAAGTGTTGGGGCGGCGACACTTGAGCGTCCCACTCCTGAGGCTCCTCCTCTGTGGCTGCATGTGTGTTCCGGTAGGCAATGATATCATCTGGCATGATCATGTATCCGCCCCTAGCAACAGAATCAAACAAAGCAGGTGCAGGCAACAGAATAATATCACGAGTATCCACACTGAAAACCAGGTTATAAGGGATATTATGAATAGAGTAATCACTATCGGTGAACTGATGATCCTTCATCGCATGATGATCTAAATAAACTTTGGGTAAGCAATGATCATGTTGGCGTATCTGAACGTTAAAGCGACTCGCTAAGCGAGTAGCGTAAATGCCACCATGAGTTTTACCCTTAGTCCCATTACGGTGCAAACGACGCGCAATAATAGCCCCTAGGCTAAAGGTTCTATCGCCCTATAGTGCATGGTGTAAGACAGCAAAATCAGGGGCACTAAGTGCACCAACCTTCTCCCTAGCAAGTAAAAACTTCGCAATGAATAGAGAAAAATAATGCACTGAAGGAAACTACAAGCTAGTGGAAGTAACACTCGATACCCCTCTCTCATCTCCCACTAACAGAGTATGATAAAAGTCATCAAACTCTGCAGGTCTAGGTTCTCTTAGTTCCCCGTCAAAAGGAATCAAGCATATGTCACTAAAGTCAGTGAGTGGTATCTGACGGGTTTCAGAATATAAGTTAAACTGCACCTCAGGGGGGTTATTCCTACTCGGAAAATAAAAATTTTGCGCAAAGGAATTTGTAAGGAGATGGTATTGTTCACACTCAGCTACGATGAAGTTGGTTAGTCCGGCGTTTGCAGCGAATTGGGTGAACTCTTGATGAATCCCGGGCCCCTCCATGAAGGGACTATGTGGCCATTCACACGGCCGCACCTTCTCCCTTCTTCGAGTACGGAGGTCATTGTCCGATGATTCCCCAATATGTCCTTTGCCATTTTTCTTGGAAGCAAACTTCCTAAAGAAACTCATCTTATTCCTATAGATAAAATTCTAAAAAGTTTAGTCCGCAAAAAAATTGTCAACCAAACTTCACAAGATTGATATCAACTATTCATAAGCATGCATAGAGGCCATATTGAGCATTCAAACTACTTAGAACTCTAACAATTCAACATGAAAGCTCATCTACAGCAACACAAAGAGTAGCTAGTTATTCAAAATACAACCCACTAAAGAAAAAACTAATTGGAGCAATGGAGGAGTCACATACCAAGTAGCAATCCCCCAGAACAGTTTCAGAAATGGAGTTTCGATCAAAGAGATAAAAATCCACGGGTTTGAGGGAAAGAACACGAGAGAGAAAGAGAGAGAGAGAGAGCAATGGTGATTTTTTCTGCAGGTAGGAGATGACATGGGCTAAAGAGACAAGTGAGGGGCCCATGTGGGCACAACCCACCAGGGCGCGCCCAGGTGGGTTGTGCCCACCTGGCGCTCCCACCTCTAATGTTATTTGCACTAAAAAATCAGAAATATTAAGAAAAAATCATGTTAAATTTGTAGGGCATTCTGAGCACTTTTATTTTTGGGTCATTTTTTGATTGCACGGGAAAAACAGAAAACAGGATAAACATGGCATTTTATTTTATTTAACTAAGAAAAATTGTAAACAAAAGATAGGGTCAGAAGGTAGTGCCCACTAAATTCCTCAACTTCATACCTCTCGAAAATGATCCATTAATAAGGTTCATTGATACGTCTCCAACGTATCTATAATTTTTTATTATTCCATGCTATTATTTATGAAGTCTTGGTTGTTTAATGGGCTTTATCATTCACTTTTATATCATTTTTGGGACTAACCTACTAACCCAAAGGCCCAGTCCAGATTAATGTTTTTTGCTTGTTTCAGGGTTTTGCAGAAAAAGAATATCAAACGGAGTCCAAACGGAATGAAACCTTCGCGAGAGATATTTTTGGAGAAAATCACGCACGAGCAACTTGAGAACCACGTCAGAAGAGACACGAGGGGCCCATGAGGGTGGGAGCGCACCCCCTGCCTCGTGGGGCCCCCGTGACTCCCCGGTGTCCTTCTTCCTCCTATATAAGTCTACGTACCACGAAACCTTCGACAACAGAGAGAAAACCCTAATTCCACCGCCGTAACCTTTTGTTCCCGTGAGATCCCATCTTGGAGCCTATTCCGGAGCTCCACCAGAGGGGGATTCATCACGGAGTTCTTCAACATCATCATCATCGCCCTCACCATGAGTTGTGAGTAGTTTACCATAGACCTTCGGGTCCATAGCTAGTATCTAGATGGCTTCTTCTCTCTCTCTGGATCTCAATACAATGTTCTCCTCGGTCTTCGAGGAGATCTATTCGATGTAATCTCTTTTTGCGGTGTGTTTGTAGAGATCCGATGAATTGTGGGTTTATGATCAAGATTATCTGTGAAAGATATTTGGTTCTTCTCTAAACTTTTTATGTGTGCTCATAATATCCTTGCAAGTCTCTTCGAATTATTGGTTTGGTTTGGCCTACTAGATCTATAGTTCTTGCAATGGGAGAAGTGCTTGGCTTTGGGTTCAATCTTGCGGTGTCCTTTCCTAGTGATAGTAGGGGCAGCAAGGCACGTATTGTATTGTTGCCATCGAGGATAAAAAGATGGGGTTTATATCATATTGCTTGAGTTTATCCCTCTACATCATGTCATCTTGCTTAAGGCGTTACTTTGTTCGTATGAACTCAATACACTAGATGCATGGTGGATAGCGGTCGATGTGTGGAGCAATAGTAGTAGATGCAGGCAGGAGTCGATCTACTTGTCTCAGACGTGATGCCTATATACAATGATCATGCCTAGATAGTCTCGTAATTATTCGCTTTTCTATCAATTGCTTGACAGTAATTTGTTTACCCGCCGTACAATATCGCTATCATGAGAGAAGCCACTAGAGAACACTATGGCCCCCGGGTCTATTCTCAACATATCAATCTACATCTACTTTACTTTTATCGCTTTTATTTTCTGTTCTTATAAACCAAAATACCAAAAATATAAACTATCATCTCTATCAAATATCACTTTCGTAAGTGACCGTAAAGGGATTGACAACCCCTTATCGCGTTGGCTGCGAAGTTCTTATTTGTTTGTGCAGGTGCGAGGGACTCGCGCGTGGCCTCCTACTGGATTGATACCTTGGTTCTCAAAAACTGAGGGAAATACTTACGCTATTGTGTTGCATCTCCCTTTCCTCTTCGAGGGAATACAACGCAAGCTCGAGAAGTAGCAAGAAGAATTTCTGGCGCCGTTGCCGGGGAGGCTTACGCAAAAGTCATATACCAAGTACCTATCACAAACCCTTATCCTTCGCATTACATTCATTTGCCTCCTGTTTTCCTCTCCCCCACTTCACCCTTGCCGTTTTATTTGCCCTTCTTCCGCCATGTGTTTATCGTTCGCTTGCTTCTTGTTTGCTCATGTGCTGTTTTCTTGCCTGATTGCCCTCATGTCTGAGATGGGGGACGATCCTATCGAGAAGGGTAGTAATGTCGAGGGCAACGTCTTTGTTGATCCCCCGGATGAAGCTACCACTTTACATATTAAGAAGTTCAGGGTTGGTAGTGGTAATATCATTGGAAAAGGAGTTCTTCAAGACTTCTTTACTTGTGTCGGTGCTTTGCCCACTATGGGTGGATCTATTCTTCACAAAACTAGTAGCCTTGCGGATGCTGTATCCATGCTTATAGTAGAATCTTTTTGGAGTTTTCCAATATCGAGCATTCTTCTGTTAAGCATGCAGCTACTATCTTTTGGCTCATGAATTTAGATATATCATGAAAGAGGCCAAAGAAATCTTTGCTCATTACGGGGTAGATGCCGGTCGACCTCACATAGAGGCTATCTTGTTCAATCAAGAAGACATAATGCGGTTACGATCGCCTGATCATGTTGCTTTTAATGAAAACCTTAGAAAAAAGGTTCCTATTGAGGTCTTGATTGATAGAATTTCTGAGATCAATGATGATTTTTCTGTTCAAAACAATGGGTTAGGCTTCTCCCTTGAGCGAAGGCTAATGACCTTCTGCCAAAAGAAGGCCTATAATGATGAATTGGTTGTTCACTATAAAGGGCCAAAAGAGGAACCTATTCCTCCTGAGATTGATGTACGGGACTTTTGTCCCATTAAATTTAGCCCTTTTGATTACTTTTGCTTGCCACAAAGGAAGCTTGCTGCTGAACGTAGGGAATATGAGATGAGCTTTCGCGACATATCATATCATTATGGCATTCCCTAGATTTATCTTGTATCGTGCCTAGCTAGGGGCGTAAAACGATAGCGCTTGTTGGGAGGCAACCCAATTTTATGTTTTTTGTTTTTGTTGCTGTTAGGGAATAAATATTGAATCTAGCCTCTGATTAGATGTGGTTTCATGTTTTGTTTAGTGTTTGTGCCAAGTAAAACCTTTGGGAAGACTTGTTGAAGTTTATATGATCTTGCTGTGAAAAACAGAATCGTTAGCGCTGGCTAAAGTGGTCGTCAGATTTTACTGGAGCGTGCTATTTAGTTGATTATTTTTGCAGATTATTACTAGACAAGTTCCCCAAATTTACCAATTTAGTTCGAATTTTTTGGAGTTACAGAAGTAGGCGAAACCTGCAGATTACTACAGACTGTTCTGTTTTTGACAGATTCTGTTTTTCGTGTGTTGTTTGCTTATTTCAATGCATCTATGAGTAGTATTGGGAAGTATGAATCATAGAGAAGTTGGAATATAGTAGGTTT
This sequence comes from Secale cereale, assembly GCA_902687465.1. Taxonomy (NCBI): domain Eukaryota; kingdom Viridiplantae; phylum Streptophyta; class Magnoliopsida; order Poales; family Poaceae; genus Secale; species Secale cereale. Next base: position 10,271,077 of record LR738710.1, on the reverse strand, counting down.
AACACCAATATAAACAAAGAATGAATTCATTGCAGTACCTTTGAGTAGTGATTTCTTTTCTTATACTAACGGAGCTCACGAGATTTTTGTCTAAGTTTTGTGTTGTGAAGTTTTCAAATTTTGAGTATTGCTTTGATGGACCATGGAACAAAGAGTAGCAAAGGCCTAAGCTTGGGGATGACCATGGCACCCCAAGAAATTCAAGGATAATCAAAAGCCTAAGCTTGGGGATGCCCCGAGAAGGCATCCCCTCTTTCGTCTTCATCCATCGGTAACTATACTTGGAGCTATATTTTTATTCGCCACATGATATGTGTTTTGCTTGGAGCGTCTTGTATAATTTGATTCTTTGCTTGTTAGTTTGTCACAATCATCCTTGCTGGACACACCTATTTGAGAGAGTTAAATATGTCCTAGAAATTGTTAGAACACTCTATGTCGGTGTACTAAAGTAGGGGTACCTTAGTATCCCGACTAGTGCACGGGCAGTAGCAGCGTCCCGTGGCAGGGCTCGCCCCGCGCCCGCCACGGCCCACTCTAGCTCCTTTGGAGCCATTCAAGAACAAAGTATTTAAGTTAAGAAACAAGACCCCGGCAAGAGGAGCTTGCCGGGAAGGCCGCACCAGGCTCAAGGTTATCACTTCATCACAAGACCCTGGCAAGAGGAGCTTGCCAGGAAAGCCAAAGAACAGCATCTCAGAAGACATGTCGTGGCGCATTACGCGCCCCGACAGGACCCGAAGAGCGACAAGCTTCCGGGCCCGGCAAGATAGCGACCCCGGCAAGGTGCTTGCCGGGGGAAGCTTACGCTGTGTGCCCGCGCTCCAGCTCATCTGTCCACGCGTCGCCCTGGGGCCCTTCCAGGGGCACGTGGCAGATGGCTGTGCAGCCTGGGGGACACGGTGGCAAGCCACGATGACTAAGCTACTGTCGTGGCGAACGGAGACGCCCGGACGGGCGCTTTTGGGGTGACAGCGACGGGCATTCAATGCCTTTGTCCCCCACCGTCTGGGTTAGGTATAGATCACTGTACATGCACTGTACATACACTATACATGCACTGTTACAACTACCACCAATTTTACGCTTTTACCCTCATCTACGTTGACACCTGTCGGTGACCCCTTCGAGCTATAAAAGGAGGCCCATGCACAACGTAGAGGGGGTTCGACTCCAGAAACTTGATCACTCCCACGCTCAGCGTAGCAAGTACTGTAGATCTTCTTGCTCCCGAGCCAAGAACTCAATACAACCAAGGCAGGAGTAGGGTTTTACGCGTCCGCGCGGCCCGAACCTGGGTAAACTGCTCGCGTGTGCCCCTCGATCTGCTCTTTGTGCTCCCTCCGCTCCCTTGCCGTACCGTAGAAGGGGCTCCGGTCCCATAGGTGTTTGTGGGCGATCAGTTTCCCCGACATCTTTGGCGCACCAGGTAGGGGGCGTCGAGGTTGTGCGAACCTGATCCGGCGCTCACGCGGGCGCAACCTTCAGCAGCTTCACCAACTTCGCCAGCTTCATCGGCTACATCAGCATGCCTCCGAAGAAGAAGGCTTCGGAGGTCGGAGGCCTGTCCGCGTCGATCCCACCACCACTAGAACCAACGGTTGGTGGGGTAGACGCTGGCGGAAGGGTGGACGCCGGTGGGGAGACTCACGGCGCCGCCAAGTCCAAGGACAAGACGGACGACCGAGCCTACTCCAAGACCTCGGCGTCCGTGCACGCGCCACAGCCCTCTCAGGAGGTGCCGGACCAGCAGCAACGTGGTACCGGGGGTACCATATGCTTGCTGGGACGTGGCCAAGCTGGCGGGTCGCGGGATTCTCAAGGCCAACGTGCTGGCACGAGCAAGGCGCGGTCGCCGGGGCGAGAACCTCCTCCTTCTAACGCGGTTAGAAGTCCGAGCATATCTCGCTCCTCGCACCGCTCGCCACCGCTTCCCTCCTCTCCAGCAGAAGCTCTAGCCAGAGCTCAGCTGCTCCTCGACTTCCCTCCAGCGGCAGACAAGGCCGAGGACTGGAGGGCTACAATCCAGAGCCTCATCGCCTTCGCCAACAACGACACGCCGCAGCAGCCGGCAACATCACGGTCGCGGCAAGTCAGCCAAGCGAAGGCCGATGGAGACAAGACCGCCGGGGGTGCCACTACCGTGCACTCCCCGCCGCGGAAGCAGAAATCGCCGGCTCGCCGGATCAACGTCGACGACGACTCCACGGCGTCGTCGGACCCGCGAGCTCGCCGCGATCAACGTCAAGTCCTTGACGACAGGCGACAAGAGGACGCTCGAACTCGCATCGAGCGTCGAAGAGAAGCACGACGACAATCCGACCAGTGCGCTGGGACCGCTGTCGACATGCACGCGCTTGGTGAACCAGGCGACTTGCCCTACGCGGCAGGTTGCCCTGCGTTCACCCGAGAGCTGCGGCAAGTCCAGTGGCCCAGCATGAAGAACTTCAAGCCCGACGTACCCGAGAAGTACGACGGCAAGACTCATCCCTCAGAGTTCCTTAGCATCTACACCATTGCGGTGCAGGCTGCCGGGGGACGGGATGAGAAGATTCTAGCAAACTACTTCCCGCTTGTGCTCAAGCCCAATGTCAGATCTTGGCTCATGCACTTGCCGGAGAACTCCATCTCTTCTTGGGCAGACCTGTGCCACCAGTTTGTCGGCGCCTTCACGGGCGGACACAAGCCCCACGGCCAGGAGAGCGATCTTCACATTCTTGCCCAGAAGGAGGGAGAGTCCCTGCGGAAATACATCCAGAGGTTCAGCCGCGTCCAGCACAACATCCCGGACGTACACCCTGCCGCGGTTATCAGCGCGTTCCACTAGAGCGTGCGTAACCGCCGGATGAGGGAGGATATGGCAATGACCAAGATCCGAGACGTCAGCGAGCTTTACGCTCTGGCTGATAAATGTGCGCGCGCTGAAGAGGGGAGGAGACTCCCCGGAGAGGATGTTGGAGCAGGAGGAACGGGCAGCGAGGATGCCGCCCCGGCAAGGAAAGGCCGGCGGCGGAACAATAAGAAGAAGAAGAGCAAGGAGATACTGGTTGTCGAGCAGTCCGGCAAGGAGGCTGCCGCCAAGAAGACACAAGCTGGTGGCTCCGGCAAGGAGGCCACCCCTGTAGCGGCAGCCGACAAGCAGGACGGCTCCGACAAGCAGTACTGTAAGATCCACCGCACCAAGGGCCACGATCTCCAGAACTGCAAGAGGGTAGAGTACCTCGTAGAACAGCAGAAGGCTGAATACGAGCGTCGCGACAAGGAGAAGGCCCAAGGAGGCGGAGGAGAGTCCGGCAAGAAGCGGCCATTCAATGGTCGGGGAGGACGCCGCGGCAAGGCCAAGCAGCGGCAAGGAGATAGACCTCCCCGCGGCCGCGACAAGGACGACGACGAAGATGACGACAAGGACATGGATGACGGAGACAACAGCGAGCAGGAGTTCCAGAAGGCCACAGAAGTTCTGTGCGTCGATGGAGGTGCCTCTCTGCACACTTCCCACCGCCAACTCAAACAATGGGTGCGGGAAGTGAATGCAGCAGAGCCACCCGTTGAGTCGCGCAGGCTGCTGAAGTGGTCCAGCACGCCCATCATCTTCGACCTTGAGGACCACCCCGACCGCACAACGGCGGTCGGGTGCTTGCCGATGTTGGTTTCGCCAACCATCCGCAACCTCAAGGTCACCAAGATGTTGGTTGACGGCGGGGCCGGCCTCAACTTGATCTCCTCCGTTGTGACCCGGAAGCTGCAGATCCCCGACAGCGAGCTCGAGGAGACCGGGACGTTCCAAGGAATTAACCCGGGAAGGAGCAAGCCGAAGGGGAAGATAACACTGCCAGTGACCTTTGGCGGAGAGCTAAACTTCAGGACCGAGAGGATCACGTTCGACGTTGCCGATATCCCATTACCATACAATGGGATACTCGGCCATCCAGCGCTCGCCAAGTTCATGGCAGCCTCTCACTATGCATATAACATGCTCAAGATGCCAGGGCCAATAAGCGTCATCTCTGTCCCCGGCGACAAGAAGGATGCGCTTATCTGCGCCGACAAGATCTACCGGGATGCAGCAGCCGCGGCAGACAGCAAGACACTTGCCGCTGAAGCTCCCGGGGGGAAGACCAAGACCAAGTGTCCGGCAAGATCTCTGGGGCCCACTCCGGCAAACGCACCTCTTCGGAGTGTTGCGCTGCCGTCGAGGACGCACCATCGAGCTCCACCGGCAAGTGCAAGAAAGGGATGGCAGCTCCACCGGCAACCAAGAAGGTGTCCGCCAAGGAGGACGACACTGGTGGTACCTTCACCATCAGTGCTACGCTCGACCCCAAATAGGAAAGCGCGCTCGTTGCCTTCCTGCAGGCGAATGTCGACGTGTTTGCATGGCAACCGTCTGACATCCCCGGTGTTCCCAGGAAGGTAATTGAGCACAAGCTTGCTGTTTGTCCTCACGCGCGGCCCGTCAAGCAGAAGGTCAGGAAGCAAGCGGTGGAGCGCCAAGAGTTCATTGCTGAAGAAATCAAGAATTTGGAAGCAGCAGGCCTTGTTAGAGGTGTACTTCATCCCACGTGGCTGGCCAATCCAGTTGTCGTGCGCAAAGCTAATGGGAAGTGGAGACTTTGTATAGACTTCACTGATGTGAATAAAGCTTGTCCCAAGGATCCATTTCCCTTGCCGCGCATTGACCAGATCGTTGACTCCACGGCTGGATGTGAGTTGCTTTCATTTCTTGATGCATACTCCGGATACCACCAGATATTCATGGCTAAGGAAGATGAAGAGAAGACCGCATTCATTACTCCATGTGGCACTTACTGTTTCATACGTATGCCCTTTGGATTGAAGAATGCGGGCTCAACGTTTGCAAGGGTAGTCCATACTGCTTTTGAGCCACAGATACACAGGAATGTAGAAGCTTACATGGATGATATAGTGGTCAAGAGCAAGGACAAGGATACCCTGATTCAAGACCTGGATGAGACTTTTGCAAATCTACGCAAGATACAACTCAAGCTGAACCCCGAGAAGTGCGTCTTCGGAGTCCCCTCCGGCAAGCTTCTCGGGTTCTTTGTTTCCCAGAGGGGGATTGAAGCTAATCCCGACAAGATCAAAGCCATCGAGCAAATCGAAGCCCCAAAGCGCGTCAAGGATGTACGGAGGCTTGCTGGTTGTGTGGCTGCCCTCAGCAGGTTCATTTCAAAGTCTGCAGAACGCGCCCTGCCTTTCTTCAAAATCTTGAAAAAGGCAGGTCCTATGAAATGGACTCCCGAAGCGGAGGCAGCGCTGCATGACTTGAAAGGATACCTGTCCTCTACTCCAATACTTGTCGCACCTAGGCCACAAGAGAAGTTGCTGCTATACTTAGCAGCAACCAATCAAGTGGTTAGTGCTGCGTTGGTGGTGGAAAGGGAGGCAGAGGAAGAGCCCACAGCCCCGGCAAGCACCTCCAGCGACAAGCAGGGGGCTCCCACGACAAGCTCTGGCCCCGACAAGAATGAGTCTGCATAGGTGCAAGGAGAAGTGCGAAAGAGGATGGTGCAGCGCCCGGTTTATTTTGTAAGTTCCCTCTTGCAGGGGGCTAGGTCAAGATACTCCGGAGTGCAGAAATTGCTTTTCGGCCTCCTCATGGCCTCGAGAAAGCTGCGCCACTACTTCCAAGCACACGAGATAACGGTGGTCACTCGCTTTCCGTTGAAGAGGATATTGCAAAATCCAGAAGCAACAGGCAGGATCGTCGAGTGGGCACTAGAGCTGTCAAGCTTTGGTCTCAAGTTTGAGAGTACTTCAACTATCCAGAGCCGAGCATTGGCAGAGTTCATAGCAGAATGGACACCAACACCAGACGAAGAAGTTCCGGAGACAAGCATCCCCGTCCAAGAAACAAGCAAAGAATGGATAATGTACTTCTTTGGTGCCTTCTCGCTGCAAGGCGCCGGTGCTGGTGTGCTGCTTGTCGCACCCACCGGGGAGCACCTTAAGTACGTTGTCCAAATGCACTTTCCCAAGGAGCAAGCGACAAACAATACTACTGAGTATGAAGGTTTGCTTGCCGGCCTCAGGATTGCGGCCGAACTTGGGATCGAGAAGCTGATTGTGTGGGGAGATTCACAGTTGGTGGTCCGACAAGTAAACAAGAGCTACCAGAGTCCTTTGATGGAAGCCTATGTCGAGGAAGTGAGGAAGCTTGAAGAACACTTTGAAGGCCTGCAGATGGAGCACGTTCCAAGAGCTCAAAATGATATCGCAGACGGCCTGTCAAAGTGTGCTGCATTGAAGTTACCTGTGGAACCAGGAACCTTCATGCTCAAGCTAACTCAACCATCCGTTACACCATCAGTTGGGCAAAACAAGAAGAGAAAGTTGATCTCCGGCGACTACTTGCCGGCGGATCTCCCTGAAGCCGCCACCAAGGACCCCAAGATCAACGACCGAGTTGCTGAGGAACAGTCTGCTCCTGCAGACCCAAGGGTCTGTACAGTTAGAGCAGGCGTTCCCGACAAGTCTTGCCCCGGCAGGCTTGCCGGGGGACGTCGAGCTCCGGCAGACCCACAGGTTCTTGTCGTAGAAGCTGACGTTCCCGCAGCAGCCCTGATGCCTTTAGTCCTTGTTGTTGAGCCTCAGGCTCCAGCATGGGCACATCAAATCCTCCGTTTTCTTCAAACTGGAGAACTTCCCGATGAGCCAGAAGAGATAGAGAGAATAACCAGGCAGTCAAGTATGTACCAGTTCGTTGGCAATGAACTGTACAGAAGAAGACTCAATGGTGTCAGATTGAAGTGCATTTCCCGGGAAGATGGATAGAAGCTGTTGGCAGAGATACACGGAGGCATATGTGGTCACCACATTGGCGCAAGAGCGCTTGCCGGGAAGGTGTTCCGGCAAGGTTTCTTTTGGCCAGAGGCCCTCCAAGATGCAACTGCACAAGTAACCAAGTGTGAAGCGTGCCAGTTCCATGCCAAGCAAATACATCAACCAGCTCAAGCTCTCCAGACGATCCCTTTCTCCTGGCCCTTCTCGGTCTGGGGGCTCGACATCCTCGGCCCTTTCCCGCGCGCTGTCGGGGGCTTTGAGTACTTGTACGTCGCAATCGACAAGTTCACAAAGTGGCCGGAAGTGGAACCAGTGAGAAAGGTGACTGCACAGTCAGCAGTCAAGTTCTTCAGATCGATCGTTGGTTGTTTCGGAATCCCTAACAGGATCGTCACCGACAATGGCACACAGTTCACAAGTCGCACCTTCATGCAATACGTCCAAGACCTTGGCGCCAAGGTCTGCTTCGCTTCTGTTGCTCACCCAAGGAGCAACGGTCAAGCGGAGAGGGCAAACGCTGAAGTGCTGCGCGGGCTCTAGACAAGAACTTTCGACAGGCTGCACAAATGCGGAAGGAACTGGATTGAGGAGTTGCCTGCGGCTCTTTGGTCAATCAGGACGACACCAAATCGAGCCACCGGGCAGACACCCTTTGCTCTTGTCTATGGAGCAGAGGCAGTTCTCCCCACGGAACTCGTATACGGGTCTCCTCGGGTACTCGCTTACGACGAGCTCGAGCAAGAGCAACTGCGGCAAGATGACGCACTGCTCCTTGAGGAGGACCGTCTCCAGGCTGCTGTACGAGCTGCTCGATACCAGCAAGCTTTGCGCCGCTATCATAGCCGCAAAGTCAAGGCCAGGAGTCTCGAGGAAGACGACCTTGTTCTTCGGCGCGTTCAGTCCGCCAAGAATTCCAACAAGTTGACGCCGAAGTGGGAAGGCCCTTATCGGGTGAGACAAGTGACAAGGCCCGGCGCTGTCCGCCTTGAGACCGAAGAAGGCTTACCGGTGAGCAACTCCTGGAACATTGAGCATCTTCGCAAGTTTCACCCATGAGGCGCGGTTGCCGTGATCCGCTCCGGCAACCACCTTTTGTACAAGTCTTGCCGCTGTTGCATGTAAACCTTTGTACAAAGCCGGGCGTAGAACCCGTGCATCAGTAAAACTTTTGTGCTTCGCACCATTTGTCATTTCATGCCTTTCTTTTTACATGCATGTATCATCTGACACTTTGTGCAGCACACACACCCAGTAAGCAGTAACAAGCCGCAAGGCTCCATATCCATGTTTCCTCCCTTTTTTTTCACTCAAAGCAGAAGAAGTGTTCCTCGCGCACAAGTTTGCCGGGGGGGAGGAGACAGTGGTATGGACCAAGTGCTGTTCAAGAAAGGAAAGCCTTGCCGGGAAGCATACAGCACGCAAAAGATAAGTTGACAAAGTTTGAGCATTCAAAATTTTAAAATCTTAGTTGTCTTCCTTGAACGACCACACTTTGTATGGAAAACCTGTGCGCGGAGGAACCTACCCGTGGCTAGTTGCACCCTTACTTTGTTTCGAGCACGCTCAACGGCTTAAGTGAGCTGCGACAAGTGTCGTGCCCTTACTTCGTTTCCGAGTTCGCTCAACAATCTAAGTGTGCTGCGACTAGCTGCGGCAAGGTTTCTTGCCGGCAAGGGCATCGCCAGCAAGCTGCTAAGAGTCCCGCGCTCAGTGCTCGTGGCAAGGGTTCTTTTGCCGGCAAGTTCCCTAAAAGCGTAGGGTGGAAAGCATACAAAGTGAAGGAACCAAGCAAGGGGGATAACACTGCATTGACTATCCAAAATAAAGTTATATTACAAAAAGACTTGCCGCTGTTCTAACAAACTACTGTCTATGACTTAATTGACAGCGGCAAGGGAAGCAGAAATAAAACTACCTAGTCTGCACGGTCACCGTCAACCCTCTTGATCTTGCCCACCTTGGCCACGATGTGGGCAATGCGCGCCTTCAACGCCTCCTGGTCAGCTTCGGGCGGCAGGGTCCGGAGGACGTTGTCGAGGTTGATCCCGGGGTTGCGGTAGACGATCTTCGACAACACTCGCTCCATGGTACCCGTGCAGAGCCTACGCGCCTCGTTCGCCAGCTGCAAGGGGACCCTTTCCCGTAGCTGCGCGAGGGCTGGCGCCACTCCCCTGAAGAACAAGCTTAGCTTGGCGCTGTGGGGAAGGCTCTCGTCGGGGGAGTATGCAAGATGCTCCGTCCCCAACGCCACCATCTGCTTGTCGATGTTGACGGCGGAGGCGACGAGCTCCTCGGTCCACTGCTCCACCGTCCGCTAGAAGTTGTTTTGCGAGACGGCGGCGCTGTCCAGCAGGGCCCTCTCAGCACGGAGATCATCCTTCAGCTTCGTTTCGCGGTCCCGGGCGGCGTCAAGCGAGTCGGTGAGGGTGGAAACCTTCAGCTCCAAGTCTGCAATGGAGTCCTTGGCGTCGTTGAGCTCTTTGCCCTTCTCGGAGAGACGGACTTGTAGCTCCGAGTTGGTGTGGGCGTCCTTCTCCCGCGCCATGTTGAGCGCGGCAACCCTGTCCTCGCTCGCCTTCAAGCCCGTCTCCAACTGCGCCACCCTGGCCTCCAGATCCCTCTTGGCGGTCTCTGCGGCAGCAGCGGCGTCCCTCGCCTCCTGCAGAGCCCCGCCAATGGCCTGCTCGCGAGCGGTGAGGTCGTCCTCGTGGCTATCGAGGTCGACCTTCCGTTGGTTGAGCTCTCCCTCCCGCCGAGACAGATCCTCGGCGGCCAGTCGCTGCTGCTCCTCCACCTCGGCCTTCTCGAGGAGGAACGCATGGTGTGCTCCAGCAAGCTCCTCCCGCTCCTCCGCCAAGTTCTGGAGGGCCGCTTGGTTGGCGGCGCGGAGCTCGGCGGCACGCTTCTCCAAGTCGACACTAGCCTTGGCAGCCAGAGCCTCTCGGGACTCCAGCTTGGCCTGCCTGGCCCGGTACAAGGCCAGCAGCCGACGCAAGAGCTGCTCCTCTTCGGGCTCGCTGCTGCTGCCAGGCGCGTCGACAACCCTTAGCTCGGCGGAGGCGAGGACTTCTCCGTCGAAGCCCTCCCCCTCCGCAGGTGCCCTTGATGAGGACGCCCATGGGACTTGGATGAATACCCCGTTGGCGGCCTCCAGATAGACACCCGACCCAGCCGCGGGGGCGGAGGGGTCGGCAGCCGGCGCAGCGTCCGGCGCTCCTGCGGCCTCAGGGCCAGCAGTGCGGTCACCGGTCCCGTCCCCAGCTGCCGCGTCAGCGGTCGGGGCGGTCTCCTCGGCGGCTGGCTCGTCAGTGCCAGCCATTCCTTCAGCGGTGGTGGCCTCGCCAGCATTGCCGCGCACGTCCTCCTCGGCGATGGTCTCCGTCTCCATCGGCTCCGGGGCGGGCGGATCTGACAGAAGAAAAAGAAAAGAAAAATCGTCAAGCAAATATCCAAAAAGACGAATTTGAGAAAAGAAAAGTACAAGGGGTACCTGCGCGGGCCTCTTCGGTAACGGGGTCCCTCGCCGGGGAGTTCTCCCTTGGCGGCGTAGTAGAAGCCCCCGCCGGTGGAGGGCCGCTGGCGCCTTCCCTTGGCGGGGTGTCCACCCTTGTCGGGGTGCTCGCCCTTGGCGGGGTACTCACCCTTGGCGGAGTACCCGCCCTTGGCGGAGCACCCTCCCTCGCCGGGGAGCTCCTCCTTGGCGGGGATGGTGGGACGAGCGGCTCGTCGGGAGCAGCCTCTTGATGCTCCTGAGGCTGCGGCTCCACTTCTGCACAAGACAACAAGCAAACAAGATGTTAGTAAGGACTAGAAGCTCATGCGTGCCCATCAAGCGGGAAAGTAAGCAAGAAAACTTATGCTGGGGGCTGCGCTGGGGGCTGCTCTCCGGAGCAGCAGGCTGGTCCGGCAAGCTTGTCGTTGGCGCGTCACCCGCCGCTGCGACAGGCTCGTCGTCCTCGAGGTCAACCACCGGAATCTTGGCCCTCTTCGCAACTCTCTGGGCCAGGGTCCTGGAAGATAAACAAGATTAGAGTCAGACAAAGAGAAATCAAGACAAGAGCAACAAGGATCAGAAGAAAAGAAAAGTTGCAAGTGCTTACTCTTCCTCCTCCTCGTCGGAGCTAAGGGCGGAGAAGTCGAAATCCGCCTCGCGCGTCCCGGCGCGAGGAGCTGGAGGAGAAGGCTCCCTCGGGCGCTTGGCGGGCTCCGGAGCTGCGGGTTGAGAAGACCCTGCTCCGGTCGTTGCCGAGGACCGAGGGGCGGAAGGAACACCAGAACCGCTCCGGGAAGATCCCCCTCCGCTTGCCGCTGGGACATGGAGCGCCTCCTTGACGACTTTGCTCGTCGTACGCATCGAGCGATGCTGCGGCTGCTGTCGAGGTGCTGGCTGCCTTGCCGTCTCAGTGACCTTGCGGAGGCGCTTCTTCGGCTGTGGCGGAGGACTTGGTGGTGGCGGAGAGTTCTCTGAGGATGAGGAGGCGTCGTCGAGGTTCAGTGACCCGCCAGAGTCTTCGTCAGAATCGCCAGATTCGGCGTCCTCCTCGGCGGGCTCACTGGACTCGGTGCCCTGCCCGGCGGCCTCGCTCGTCCCGGCAGGCTCCCCGGCAAGCTTCCCCGCGGGCCTCAGCAGTTTGAGGATCTCCTCCTCCTCGGCCTGGCTCACCGCGTCCGCCGCTTCTGCTTCCTCCACGGTGTACCCAAACTCACCCGCGGCCACCTCTGCGGCGGCCTCCTCCATCCTGTTGGCTATGTATGCCACATCCCGGTCGGTGGTCGCCCGGGTGAGGCCCTTTTTCTCTTCGGGGTTGCGCGGCTGTTCAACCAGACTGTCAAAGAAAGTTTGTACAGTCTCTTCTGAAGGTGTAAGCCAAGTGGGAACAACCCCGTGGGAGTCACACTCAGGCATTGCCGCACGGATGGCACTAAGAGCAGTGTTGTTGCACAATGGAATTACCCCCTTCGACGGAGTAAACCACTCAGAGTGCTTGGGGTCGTGCTTGAACATCGAGCAGATCATCCCCTTGAGTTCCAGGACAGTGAAGTTGTAATTCAGTCCGGGGCGCAGCCTCATGCAGTCTGCCGCATTGCCGAACTCCCAAGCAGGCCTCTTCCTATCCTGCAAGGGAGCAATGCGGAGGCGGAGGAAATCAGCCCCAACTTCACCTACAGTAAGGTTGGCGGCCCGGAGGCGAAGGATCCTAGTAAGGGCAATCTGCAGCTTATCATCCTCCGGGGCCAAATCACTCCAATCCTTGCCGCGCACTACTGCAGTCCGGCACGGCGAGGTGAACTGCTGGGGTTCATTTTCCATAACCCAGCACCAATCAGCCCTCCACTCTTCCCACTTGCCGCGGAGCTCTCCAATCAAGTACGCCTCTTTCTTGTTGAGTCTGAAGATCCAGGAGATGCTGCCGGAGAGTGGGGACCCAGACTCTACTCTAGGTGTGAAGAAGTGGCGGAAGAGAGCTACGTTGGGATGGACCCCGACAAAGTTTTCGCACAGATGTGCGAAAACGGCCATAGTAAGGACAGCATTCGGGGTGAAATCTAGGAGGTGGAATCCATATGTGTTCATCACATCACAGAAAAACTCAGAGTACGGAGGACAAAGACCGCAGTGGAAGAACAGAGCAAAGTAGTAGTAACCTCCCGGGTACATGTCGATGGCTTCGGCGGGGAGGACTCTAGTGTGCGGGTGAGCCTTCGTCTCCCTCGCCCAGAACAGGTAATACTTGTCCCGCAACTCCCTCGCGCCGAGCCTCGGCGGGAAGACCACCATCCTCTTCCGCATGGCTGCCAGCTTCGCCGCCTTGTCGGACTTATCGCTCTTCGCCTTGCTGCTCTTCGGGGCCATGGCGGGGACGGCGAGAAGGGTCGACGGTGCCAGAGAGGCAGGCGGCAGCGGAAGCAGGGTGGAGCTCGGCTCTCTGTCGACCTTAGGGGAGGCGGAGAGCGGCGGGGGTTTCTGGAGATTGAAGACGCAATGAAGCAATGGGGGGAAACTGCCCCTGCTTCCTCTGCTTTTAAGGGGGGAGTGGGGGACGTTCCGCATTTTCCCATTAAAGAAACAGGCCACGATCTCTCCCACGACGCCGCAATCGACGCGTGCCGTTAGGGAGGGATGCGGCAGGTGCGGAGAGGGAAACGGCACGCCGTGGGCTGCGTGTGCCCGTGCACTGTTTTGGGCCTGGCCCAACAGCGCTCGGCACCGTGTGTGGCCCAGGCCGGGGGCTCCTGTCGGTGTACTAAAGTAGGGGTACCTTAGTATCCCGACTAGTGCACGGGCAGTAGCAGCGTCCCGTGGCAGGGCTCGCCCCGCGCCCGCCAAGGCCCACTCTAGCTCCTTTGGAGCCATTCAAGAACAAAGTATTTAAGTTAAGAAACAAGACCCCGGCAAGAGGAGCTTGCCGGGAAGGCCGCACCAGGCTCAAGGTTATCACTTCAGCACAAGACCCTGGCAAGAGGAGCTTGCCAGGAAAGCCAAAGAACAGCATCTCAGAAGACATGTCGTGGCGCATTACGCACCCCGACAGGACCCGGAGAGCAACAAGCTTCCGGGCCCGGCAAGATAGCGACCCTGGCAAGGTGTTTGCCGGGGGAAGCTTACGCTGTGTGCCCGCGCTCCAGCTCATCTGTCCACGCGTCGCCCTGGGGCCCTTCCAGGGGCACGTGGCAGATGGCTGTGCAGCCTGGGGGACACGGTGGCAAGCCACGATGACGAAGCTACCATCATGGCGAACGGAGACGCCCGGACGGGCGCTTTTGGGGTGATGGCGACGGGCATTCAATGCCTTTGTCCCCCACCGTCTGGGTTAGGTATAGATCACTGTACATGCACTGTACATACACTGTACATGCACTGTTACAACTACCACCAATTTTACGCTTTTAACCTCATCTACGTTGACACCTGTCGGTGACCCCTTCGAGCTATAAAAGGAGGCCCATGCACAACGTAGAGGGGGTTTGACTCCAGAAACTTGATAACTCCCACGCTCAGCGTAGCAAGTACTGTAGATATTCTTGCTCCCGAGCCAAGAACTCAATACAACCAAGGCAGGAGTAGGGTTTTACGCGTCCGCGCGGCCCGAACCTGGATAAACTGCTCGCGTGTGCCCCTCGATCTGCTCTTTGTGCTCCCTCCGCTCCCTTGCCGTACCATAGAAGGGGCCCCGGTCCCATAGGTGTTCGTGGGCGATCAGTTTCCCCGACACTCTATGTGCTTCACTTATATCTTTTGAGTTGAATAGTTTTTGCTCTAGTGCTTCACTTATATCTTTTAGAGCACAGTGGTGGTAAAATTTTGTAGAAATTGTTGAACTCTCATGCTTCACTTATATCTATTTGAGAGTCTATTAAAACAGCATGGTAATGTGTTTGGGCTGAAGAAACTAGTCTTCACATGATAGACATCCAATGTCAATGTAGTATAAAAAATTCACACCATGTGCATTGAATAGAATGAGATGTTGGATGCTTGATAATTGTTTTGAGATATGAGGATAGTGATATTAGAGCCATGCTAGTGGAGTTTTTATGAAATTGAGAAATACATGTGTTAAGGTTAGTGATTCCCGTAGCATGCACGTATGGTGAACCGCTATGTGGCGAAGTTAGAGCATGAGGTATTTGTAGAGTGCCAACCTTTGTGTGGAGGTCGGGGGCGCGCGATGGTTAACTCCTACCAACCTCCCCCCTAGGATCATGCGTTGATTGCTTTGTTTTGATGACTCATAGATTTTTGCAATAAGTATATGAGTTCTTATGACTAATGTTGAGTCCATGGATTATACGCAGTCTCACCCTTCCACCATTGCAAGCCTCTCTTGTACCGCGCAACTTTCGCTGGTACCATAAACCCACTATATATCCTTCCTCAAAACAGCCACCATATTATTCCTCAAAACAGCCACCATACCTACCTATCATGGCATTTCCATAGCCATTCCGAGATATATTACCATGCAACTTTCCACCATTCCGTTTATATGACACGCATCATATTGTCATATTGACATGCATGATCATGTAGTTGACATCGTATTTGTGGCAAGGCCACCATGCATAATTTTTCATACATGTCACTCTTGTTTCATTGCACATCCCGGTACACCGCCGGAGGCATTCATATAGAGTCATACTTTGTTGTTGTAGTATCGAGTTGTAATATCAAGTTGTAATGAAAGTGTGATGATCATCATTATTAGAGCATTGTCCCATGGGAGGAAAGGCTAAATCTGTAAAGCCCCTCCGCAAAAAAGAAAAAAGAAAAAAAAAGGCCAAAGAAAAAAGAAAGGCCCAAAAAAGGGACAATTGCTACTATCTTTTTTCCACACTTGTGCTTCGAAGTAGCACCATGTTCTTCATTGTAGAGAGTCTCATGTTTAGCCACTTTCATATACTAGTGGGAATTTTCGTTATAGAACTTGTGTCGGTGTACTAGAGTAGGGGTACCCTAGTATCCCGAAGTTGTGCACGGGCAGTCGCAGCGTCCCGCGGGCTTGCCGGGCGACCGCCAAAGTCCTCTGTGGTTCCTTTGGAGCCATTCAAGAACAAAGTATTCGAGCCAAGGAGACAAGAGCTCGGCAAGAGGAGTTTGCCGGGAAGGCCAACCAAGGAACCTCAAGGAACTTGCCGCGACGCGCCACGCGTCCCGGCAAGGCCCGATGAGCGGCAAGCTCCCGGACGCGACAAGACGACGGCCATGGCAAGGCGCTTGCCGCGGCAAGCGACCACTCTGTACCCACGCTCCAGCGCATCCACCAACGTGTCGCTCTGGGACCCTTCCAGGCGTACGTGGCGGGAAGCTGTGCAGCCAGCGGTGCGCGGTGGCAAGCGGCGCTGACAAGTTTGCCATCGTGGCGAACGGTGGCGCCCCTGACGGTCCCTTTTTGCACTGTTTGGGTGACGCAGATGGGCATTTAATGCCCTTGTCCCCTGCCGTCAGGGTTAGGTGCGATACACTGTACAGGTAGTTGTACCAACTACAACACCTTTCCATTTTTACCCTCATCTGCGTTGCCACCTGACGGTGACCCCTTGAGCATATAAAAGGAGGCCCATGCGCAACGTAGAAGGGGACAGACTCATTCACGCTCGGTCTCGTTAGCTTCTAGAGTGTACTGTAGCTCTCAGCGCTCCCGAGCAAGAATGCAATACAAACCACAAAGCAGGAGTAGGGTTTTACGCATCCGTGCGGCCCGAACCTGGGTAAACTGCTCGTGTGCTTCGCCTCGATCTGCTCTTCGTGCGATCTCCGCCCCCGCCGAACCGAAAGGGGCTCGGTCCGCCGGTCCCCATAGGTGTTCGTGGATCAGTTTCCCCGACAACTTGGCTTGTATATTCCAACGATGGGCTTCCTCAAATGCCCTAGGTTTTCCTGAGCAAGCAAGTTGGATGCACACCCACTAGTTTCTTTTTGTTGAGCTTTCATTCATATTTACCTCTAGTGCATCCGTTGCATGGCAATCCCTACTCACTCACATTGATATCTATTGATGGGCATCTCCATAGCCCGTTGATATGCCTAGTCGATGTGAGACTATCTCCCTCCTTTTTGTCTTCTCCACAACCACCTCTCTATTCCACCCATAGTGCTATGTCCATGGCTCACGCTCATGTATTGCGTGAAAGTTGAAAGGTTTGAAAGAATAGAGTATGAAAACAAGTGCTTGGCTGAAATCAGGGTTGTGCATGATATGAATATTTTGTGTGATGAAGAGGGAGCATAGCCAGACTATATGATTTTGTAGGGATAACTTTCTTTAGCCATAGTATTTTGAGAAGACATGATTGCTTTGTTAGTATGCTTGAAGTATTATTGTTTCTTATGTCAATATATACTTTTATTTGGAATCTTTCAGATCTGAACATTCATGCCACAATTAAGAGAATTACATTGAAAAACTATATTGGTTAGCATTCCACATCAAAAATTCTTTCTTTATCATTTACCTACTCGAGGATGAGTAGGAATTAAGCTTGGAGATGCTTGATACGTCTCCAACGTATCTACAATTTTTTATTGTTCCATGCTATTATTTATGAAGTCTTGGATGTTTAATGGGCTTTATCATTCACTTTTATATCATTTTTGGGACTAACCTACTAACCCAAAGGCCCAGTCCAGATTGTTGTTTTTTGCCTGTTTCAGGGTTTTGTGGAAAAATAATATCAAACGGAGTCCAAACGAAATGAAACCTTCGCGAGAGATATTTTTGGAGAAAATCACGCACGAGGAACTTGAGAACCACGTCAGAAGAGCCACGAGGGGCCCACGAGGGTGGGGGCACGTCCCCTGCCCAGGTCGCGCCCCCTGCCTTGTGGGGCCCCCGTGACTCCCCCGGTGTCCTCCTTCCTCCTATATAAGTATACGTACCCCGAAACCTTCGACAACAGAGAAAAAACCCTAATTCCACCGCTGTAACCTTCTGTTCCCGTGATACACCATCTTGGAGCCTGTTCCGGAGCTCCACCGGAGGGGGATCCATCACGGAGTTCTTCATCATCATCATCATCGCCCTCACCATGAGTTGTGAGTAGTTTACCACAGACCTTCGGGTCCATAGCTAGTATCTAGATGGCTTCTTCTCTCTCTCTGGATCTCAATATAAAGTTCTCCTCGGTCTTCGAGGAGATCTATTCGATGTAATCTCTTTTTGTGGTGTGTTTGTCGAGATCAGATGAATTGTGGGTTTATGATCAAGATTATCTATGAAAGATATTTGGTTCTTCTCTGAACTTTTTATGTGTGCTCATAATATCCTTGCAAGTCTCTTCGAATTATTGGTTTGGTTTGGCCTACTAGATCTATAGTTCTTGCAATGGGAGAAGTGCTTGGCTTTGGTTTCAATCTTGCGGTATCCTTTCCCAGTGACAGTAGGGGCAGCAAGGCACGTATTGTATTGTTGCCATCGAGGATAAAAAGATGGGGTTTATATCATATTGCTTGAGTTTATCCCTCTACTTCATGTCATCTTGCTTAAGGCGTTACTCTGTTCGTATGAACTCAATACACTAGATGCATGCTGGAAGCGGTCGATGTGTGGAGTAATAGTAGTAGATGCAGGCAGGAGTTGGTCTACTTGTCTCGGACGTGATGCCTATATACAATGATCATGCCTAGATAGTCTCATAATTATTCGCTTTTCTATCAATTGCTTGACAGTAATTTGTTTACCCGCCATAGAATATCGCTATCATGAGAGAAGCCACTAGAGAACACTATGGCCCCCGGGTCTATTCTCAACATATCAATCAACATCTACTTTACTTTTATCGCTTTTATTTTCTGTTCTTATAAACCAAAATACCAAAAATATAAACTATCATCTCTATCAGATCTCACTTTCGTAAGTCACCGTAAAGGGATTGACAACCCCTTATCGCGTTGGCTGCGAAGTTCTTATTTGTTTGTGCAGGTGCGAGGGACTCGCGCGTGGTCTCCTACTGGATTGATACCTTGGTTCTCAAAAATTGAGGGAAATACTTACGCTACTGTGCTGCATCTCCCTTTCCTCTTCGAGGGAATACAACGCAAGCTCGAGAAGTAGCATTGGTCAAGTCTTATTAACAACCACTTTCAATGAGCATGAAACCGAAGAACTTTCGTAAAACAGTAAGTTACCTTAACAGGGATATGTATGTCCTCAACAATAAGTATATCATATTTCTTTTTGGCAATAGGTAGAGGTAGGTGAAAACTTTCAATAGTGAGTGTCGGAGATTTTTCAATAATATTAATACCATTCACATGGAATTGTTTCTTTGGAAATTGCACCGTATGCTCATTACCATTGATATGAAAAGTGACATTGGTTTTATTGCAATCAATAATAGCGCATGCAGTATTCAAAAAGGGTCTACCAAGGATAATCGACATGTTGTCGTCCTCGGGCATCTCAAGTATAACAAAGTCAGTTATGATAGTAATGTTTGCAACAACAACGGGCACATCCTCACAAATACCGATAGGTATGGCAGTTAATTTGTCAGCCATTTGCAAAGATATTTTGGTAAGTGTGAGTTTATTCAAATCAAGTCTTTTATATAAATAGAAAGGCATAACACTAACACCAGCTTCTAGATCACATAAAGTAGTTTTAACATAGTTTCTTTTGATGGAGCATGGTATAGTTGGTATTTGAAGGAAATATGCCCCAGAGGCAATAATAAAGTTGTTATTTATATTTCCTTATATCTCATGATAAATGTATTTTATTCATGCTAGAATTGTATTAACCAGAAACTTGATACATGTGTGAATACATAAACAAAATAGAGTGTCCCTAGTATGCCTCTACTATACTAGCTCGTTAATCAAAGATGGTTAAGTTTCCTAACCATAGACATGTGTTGTCAGTTGATCAACGGGATCACATCATTAGGAGAATGATGTGATGGACAAGACCCATCCGTTAGCTAAGCATTATGATTGTTTAGTTTTACTGCTATTGCTTTCTTCCTGACTTATACATGTTCCTCTGACTATGAGATTATGCAACTCCGAATACCGGAGGAACACCTTGTGTGCTATAAAATGTCACAACGTAACTGGGTGATTATAAAGATGCTCTATAGGTGTTTTCGAAAGTGTTTGTGGTTTTGGCATGGATCGAGAATAGGATTTGTCACTTAGAGTGTCGGTGAGGTATCTCTGGGCCCTCTCGGTAATACACATCATAATATGCCTTGCAAGCAAACGACTAATGAGTTAGTCATGAGATGATGTATTACAGAACGAGTAAAGAGACTTGCCGGTAACGAGATTGAACTAGGTATGATGATACCAACGATTGAATCTCGGGCAAGTGACATACTGATGACAAAGGGAACAACGTATGTTGTTATGCGGTTTGACCGATAGTGATCTTCGTAGAATATGTAGGAGCCAATATGACCATCCAGGTTCCGCTATTGGTTATTGACCGTAGACGAGTCTCGATCATTTCTACATAGTTCTCGAACCCGTAGGGTCCGCATGCTTAATGTTCGATGACGATCGGTATTATGAGTTTATTTGTTTTGGTGTACCGAAAGTTGTTCGGAGTCCTGGATGAGATCACAGACATGATGAGGAGTCTCAAAATAGTCTAGACATAAAGATTGATATATTGGACGACTATATTCGGACACCGGAAGTGTTTCGAGGAAGTTTCGGATAAAACCGGAGTGTTGGAGGGTAACCTGAACCCACCGGGGGAACTAATGGGCCACATGGGCCTTAGTGGAGAGAGAGAGAGGGGTGGCTAGGGCAGGCCGCATGCCCCTCCCCCTTGGGTCCGAATTGGACTAGGGAAGGGGGCGGCGCCCCCCTTTCGTTCTCCCTCTCCCTCTCCTTCCTTTCCCATCTCTCCCTCTTGGTGGACTCCTACTAAGAATATGATTCCTATTCCAAGTAGGACTCCTCCTGATGGGGCGCGCCTATAGGGCCGGCCGGCCTCCCCCCTTGCTCCTTTATATACGAGAACAGGGGGCACCCTAGCACAAGTTGACAATTGTTTTAGCCGTGTGCGGTGCCCCCCTCCACTGTTACATACCTCAGTCATATTGTCGTAGTGCATAGGCGAAGCTCTGCGTCGGTAACTTCATCAACACCATCACCACGTCATCATGCTAACGAAACTCTCCCTCGGCCTCAACTGGATCAAGAGTTCGAGGGATGCCGCCAAGCTGAACGTGTGGAGATCACGGAGGTGTCGTGCGTTCGGTACTTGATCGGTTGGTTCGCGAAGACGTTCGACTACATCAACCGCGTTACTAAACGCTTCCGCTTTCGGTCTACAAGGGTACATAGACACACTCTCCCCGTTCGTTGCTATGCTTCTCCTAGATAGATCTTGCGTGATCGTAGGAAATTTTTTGAAATACTACGTTTCCCAACAGTGGCATCATGAGCCAAGTCTATGCGTAGATGATATGCACGTAGTAGAACACATTGAGTTGTGGGCGATAATATCCATACTGCTTACCAGCATGTCATACTTTGATTCGGCGGTATTGTGAGATGAAGCGGCCCGGACTGACATTACGCATACGCTTACGCGAGACTGGTTTCACCGTTACGAGCACTCGTTGCTTAAAGGTGGCCGGCGGGTGTATGTCTCTCTCACTTTAGTTGAATCAAGTGTGTCTATGCCCGGTCCTTGTGAAGGTTAAAACATCACACTTGACGAAAAATCGTTGTGGTTTTGATGCGTAGGTAAGAATGGTTCTTGCTAAGCCCATAGCAGCCACGTAAAACTTGCAACAAAAAAGTAGAGGACGTCTAACTTGTTTTTGCAGGGCATGTTGTGATGTGATATGATCAAGACGTGATGAGTTGTACGTTATTGTATGAGATGATCGTGTTTTGTAAATTATCGGCAACTGGCAGGAGCCTTATGGTTATCTCTTTATTGTATGAATTGTGAAAGCCCTGTAATTGATTTACTTTAACACTACGAGTTAGCGATAGTAGTAGTAGCAATAATTGGCGAGACGACCACGACGCTATGATGAATATCATGGTGTCAAGCCGGTGACGATGGAAATCATGACGATGCTTTGGAGATGCAGATCAAAAGCACAAGATGATGATGGCCATATCATGTTACATATTTTGATTGCATGTGATGTTTATTTTATTATGCTTCTTATTTTGATTAGTACAGCGGTAGCATTATTAGATGATCCCTGAGTATGCACAGTTGCGACAGTTCGTCGTGCTGAGACACCACGTGATGATCGGGTGTGATAAGCTCTATGTTCAAATACAACGGGTGTAAGACAATTTTGCACATGCAGAATACTCGGGTTAAACTTGACGAGACTAGCATGTACAGACATGGCCTCGGAACACTGGAGACCGAAAGGTCGAGCGTGAATCATATAGTAGATATGATCAACATAAGATGTTCACCATTGAAAACTACTCCATCTCACGTTATGATTGGACATGGTTTAGTTGATTTGGATCATGTGCTCATTTCGATGACTAGAGGGATGTCTATCTAAGTGGGAGTTCTTTAGTAATATGATTAATTGAACTTTAATTTATCATGAACTTAGTCCTGATAATTTTTGCATATCTATGTTGTTGTAGATCAATGGCCCGTGCTACCGTTCCCTTGAATTTTAATGCGTTCCTAGAGAAAGCTGAGTTGAAAGATGATGGTAGCAACTACACAGATTGGGTCTGCAACTTGAGGATTATCCTCATTTCTGCACAGAAGAATTATGTCCTTGAAGCACCGCTAGGTGACAGGCCTGCTGCAGGTGCAACTCCGGACGTTATGAACGTCTGGCAAGCTCGTTCTAATGACTACTCGATAGTTCAGTGTGTCATGCTTTATGGCTAAGAATCGGGACTTCAAAGACGTTTTGAACATCATGGAGCATATGAGATGTTCCAAGAGTTGAAGTTAATATTTCAAGCAAATGCCCGATATGAGAGATATGAAGTCTCCAATATTTTCTATAGCTGCAAGATGGAGGAGAACAGTTCCATCGGTGAACACTTACTCAGAATGTCTGGGTACTACAATCACATGACTCAAATTGGATGCAAAGTTGATGAAGATAGTGTTATTGATAGAGTTCTTCAATCACTGCCACCAAGCTACAAAGGGTTCGTGATGAACTATAATATGCAAGGGATGCAGAAGATAATTCCCGAGCTCTTTGCAATGCTCAAGGCTGCGGAGGTAGAAATCAAAAAGGAGGATCAAGTGTTGATGTTTAACAAGACCACTAGTTTCAAGAAAAAGGTCAAGGGAAAGAAGGGGAATTTCAAGAAGAATAGCAGGCCAGTTGCTACTCCCGCGAAGAAACCCAAGTCTGGAGCCAAGCCGGAAACTAAGTGCTTCTACTGCAAAGGGACTGGACACTAGAAGCGGAACTGCCCCAAGTATTTGGTGGATAAGAAGGATGGCAAAGTGAAAAAGGTATATTTGATATACATGTCATTGATGTGTACCTTACTAATGCTCATAGTAGCACCTGGGTATTTGATACTGGTTCGGTTGCTAATATTTGTAACTCGAAACAAGGGTTATGGATTAAACGAAGATTAGCTAAGGACGAGTTGACGATGTGCGTGGGAAATGGTTCCAAAGTCGATGTGATCGCCGTCGGCACGCTACCTCTACATCTACCATCGGATTAGTTTTAGACCTAAATAGTTGTTATTTGGTGCCAGCGTTGAGCATGAACATTGTATCTGGATCTTGTTTGTTGTGAGACGGTTATTCATTTAAATCAAATGGTTGTTCTATTTATATGAGTAATATCTTTTATGGTCAAGCACCCTTGATGAATGGTCTATTTTTGTTGGATCTCGATCGTAGTGATACACATATTCATAATATTGAAGCCAAAAGATGCAAAGTTGATAATGATAGTGCAACTTATTTATGGCACTGGCGTTTAGGTCATATTGGTGTAAAGCGCATGAAGAAACTCCATACTGATGGATTTTTGGAATCACTTGATTATGAATCACTTGGTGCTTGCGAACCATGCCTCATGGGCAAGATGACTAAAACTTCGTTCTCCAGAACAATGGAGCGAGCAACTGATTTATTGGAAATCATACTTACTGATGTATGCGGACCAATGAGTGTTGAGGCTCGCGGCGGATATCGTTATTTTTTGACCTTCATAGATGATTTGAGTAGATATGGGTATATCTACTTGATGAAACACAAGCCAGAAACATTCGAAAAGTTCAAAGAATTTCATAGTGAAGTAGAGGATCATCGTAACAAGAAAATAAAGTTTCTACGAACTGATCGTGGAGGCGAATATTTGAGTTATGAGTTTAGTCTTCATTTCAAACAATGTGGAATAGTTTCACAACTCACGCCACCTGGAACACCACAGCGTAATGGTGTGTCAGAACGTCGTAACCGTACTTTATTAGATATGGTGCGATCTATGATGTCTCTTACTGATTTACCACTATCGTTTTGGGGCTATGCTTTAGAGACAGTTGCATTCTCGTTAAATAGGGCACCATCTAAATCTGTTTAGACGACGCCTTATGAACTGTGGTTTGGCAAGAAACCCAAGTTGTCGTTTCTTAAAGTTTGCGATACTTATGTGAAAAAGCTTCAACCTGATAAGCTCGAACCCAAGTCGGAGAAATGTGTCTTCATAGGATACCCAAAGGAAACTGTTGGGTACACCTTCTATCACAGATCCGAAGGCAAGATATTCGTTGCTAAGAATAGATCCTTTCTAGACAAGGAGTTTCTCTCAGAAGAAGTGAGTGGGAGGAAAGTAGAACTTGATGAGATGATTATACCTTCTCCCGAATTGGAAAGTAGTTCATCACAGTAACTAGTTCCAGTGATTCCTACACCAATCAGTGAGGAAGATAATGATAATGATCATGAAACTTCAGATCAAGTTACTACTGAACCTCGTAGGTCAACCAGAGTACGTTCCGCACCAGAGTGGTACGGTAACCCTGTTTTGGAAGTCATGTTAGTAGACCATGATGAACCTACGAACTATGAGGAAGAAATGATGAGCTCAGATTCTGCAAAATGGCTTGAGGCCATGAAATCTGAGATGGGATCCATCTATGAGAACAAAGTGTGGACTTTGGTTGACTTTCCCGATGATCGGCAAGCAATTTAAAATAAATGGATCTTTAAGAGGAAGACTGACGCCAATGGTATTGTTACTGTCTACAAAGATCGACTTATTGCGAAAGGTTTTTGACAAGTTCAAGGAGTTGACTGCTATGAGACTTTCTCACCCATAGCGATGCTTAAGTCTGTCCGAATCATGTTAGCAATTGCCGCATTTTATGATTATGAAATCTGGCAAATGGATGTCAAAATTGCATTCCTTAATGGATATCTAAAATAAGAGTTGTATATGATGCAACCAGAAGGTTTTGTCGATCCTAAAGGTGCTAACAAAGTGTGCAAGCTCCAACGATCCATCTATGGACTGGTGCAAGCATCTCGAAGTTGGAATATACGCTTTGATGAGGTGATCAAAGCATATGGTTTTATACAGACTTTTGGAGAAGCATGTATTTACAAGAAAGTGAGTGGGAGCTCTGTAGCATTTCTGATATTATATGTGGATGACATATTTTTGATTGGAAATGATGTAGAATTTCTGGATGGCATAAAAGGATACTTGAATAAGAATTTTTCAATAAAAGACCTCGGTGAAGCTGCTTATATATTAGGCATCAAGATCTATAGAGATAGATCAAGACGCTTAATTGGACTTTCACAAAGAACATACCTTGATAAAGTTTTGAAGAAGTTCAAAATGGATCAATTAAAGAAAGGGTTCTTGCATGTGTTACAAGGTGTGAAGTTGAGTAAGACTCAATGCCCGACCACTTCAGAAGATAGAGAGAAAATGGAAGGCATTCCCTATGCTTCAGCCATAGGTTCTATCATGTATGCAAATGATGTGTACCAGACCTGATGTGTGCCTTGCTATAAGTCTAGCAGGGAGGTACCAAAGTAATCCTGGAGTGGATCACTGGACAGCGGTCAAGAACATCCTGAAGTACCTGAAAAGGATGAAGGATATGTTTCTCGTTTATGGAGGTGACAAGGAGCTCATCGTAAATGGTTACGTCGATTCAAGCTTTGACATTGATCCGGATGACTCTAAGTCACAAACCGGATACGTATTTTTGTTGAATGGTGGAGTTGTCAGTTGGTGCAGTTCCAAGCAGAGCGTTGTGGCGGGATCTACGTGTGAAGCGGAGTACATGGCTGCTTCGGAAGCAGCAAATGAGGGAGTCTGGATGAAGGAGTTCATATCCGTTCTAGCTTTAATACCTAGTGCATCGGGTCCAATGAAAATCTTTTGTGACAACACTGGAGCAATAGCCTTGGCGAAGGAAACCAAGTTTCACAAGAGAACCAAGCACATCAAGAGACTCTTCAACTCCATCCGCGATCAAGTCAAGGAGGGAGACATAGAAATTTTCAAGATACATACGGATCTGAATGTTGCAGACCCGTTGACTAAGCCTCTTCCACGAGCAAAACATGATCAACACCAAGACTCCATGGGTGTTAGAATCATTACTATGTAATCTGGATTATTGACTCTAGTGCAAGTGGGAGACTGAAGGAAATATGCCCTAGAGGCAATAATAAAGTTGTTATTTATATTTCCTTATATATCATGATAAATGTTTTTTTTCATGCTAGAATTGTATTAACCGGAAACTTGATACATGTGTGAATACATAGGCAAAACAGAGTGTCCCAAGTATGCCTCTACTAGACTAGCTCGTTAATCAAAGATGGTTAAGTTTCCTAACCATAGATATGTGTTGTCATTTGATTAACGGGATCACATCATTAGGAGAATAATGTGATGTACAAGACCCATTCATTAGCTTAGCGCTATGATTGTTTAGTTTTACTGCTATTGCTTTCTTCATGACTTATACATGTTCCTCTGACTATGAGATTATGCAACTCCTGAATACCAGAGGAACACCTTGTGTGCTATCAAACATCACAAAGTAACTGGGTGATTATAAACATGCCCTATAGGTGTTTCCGAAAGTGTTTGTGGTGTTGGCATAGATCGAGAATAGGATTTGTCACTCCGAGTGTCGGAGAGGTATCTCTGGGCCCTCTCGGTAATACACATCATAATACGCCTTGCAGCCTTGCAAGAAACGACTAATGAGTTAGTCACGAGATGATGTATTACGGAATGAGTAAAGAGACTTGCCAGTAACGAGATTGAACTAGGTATGATGATACTGACGATGTTGTTCTATTATCCATCTAGGATGTTTTATATGCATTTATATGCTATTTTATATGATTTTTGGGACTAACCTATTAACCTAGAGCCCAGTGCCAGTTTCTGTTTTTTCCTTGTTTTTGAGTTTTACAGAAAAGGAGTACCAAACGGAGTCCAATTGACGTGCCAATTTTTGATGATTTTTTATGGACCAAAAGAAGCCCTCGGAGTAAAAGAGTTGGGGCAGAAGAGTCCCGAGCCGTCCATGAGGGTGGAGGGCGCACCCTACCACCCCCCCCCCCCCGGGCTCGCCCTCCTATCTCGTGGACGACTCGGAACCCCCCTAACATGGGACCGACGCCAAAAATTCCTATAAATATAGAAACCCCCGAAAATAAACCTAGATCGGGAGTTCTACCGCCGCAAGCCTCTGGAGCCACCAAAAACCAATCTAGATCCATTCTGGCACCCTACCGGAGGGGGGATTCCCTCTCCGGTGGCCTTCTTCATCATCCCGGCGCTCTCCATGACGAGGAGGGAGTAGTTCACCCTTGGGGCTGATGGTTGATACGTCTCCAACGTATCTATAATTTTCGATTGTTCCATGCTATTATTTATGATGTTTTGGATGTTTAATTGGCTTTGTTATACAATTTTATATTATTTCTGGGACTAACCTATTAACCCAAAGGCCCAGTCCAGATTGCTGTTTTTTTGCCTATTTTAGGGTTTTACAGAAAAGGAATATCAAACGGAGTACAAACGGAATGAAACTTCGGGAGAGGTATTTTTGGAGCAAAATACGCACGGGAGACTTGAGAACCACGGAGTAGGGCACACGTGGCGTCCACGAGGGTGGGGGCGCCCCCTCCCCCCCCCCTACAGGGCGCGCCCCCCTGCCTCGTGGGCCCCATGTTTGGCCCCTGGTGCCCTCCTTCTTCCTATATATATCTACGTACCCCGAAACCATCAGACGAACAGAGAAAACCCTAGTTCCACCGCCGCAACCTTCTGTTCTCGTGAGATCCCATCTTGGGGCTTGTTCTGGAGCTCCACCGGAGGGGGGGGATCTTCCACGGAGTGCTTCTACATCATCATCATCGCCTCACCATGAGTTGTGAGTAGTTTACCATAGACCTTCGGGTCCATAGCTAGTATCTAGATGGCTTCTTATCTCTCTTTGGATCTCAATACCAAGTTCTCCTCGGTCTTCGAGGAGATCTATTCGATGTAATCTCTTTTTGCGGTGTGTTTGTCGAGAACCGATGAATTGTGGGTTTATGATCAAGATTATCTATGAGAAATATTTGGTTCTTTTGTGAATTCTTTATGTATGATTATAATATCCTTGCAAGTCTCTTCGAATTATTGGTTTGGTTTGGCCTACTAGATCTATAGTTCTTGCAATGGGAGAAGTGCTTGGCTTTGGGTTCAATCTTACGGTGCGCTTTCTCAGTGTCAGTAGGGGTAGCAAGGCACGTATTGTATTGTTGCCATCGAGGATAAAAAGATGGGGTTTATATCACTATGTTTGAGTTTATCCCTCTACATCATGTCATCTTGCTTAAGGCGTTACTCTGTTCTTATGAACTTAATACTCTAGACACATGATGGATAGAGATCGATGTGTGGAGTAATAGTAGTAGATGCAGAATCGTTTCGGTCTACTTGTTTCGGGCGTGATGCCTATATATAATGATCATGCCTAGATAATCTCATAATTATTCACTTTTCCATCAATTGCTCGACAGTAATTTGTTTACCCGCCATAGAATATCGCTATAATGAGAGAAGCCACTAGAGAACACTATGGGCCCCGGGTCTATTCGCAACATATCAATCTACTTTACTTTTCCGCTTTTACTTTCTGCACTTATATCCAAAAATACCAAAAATATCAAACTATCATATCTACCAGATCTCACTTTCGTAAGTGACCGTAAAGGGATTGACAACCCCTTATCGCATTGGCTGCAAAGTTCTTATTTGTTTGTGCAGGTGCGAGGGACTGAAGCGTGGTCTCCTACTGGATTGATACCTTGATTTTGAAAAACTGAGGGAAATACTTACGCTACTGTGCTGCGTCACCCTTTCCTCTTCGAGGGAATACAACGCAAGCTCGAGAAGTCGCAAGAATAATTTCTGGCGCCGTTGCCGGGGAGGCTTACGCAAAAGTCATATACCAAGTACCTATCGCAAACCCTTATCCTTCGCATGACATTTATTTGCCTCTCATTTTCCTCTCCCCCACTTCACCCTTGCCGTTTTATTCGCCCTTTTTCTGTTCGCCTTTTTGTTTGCTTGTGTTGCCATGTGCCTTCTGTTAGCTTGCATCTTCGCTTGCTAAATTATAGATCCTCATCTACTTGCTAATCTTTTTAAGAGATCCAATTATGTTGAACCTATTGCTAGTGAGTAGAGTGCACTAGATTATCTTTATGGGGTTTTGCTTGAAATTCATGAATCTGAAAATTGTGAGGAATTGCTAAAAGAAAAAGTGATTCATGATAGCTCCTTAAATAAAAACACGATTGCAATGATGTTATTATAAATTCTATTAATGTCAATTGTGTTAATCATATGCAAAACCCTAAGCTTGGGGATGCTAGTATTGCTATGCCCACTACTTGTTGCAATGATCATGTTTGGGGTGATTTTTCTTATGATCTTGGAAATTTATTTCAGCCCCATGATGAATATGAGATTGATAATAATGTTTGCAATAATATTGAAAGTGGGTTCGGAAGAGTGTCAACTTTAGATCCCACATATTTGGAGAATGTTCAATCTTATGAAATTTTTGATAAAAGTGGGTTTGGAGAGGTCATGACTTTAGTTAATGTTGATCCCACTATTTTGGAAGAGTGTCAACTTCGCATTCATGTGGATCGTGTTGAGAATATGTTATGTGGTAGCTATATTGTTGAATTTGCTAATTATCCTACATGCAATTATTATGAGAGAGGAAAATATGGTTGTAGAAATCTTCATGTTACTAAATTACCTCTCTTCATGTTGAGATTGATCTTGTTTCTTTCTTCTTCCTTGCATATGTTAGATCTTGCTTGCTATGATAATTTGTTTGCTTATAAAATGCCTATGAATTGGAAGTATGTTAGACTTAGATGTGTTTATCACATGTTTTATGATGCTCTCTTTGCTTCAATTCTTATCTTTCATGTGAGCATCATTGAAATCTCAAGCCGATCTTAATGGCTATAAAGCAAGAGCTTGTTGGGAGGCAACCCAATTTTATATTTTTAGTTTTTGCTTCTATTTAGGAATAAATATTGTATATAGCTTCTGTTTAGATGTGGTTTTGTGTTTTAATTAGTGTTTGTGCCAAGTAGAACCTTTGGGGAGACTTGTGTGAAGTTTATATGATCTTGCTGTGAAAAAAAAGAATCGTTAGCGCTCGCTAGAATGATCACCAGATTTTACTGGAGCGTGCTATTTAGTTGATTCTTTTTTCAGATAATTAATAGACAAATTCCTCATGTTTACCAATTTATTTCAATTTTTTGGAGTTACAGAAGTATGCGAAAGTTACAGATTACTACAGACTGTTCTGTTTTTGACAGATTCTGTTTTTCGTGTGTTGTTTGCTTATTTCAATGCATCTATGAGTAGTATTGGGAAGTATGAATCATAGAGAAGTTGGAATACAGTAGGTTTAACACCAATATAAACAAATAATGAATTCATTGCAGTACCTTTGAGTAGTGGTTTGTTTTCTTATACTAACGAAGCTCACGAGATTTTTGTCTAAGTTTTGTGTTGTGAAGTTTTCAAGTTTTGAGTATTGCTTTGATGGACTATGGAACAAAGAGTGGCAAGAGCCTAAGCTTGGGGATGCCCAAGGCACCCCAAAGTAAAATTCAAGGACAACCAAGAGCCTAAGCTTGGGGATGCCCCGGGAAGGCATCCCCTCTTTCGTCTTCATCTATCGGTAACTATACTCGGAGCTATATTTTTATTCACCACATGATATGTGTTTTACTTGGAGCGTCATGTATAATTTGAGTCTTTGCTTGTTAGTTTGCCACAACTATCCTTGCTGGACACACCTTTTTGAGAGAGTTAAATATGGCCTAGGAATTGATAGAACACTCTATGTGCTTCACTTATATCTTTTGAGGTGAATAGTTTTTGCTCTAGTGCTTCACTTATATCTTTTAGAGCACGGTGGTAATTATATTTTGTAGAAATTGTTAATATCTCATGCTTCACTTATATTCTTTTGAGAGTCTATTAAAATAGCATGGTAATGTGCTTTGGCTATAAAACTGGCCTTCACATGATAGGCATCCAAGATCAATGTAGTAAAAACTTTCACATTAAGTGCATTGAATATGATGAGAAGTTGGATGCTTGATAATTGTTTTGAGATATGAGGATAGTGATATTAGAGTCATGATAGTGGAGTTATTATGAAATTGAGAAATACTTGTGTTAAAGTTAGTGATTCCCGTAGAATGCACGTATGGTGAACCGCTATGTGACGAAGTTAGAGCATGAGGTATTTGTAGAGTGTCATCTTTTGTGTGGAGGTCGGGGGCACGCGATGGTTAACTCCTACCAACCTCCCCCCTAGGAGAATGCGTTGATTGCTTTGTTTTGATGGCTCGTAAATTTTTGCGATAAGTATATGAGTTCTTATGACTAATGTTGAGTCCATGGATATTACGCACTCTCACCCTTCCACCATTGCTAGCCTCTCTTGTACCACGCAACTTTCGCCGGTATCATACACCCACTATATATCCTTCCTCAAAACAGCCACCATACCTACCTATCATGCCATTTCCATAGCCATTCCGAGATATATTGCCAAGCAACTTTTCACCGTTCCGTTCATATGACACGCTTCATATTGTCATATTGCCATGCATGATCATGTAATTGACATCGTATTTGTGGCTAGGCCACCATGTATAATTTTTCATACATGTCACTCTTGATTCATTGCACATCCCGGTACACCGCCGGAGGCATTCATATAGGGTCATACTTTGTTCTAGTATCGAGTTGTAATATCGAGTTGTAATTCAATGAAAGTGTGATGATCATCATTATTAGAGCATTGTCCCATGTGAGGAAAGGCTAAATAAAGAAAGCCCCTCCAAAAGAAGGCCAAAGAAAAAAAGGCCCAAAAAAAGGAGAAAATAAAAGAAAAATGGACAATTGCTACTATATTTTTCCACACTTGTGCTTCAAAGTAGCACCATGTTCTTCATGATAGAGTCTCATGTTTAGTAACTTTCATATACTAGTGGGAATTTTCATTATAGAACTTGGCTTGTATATTCCAACGATGGGCTTCCTCAAATGCCCTAGGTCTTCATGAGCAAGCAAGTTGGATGCACACCCACTTAGTTTCTTTTGTTGAGCTTTCATACATTCTTATCTCTAGTGCATCTGTTGCATGGCAATCCCTACTCACTCACATTGATATCTATTGATGAGCATCTCCATAGCCCGTTCATACGCCTAGTCGATGTGAGA
Organism: Secale cereale; assembly: GCA_902687465.1. Classification (NCBI taxonomy): domain Eukaryota; kingdom Viridiplantae; phylum Streptophyta; class Magnoliopsida; order Poales; family Poaceae; genus Secale; species Secale cereale. The sequence continues at coordinate 10,239,043 of LR738710.1, read as the reverse complement.
CTATCTCCCTCCTTTTTGTCTTCTCCACAACCACCTCTCTATTCCACCCATAGTGCTATGTCCATGGCTCACGCTCATGTATTGCGTGAAAGTAGGTTTGAAAGAATAGAGTATGAAAACAAGTGCTTGGCTGAAACCGGGGTTGTGCATGATATGAATATTTTGTGTGATGAAGAGGGAGCATAGCCAGACTATATGATTTTGTAGGGATAACTTTCTTTAGCCATAGTATTTTGAGAAGACATGATTGCTTTGTTAGTATGCTTGAAGTATTATTATTTCTTATGTCAATATAGAATTTTGTCTTGAATCTTTCAGATCTGAACATTCATGCCACAATTAAGAGAATTACATTGAAAAACTATGTTGGTTAGCATTCCACATCAAAAATTCTGTTTTTATCATTTACCTACTCGGGGACGAGCATGAATTAAGCTTGGGGATGCTTGATACGTCTCCAACGTATCTATATTTGTTTATAGTTCCATGCTATTATTTATGATGTTTTGGATGTTTAATGGGCTTTGTTATACACTTTTATATTATATTTGGGACTAACCTATTAACCCAAAGGCCCAGTCCAGATTGTTGTTTTTTGCCTATTTCAGGGTTTTACAGAAAAGGAAAATCAAACGGAGTCCAAACGGAATGAAACTTCGGGAGAGATACTTTTGGAGCAAAATACGCACGGGAGACTTGAGAACCATGGAGTAGGGCACACGTGGCGTCCACGAGGGTGGGGGTTCCCCCCCCCCTATAGGGCGCACCCCCTGCCTCTTGGGCCCCATGTTTGGCCCCCGGTGCCCTCCCTCTTCCTATATATATCTACGTACCCCGAAACCATCAGACGAATAGAGAAAACCCTAGTTCCACCACCGCAACCTTCTGTTCCCGTGAGTTCCCATCTTGGGGCCTGTTCCATAGCTCCGCCGGAGGGGGGATCTTCGACGAAGTGCTTCTACATCATCATCGGCTCACAATGAGTTGTGAGTAGTTTACCATAGACCTTTGGGTCCATAGCTAGTATCTAGATGGCTTTTTCTCTCTCTTTGCATCTCAATACCAAGTTCTCCTCGGTCTTCGAGGAGATCTGTTCGATATAATCTCTTTTTGCGGTGTGTTTGTCGAGATCTGATGAATTGTGGGTTTATGATCAAGATTATCTATGAGAAATATTTGGTTCTTTTCTGAACTCTTTATGTATGATTATAATATCCTTGCAAGTCTCTTCGAATTATTGGTTTGGTTTGGTCTACTAGATCTATAGTTCTTGCAATGGGAGAAGTGCTTGGCTTTGGGTTCAATCTTGCGGTGTCCTTTCCCAGTGACAGTAGGGGCAGCAAGGCACATATTGTTTTGTTGCCATCGAGGATAAAAAGATGGGGTTTATATCACTATGTTTGAGTTTATCCCTCTACATCATGTCATCTTGCTTAAGGCGTTACTCTGTTCTTATGAACTTAATACTCTAGACACATGCTGGATAGCGGTCGATGTGCGGAGTAATAGTAGTAGATGCAGAATCGTTTCGGTCTACTTGTTTCGGACGTGATGCCTATATATAATGATCATGCCTAGATAGTCTCATAATTATTCGGTTTTCTATCAATTGCTCGACAGTAATTTGTTTACCCGCCGTAGAATATCGCTATCATGAGAGAAGCCACTAGAGAACACTATGGCCCCCGGGTCTATTCTCAACATATCAATCTACTTTACTTTTCCGCTTTTACTTTTTATTTTTATATCCAAAAATACCAAAAATATCAAACTATCATATCTATCACATCTCACTTTTGTAAGTGACCGTAAAGGGATTGACAACCCCTTGTCGCGTTGGTTGTGAAGTTCTTATTTGTTTGTGCAGGTGCGAGGGACTCGCGCGTGGTCTCCTACTGGATTGATACCTTGATTCTCAAAAACTGAGGGAAATACTTATGCTACTGTGCTGCATCACCCTTTCCTCTTCGAGGTAATACAACGCAAGCTCGAGAAGTAGCAATGGTATGTACCAGTAGCTATGTATTTGATCTCTCTCTCTCTCTCTCTCTCTCTCTCTCTCTCTCTCTCTCATGTTCTTGAGATGGCACGATCTTGATGTATCGCGAGCTTTGCTACTATAGTTGGATCTTATGATGTTTCTCCCCCTCTATCTTCTTGTAATGGATTGAGTTTTCCCTTTGAAGTTATCTTATCGGATTGAGTCTTTAAGGATTTGAAAACACTTGATGTATGTCTTGCGTGGGATACCCGTGGTGAAAATGGGTTATTCTATTGATTCACTTGATGTATGTTTTGGTGATCAATTTGCGGGTTCAGTGACCTTGTGAACTTATGCATAGGGGTTGGCACACGTTTTCGTCTTGACTCTCCGGTAGAAACTTTGGGGCAATCTTTGAAGTTCTTTGTGTTGGTTGAATAGATGAATCTGAGATTGTGTGATGCATATCGTATAATCATGCCCACGGATACTTGAGGTGACAATGGAGTATCTAGGTGACACTAGGGTTTTGGTTGATTTGTATCTTAAGGTGTTATTCTAGTACGAACTCTAAGATAGACCGAACGAAAAGAATAGCTTTGTGCTATTTTACTACGGACTCTTGAATAGATCGATCAGAAAGAATAACTTTGAGGTGGTTTCGTACCCTACAATAATCTCTCCATTTGTTCTCCGCTATTAGTTACTTTGGAGTGACTCTTTGTTGCATGTTGAGGGATAGTTATATGATCTAGTTATGGTATTATTGTTGAGAGAACTTGCACTAGTGAAAGTATGAACCCTACGCTCACTTTTATCGTTAGTTACCTTGCTGTTTTTATATTTTCAGATTACAAAAACCTATATCTACCATCCATATTGCACTTGTATCACCATCTCTTCGCCGAACTAGTGCACCTATACAATTTGCCATTGTATTGGGTGTGTTGGGAACACAAGAGACTCTTTGTTATTTGGATGCAGGGTTCTTTGAGACAGACCAACTTCATCCTACGCCTCCCACGGATTGATAAACCTTAGGTCATCCACTTGAGGGAAATTTTCTGTCCTACAAACCTCTGCACTTGGAGGCCCAACAATGTCTACAAGAAGAAGGTTTCATAGTAGACATCAGGAGCCAATATGAGCATCCAGGTTCCGCTATTGGTTATTGACCGTAGACGAGTCTCGGTCATGTCTACATAGTTCTCGAACCCGTAGGATCCGCACGCTTAACGTTCGATGACGATCGGTATTATGAGTTTATGTGTTTTTATGTACAAAAGCTTGTTCGGAGTTCCAGATGAGATCACGGACATGACGAGGAGTCTCGAAATAGTCAAGACATAAAGATTTATATATTGGACGACTATATACGGACACCGGAAGTGTTCCGAAGAAGTTTCGGATAAAACCGGAGTGCTAGAGGGTTACTGGAACCCAGCGGGGGAACTAATGGGCCACATGGGCCTTAGTAGAGAGAGAGAGGGGTGGCTAGGGCAGGCCGTGTGCCCCCCTTTCCTTCTCCCTCTCCCTCTCCTTCCTTTCCTCTCTCTCCCTCTTGGTGGACTGCAACTAGGAATAGGATTCCTATTCCTAGTAAGACTTCCCCTCATGGGGCGCGCCTATAGGGCCGGCCGGCCTCCCCCCTTGCTCCTTTTTATACGGGGGCAGGGGCACCCTAGAACACACAAGTTGACAATTGTTTTAGCCATGTGCAGTGCCTCCTTCCACTGTTACACACGTCGGTCATATTGTCGCAGTGCTTAGGCGAAGCCCTGTGTCGGTAATTTCATCAACACCGTCACCGCGCCATCATGCTGACGAAACTCTCCCTCAGCCTCAACTGGATCAAGAGTTCAAGGGACGTCACCAAGCTGAACGTGTGCAGATCGCGGAGGTGCCTTGTGTTCGGTACTTGATCGGTTGGATTGCGAAGACGTTCGACTACATAAACCGCGTTACTAAACGCTTCCACTTTCGTCTACTAGGGTACGTAGACACACTCTCCCTGCTCGTTGCTATGCTTCTCCTAGATAGATCTTGCATGAACATAGGATTTTTTTTTGAAATACTACGTTTCCCAATAGTATTCATGGATCTCCAAGTTTTTTAGGTACTCCATCTTTAAAAGAACAGTTAGCAAGCATGGTGGAGATTTCAGCTTTCGGTATCTTTCTTTTATTAGTGATGATATCTTTCATGTATTTCTCATAAGGAGATATCATACTTTTTATTTTTAGGTTGTGGGTTATCAAGATCAACAACAGGTTCTATCTCAACATCATTATATCGTTGTTTATCATTGTCTGGTTGAGTGTCCTTATGAACATCATCATCATCATTTTAATTATCACTAGATAAATGTTCATTACCAGATTGAGTTTCAGCTTCAGAGATAGAGACATCATTATTGTTTCCAGGAGGTTTTTCTATCTCAGGTTCACTAGAGGTATGCAAAGTCCTATCATTTTTTTTCTTCTTTTTCTTTCTAGAAGGACTAGGTGCATTATTGTTAATTATTTGTGAATCTTGTCCAATTGTTTTTGGGTGTCCTTCAGGACAAAGTGGTTCTTGAGTCATTTTTCCTCCTCTAGTTGCTACTCTAGCAGCAAAATCATTTATATTATTATTCATTTCATTTAGCAATTCTTTCTGAGATTGAGCAACTTGTTTTAACTGAGTTTGAGCCATAGAGGCATGTTTTCGTACACCTCTAACATCATTGGAGATTCTAAACAAAAAGTCACTCAAGCGAGCAATCATATCAGAGTTGTATTTCAATTGTTTCATGACAATGGCATTGAAGTGATCTTGTTTTCTAATGTAGTTATCAAACTCATAAAGGCATTGAGTAGGATGTTTATTGTAAGGGATATCACCTTCATCAAATTTCATTAAAGAATTTACCTCTACCACCTTTGGTGGTGGTGTGTCAATTCCATGGATTTCTTCAATAGGTAGTAAATTTTTGACATCATCTGCTTTAATACATTGTTCCTTCATACTTTTCTTTGCCTCTTGCATATCTTCGGGCTTGAGAAATAAGATACCCCTCTTCTTCGAAGTATGTTTAGGCGGTGGTTCTAGAAGAGTCCAATCATCATACTTTTTCAATATATTATTCAATAATTCCTTAGCTTGTTCAACAGTTCGTTCCCTAAAAACACAACCAGCACAACTATCTAGGAAATCCCTAGAAGCATCGGTTAGTCCATTATAGAAGATATATCAAGTATTTCATTTTTCTTAAGTAGATGATGAGGCAAAGCATTAAGCAATTGGAGAAGCCTCCCCCAATCTTGTTGGAGACTCTCTTCTTCAATTTGCACCAAGTTAAATATTTCCTGTAAGGCAGCTTGTTTCTTATGAGCAGGAAAATATTTTTCAGGGAAGTAATAAATCATATCATGGGGACTACGCACACAACTAGGAGCAAGAGTATTGTACCAAGATTTAGCATCACCCTTTAATGAGAACGGAACTAATTTGAGGATATAATAGTAGCAAATTTTCTCATCATGGGAAAATAGGGTGGCTATATCATTTAGTTTAGTAAGATGTGCCACTGCAGTTTCAGTTTCATAGCCATGGAAAGGATCAGATTCTACCGAAGTAATTAATTTTGGGTCAACAGAGAATTCATAATCCTTATCAGTAACACAGATAGGTGAAGTAGCAAACTTAGGATCACATTTCATTCTAGCATTCAAAGATTTTTCTTTCAGTTTGCATAATAATTCCTTAAGATCACCTCTATCATTGCAAGAAAGAAAGTCTCTAGTTGTCTCCTCATCCATAACATAACCTTTGGGTACTTTAGGCAATTCATATCTAGGATGGCTAGATCTAATAGGTGTTTCAAGATTTTCAATTTCAAGTATTTCATTAGTTTCAGCATTCTCAATATTTTTAGCTGTAGCAAGTTGTTCATCAAGAAATTCACCCAATGGCACAAACTTATCAAGCAAGGTACTAGCATCATCATAGGCATCATTCATAGAAGAAGTAGCAGCATCAATAACTTGCGACATATCATGATTAATAGCAGATTGTGGTGTTGCAAGCTTACTTATAACTGAAGGAGAATCAAGTGCAGGGTGTGATGGCAATTCCTTACATTCCCTCATTGTTGAGGGAAAGATCTTAGTTCTATCATCCTTCAGATTCCTCATAGTTATAAATAGATAACAATCCCAAGTGACTCAACAAATATAGCTATGCTCCCAGGCAACGGCGCCAGAAAAAGGTCTTGACAACCCACAAGTATAGGGGATTGCAACAGTTTTGAGGGTAGAGTATTCAACCCAAATTTATAGATTCGACACAAGGAGGGTCAAAGAATATTTGCAAGTATTAGCAACTGAGTTGTCAATTCGATTAATTATCTGCGGCAAAGTGATCAGTAGCACAGTAATATGTGATGTAGGGTGGAGACCCTAAGGCCGATATTTCACGAAATGGAGGTGACCCAACGAAGAACACGATGAACACGGGGAGAAATCACAAGGGGAAACACTCAAGAACGACGAGAACGATCACACATATGCTAGATCGATGAACAACACGAGTAACGCAACAATCCAAAAGGATAGTCTTCTCCGTGAGGAGGTCTTGAAGAGGGTCTTCTCCATGAGGAGGTCTTGAATCCAGTGTGGTTCTTCTCCATAGAGGGGCCGCGGTCTCTCGAAGGAGTAGAACCACTAAGATGAACAAAGCTCCAGGTCTAAGATGAGCTATCACAATGCTAACCCTAGAAAGAGGGGATAGGAGGAGTATTTATAGGCTAAAGGGATGAAAGGGTACATGGGCTTCGGCCCAACACATTTGGCGGCACACGTGTCGGACGTCCGACAGGGACCGGACGTCCGGTCGCCGGTCGTCCGGAAGGCTCGAACTTCCGCTGATTTCCTTCTATGATGTGCCACCGGATATCCGGAGGGGCTCGGTCGTCCAGTCGCCGGTCGTCTGGTGGGTCTCGGTCATCCAGAGGCTAGAGGTCATCGGACGTCTGGCCCTTGTCGGACGTCCGGCCGCTGTAGCGTGCGCTGGGCTGGTTTCTTCTGGGAGTTGAGGCCTTCAGGGGCCGCATGTCCGGTATGGACCAGTCGTCCGGTGGCTGTAGATTTTCTGGCAGCTTCATCTCTTGGTCCTCGAACTTGACGTCCTCGCAATCTTTTTCACTTGACATAGCATCTTCACGTCCATCCTCTCGATACCTGATCATGCATAGGATTTCCGCCTTAGGTAGTAGCTATGTCTCATGTGAAGAAAGTGGTAGTTCGAAGAGGAGCGAGTTCACCTTATCTTCGATAGCCTTGGCTCGGCCTCTTGTCATAGGACCAAGTGGTGTCGTGGGATATGCGGATACATCCATGGGGATGCTCGTGGGATGCTCCGCATCATCCCCCCTCCCCCTGGGAAATATCTGACCTCGGATCAAAAGCTTCATCACCATGGTAGGGAGAGAGGTCTTTGACATTGAAGATGTCGCTCACGGAGTATTTGTCGCGTGGGATGTGGATCTTCTATGCATTGTTGTTGAAGCATGCAAGCACCTTGAATGATCCATCGGCTTGAGGTAGTAACTTGGACTTGTGCTTGTTGGGGAACCCTTCCTTGCAAAGGTGTAGCCACACAAGATCTCCAATGTCGAATGTGATGGGTCGCTTGTTGATGTTGATCTTGGACACGAGTCGTTGAACTTGACGCTCGATGGTGTGCCTTGTATCTTCGTGCATCTTCTTGAGATAACTTGATCGTGCACTTGCATCCATATTGATGCGCTCTTGTAGAGGTAGAGGAAGAATGTCCAACGGGGGAAACGGGTTGAAGCCGTAGACGACCTCGAAGGGGTACTTGCCGGTTGTTGAGTGTCTTGCGTGGTTGTAGGCATACTCGGCGATGGGCAAACATTGCTCCCATTCCTTTATGTTCTTCTTGATCAACACGCGAAGATGCGTCGAAAGTGTGCGGTTTGTCACCTCTGTTTGGCCGTCGGTTTGTGGGTGGTATGCCGAAGAGAATAGTAGCTTGATTCTGAGCTTAGCGCAAAGTGTCTTCCAAAAGTAGCTTAGGAAGTTGACGTCGCGATCCGAGACGATCGTCTTGGGCACTCCATGTAAGCGCAAGATTCCCCTACAAAAGAGATTTGCAACATGTGAAGCATCATCTATTTTGTTGCATGGAATGAAATGAGCCATTTTGGAAAAGCGATCCACAACAACAAAGACGGAATCCTTTCCATTTTGATTTCTAGTAAAACCAAGTACAAAGTCCATGCTAATGTCTTCCCAAGGTTCATATGGAATAGGAAGTGGCATGTAAAGACCGTGGGATTGCACTTTGGAGTTAGCTTTGCGACATGTAGAGCACAGGTTGGTCAAGCGTGAGACGTCACGGAACATCTTGGGCCAATAGTAGTTCTTGGAGAGCATCGCAAATGTCTTGTCACGTACGAAATGTCCCATAAGTCCTCCTCCATGAAATTCTTCCAAAAGTAACAAACGAAGAGAAGACTCGGGAATGCAAAGTTTGTTAGCTCTCATAAGATAACCATCCTTGATGTAATATCATTCCCAAGAAGTATGTGTCAAACACTTAGCATAAGGATGTGCAAAGAAAACATCATGCTCATACAAGTATATTATGTGCTCAAAGCCAATAACATTCAACTCAAGTTGGGTAACAAGCTTGCATTTGCAGGAAAGCGCATCCGCCACAATGTTCTCCTTGCCTTTAATGTAATTGATGACATGGGGGAAAGACTCGATGAGCTCAATCCACTTAGCATGACACTTGTTCAACTTAGTTTGACCCTTAAGATACTTAAGTCTCTCATGGTCCGTGTGAAGAATGAATTCATGAGGGCGAAGATAGTGTTCCCAAACATGCAAGACTCTTACTAAAGCATATAGCTCTTTGTCATAGATGGGGTAGTTAAGTTGCGCTCCCGATAGTATTTCACTAAAATTAGCAATCGGGCGCTTTTATTGCATTAACACGCCTCCTATGCTGGTGCCACTAGTGTCACAATGTACCTCGGAAGTTTTAACAAAGTTTGTTAAGTCAAGTAAAGGTGCATGTGTTAACAAGTTTTTAAGCTCATTGAACGCGTTGTCTTGCGAAGGACACCAAACAAAGGGTGTGTTCTTCTTGCTCAAAGCATGCAAATGCATAGCGATGGTGCTAAAGTCCTTCACAAATCGTCGATAGAAACCGGCTAGGCCTAGGAAGCTACGCACTTATTGTAGGTTCATTGGTTTGGGCCAAGTTTTAATAGCTTCGATCTTAGTTTCGTCTACATGCACACCTTTTGATGAAACAACAAATCCTAGGAAGAGAAGTTTGTCTACACCAAATTTGCACTTTTCCATGTTGGCACAAAGTTTTTCCTTGCGAAGGGTTTGCAAAACAGTGCTAAGATGATTCATGTGATCTTTTAGAGACTTTCTAAACACGAGTATGTCATCAAAGTAGACTACTACAAAGATTCCAATATAAGGCCTAAGAACATAGTGCATCACTCTCATAAACGTGTCGGGTGCTTCGGATAAACCCATAGGCATAACAAGCCACTCATATAACCCAAACTTCATTTTGAAAGCGGTTTTCCACTCATCACCCTCTTGTATGCAGATTTGATAGTAACCACTCTTAAGATCAATCTTAGAGAAGATTGTGGCTCCGCTAAGCTCATCTACCATATCATCTAAGCGCGGTATGGGGTGACGATATCTAATGGTGATAGCATTGATTGGACGGCAATCAGAACACATTCGATAAGTACCATCTTTCTCGGGGACAAGGATTACCGGAATGGAACAAGGGCTCATGCTTTTGCGTACGTGGCCGTTGTCGATGAGTTGTTGAACTTGCCATTGGATCTCCTTGGTCTCTTACAGGTTCATGCGGTAAGGTGCCTTGTTAGGAAGAGGCGCTCTGGGGATGAGGTTGATGCGGTGCTCAATGCCACCAAGAGGAGGTAGGCCCAGAGGTAGCTCATCGGGAAAGACATCTTGGAATTACTGCAACAATTTAGACAACACTAAGGGTAGAGGTGGTGAGGTGTTAGGTGGTTATGCTTCTCCTTTGCATAGAAGCACAAGGTGAAAGACACTCGATGGGTTCTCACACACTTCTCTCATCTCACTTTTGGTGGAAAATAACATTAGTTGATTCTTGTCGCTCATCGTGGAGGCACTCGATTTGGGCTTGTGGCTCTCACTCTCCTTTTGGTGGGTCACTCTCTCACCATTCTTTCCATGATGGTTGGTAGATACTTGCTTGTCAGCGACCACTTGACTTGGCGACATGGGACGTAGCACAAAATCCTTGCCCTTCATTTTGAAGCTATAATGGTTGGTACGTCCGTTGTGGATGACTCCGTGGTCGAATTGCCATGGCCTTCCAAGGAGGAGGTGGCAAACGGACATAGGTACCACATCACACGCCAATGTGTCCTCTTAGGCGCCTATCTTGAAGGATGCTTGCACGGTGTGCTCGACTCGAATAGTTTCGGCGTCGCTAAGCTATTGGACCTTGTAGGGGTGAGGGTGCTTCGTCTTGACCAATTGAAGCTTGTTGCATAGTTCTTCACTTGCCAAGTTGTGACAACTTCCTCCATCGATGATAACCTTGACGGAACGTCCATTGATGCCGGCCTTGGTGTGTAAGATGTGACAACGTTGGTCTTCATCTTGTTGATGTCGAAGTGTCAAGACTTTGGAGACAACGAGACTGGGACTCGATTTATTGTCACAAAAGACTTGATTGTCTTCATCTTAATTCACTCGACGATGCATTGCCACGTGCTCAAGGGCTTCCATCTCGTCATCGCTCATAGAGTCATAGGAGCCATCGTCATTGATGATCATGGTCCCTACGTTTTTGCATTCAAATGACTTGTGGCCTCGTCCTTGGCATTTGAAACATTTGATGGAGCTCGTCTTGGAGGTATCCTCGGTAGGAGTTGTAGATGATGAAGCTCTCGGCTTGAAGTTGGTCAGAGTAGGGCTACTCGATGTTGTCGAAGTCTTGTAGCTTGACTTGTCACCTATGCTTGTAGATGGTTTGGTAGAGGTAGGAGGCGCCGAAGTCTTTGAAGCTTGGTTGTGGGACCCGTAGTTCTTGGAAGTGAACTTGGAGTACTTGTACTTGTCGCTCCGCTTTGGTTGCTTGGTGTACTAGCTCGAGGAGATTCATGTATGGTTGGAAGTCCGCAATTTTCTTGATAGGATAGTTGAGTCCATTCAAGAACCTCTCCATTGTTTGCTCTTCATCCTCCGTGAATGTTGGCTCTTATCATGGAAATCTCCATTTCCTTGTAGTACTCTTCAACGGACTTGGTTCCATGCTTGAGGAGTTGCAACTTCTTGAACAAGTCGCGGTTGTAATGTGTTGGCACAAAACGCGCTCTCATGACATCTTTCATTTGGTTCCAAGTAGTGATGGGTGGTTTGCCTTTTGCTTCTCGCCTTTCAATGACTTGCTCCCACCAAATAAGAACATAGTCTTAGAACTCAAGGGATGCCATCACGATCTTCTTCTCTTCATCATAGTTGTGGAGTCGAAAGATGTTGTCAACTTTCAATGCCCATGAGAGATAGTCTTCGGGATCGATGCTGCCGGAGAACTTTCGCATTGTGAACTTGAGCTTGCCATAGCAATGCTCTTCATTGTTTGCTTGCCTATTGGGAGGACGTTCTTAACGTGGAGGATTGTCGACCTCACGTTGCTCTTGGTGTGGTTTATGCACATTGTCTTGTTGCTCTTGCCGAATTTGTGGTTCTTGTCAAGGTTGTTGCTCTTGTCTAGCTTGAGGAGGAGCTTGGTGTTGCATTCTCGCTTGATAGCGCCTTTCTTGAACTTCATCTTGAAGTGACTCTTCCTCTTTGCGATTATGTCGGTTGTGTGCGGCGACGGCATGATGTGAGTCACATAGTGCACGTTGCGCCTCAAGAGCTTGCTCTTATCGCTGTCGTTATTCTTGATGGTGTGCCTCGGCATCTTGCTCTTCTTGGTGTTGGCGCGCTCGCTCTTCTTGTTGTTAGCATAGGCGTTACCGTTCTTGTGCTTGCTCCAGTGTAGCTTGGCTTTGATGGTGTCGACGTTCTTGTTCTTCAAGTTACTCTTGTGAACTCTTACCGTGAAGTGGGTTTCGGCTTGCATGTCGGTCTTGGCGCGCGGCTTGACGAAGAGTGTTTGATGTAGGTGTACATGAGCCGGAGGTGTAGTCGGAATGACGACTTGAGCGGCTCCGTCTTTGAGATGACGTAGAGGAAGAGCGTTGATTGATCATTAAAGTCCGTAGCTCGTCAAATTAAGAAGACATGTTGGCATTGATGTTGTCGAATTGTTCGCTTGTGCGCGCTTCGGAATGTCTCAAGTCGGTGGCGAGTAGCTCAATGCACTGTTGCATAGCTTCATTATCTTGATGTAGAGCTCGTTGAACACCAAATAGGTGAACCTTTGTGTCGTAGTTCTTCGAAGCTTGAGGATCATCAAATAGTGGGTTCATAGATGCAGTTGGCCTATCCATCATTGCAAGCAAGAATGTGAGTGGAAGAAGGAAAGAACAATACCAAATGTACCTTGACCGATATTGAGAGTGGATCAAATATCACTCAATGATGTAACCAAGAAATAGCACAATTGGTACCGTATCTCGTCGTCTCTCACACCTACACAATAAAAGATTTTGGTGGAGCTTGGTTAGGATGGTGGACCAAAGTATGCAATCGTTAGTAAGACTCAATGATGTTGAAAAAAATCGCAAATTTGCCAATGCAACAAGCAGGCCAATAGCTATAATGGTACACGGAAACACACGTGCAAATAGATAGATGGGGATGTGCAAACCAAGGGATGAGCGCAAAACGTGGAATCCACAGAAAATGCTCTTGTTGCACACGACTAGAGAGACGCTAGCATGATTGCACAATAGGCGAATACAAGACTTGTGCACGACCTACTAGGCAAAAGTGCGACGACATTTATCCCAAGTATGCTATATGCTTGTTGTTTTGATGATATGATCCAAGATGATCAAGTATGACAATCTTAATGTTGTTGTGGTTCTTGCTTAAAAGCTCTTTGCTTATCTTTCTCTTTTTCTTAAAAGCTTGGTTGGCTCTTTCTTTTTGAGCTCTTTTGATAGGGCACTTATGGAAACTTCTCAAACCAAGATAGCAATTGTGTATATGCTATGACAACCTTGTGACACAAGAGATGATGATAAGATACCAATATGATATATGATGATAAGATGATACCACGATTTTGTATGCGATGCAATTGAAGCTTGCATCGATGATACCAAGATGACTTCTAATGTGCACAAGTGTCGTTGCCCGGCAATACTCAAATGGCTAGCCTCGATAGGAAAGCTACGCAAAATAGTTGATGAGGGGTTATCAATGCAAATGCAAGGTAGGATATACAAGGTGTCGTCGATTTTACCGTCCTTGTCGAGGTTGAGACGTGGTGTTCTCGATGTCGTTCCGTTCCAAGTTAGCCTAAACACCCAAAGAAACGGATAAACCACAACTCAAATGTTCTAGGACAAACGAGTCAAAATTGTTGTAGACAGTAGCGTGTAAGCAATGGTGGTTTCGAAAAGCATTGGTGGTTTGGGTAAGTGGACGTGGAAGTATGTGTTTAAGGGTATGCATATGCAGAAGTGTATCGGAAGCTGAAAAATTCAGTTTCGTCAGGTTTTGGTCGGACGTCCGGTGGTTGTCGGACGACCGGTCATCGGACATCCGGTGGCTATCGAACGTTCGATGCCTAGGCGATTTCGGGCACGAGAAGAACGGCTAGGGTTCGTGGATGGGTGGCCAAATTGGTCAAAATTGGCCGAATTTGTGGGTGAAATTTGAGGAAAAGATGGGGAAAGCTAGATCCACTCATGAAAGAGCAAATCCACGGATCAAATCCAACAAAACTTCATCATACCAACAAATCAAAGAAAAAATTGGGGCTATTTTTGTGGGGAATTTTCGAAATTGGGACAAAATCAACAAAACAAGGCTAGAAAACAAGAGTGGGGGCTCCAAATTCATGATCAACCTAGGCTCATGATACCAAGATGATGCAGGGTGGAGACCCTAAGGCCGATCTTTCACGAAATGGAGGTGATCCCATGAAGAACACGATGAACATGGGGAGAAATCACAAGGGGAAAACACTCAAGAACGACGAGAACGATCACACATATGCTAGATCGATGAATAACACCAGTAACACAATGATCCAAACACAATAAGGGATGGTACAAAAGGATAGTCTTCTCTGTGAGGAGGTCTTGAAGAGGGTCTTCTCCATGAGGAGGTCTTGAATCCGGTGTGGATCTTCTTCGTAGAGGGGTCGCAGTCTCTCAAAGGAGTAAAACCACTAAGATGAGCAAAGCTCTAGGTCTAAGATGAGCTATCACAATGCTAACCCAAGAAAGAGGGGGTAGGAGTAGTATTTATGGGCTAAAGGGACGAAAGGGTACATGGGCTTTGGCCCAAGACATTTGGACGCACAGGTGTCGGACGTCCGGTCGCTGGTCGTCCGGAAGGCTTGGACTTTCGCTAATTTCCTTCCGTGATGTGGCACCGGATATCCGGAGGGGATCGTTCGCCCGGTGGGTCTCGGTCGTTCGGAGGCTGCACGTCGTCGGACAACCGGTCCTTGTCGGACGTCCGGCCGCTGTAGCGTGCGCTGGCCTAGTTTCTTCTGGCTGTTGAGGCCTTCAGGGGCCGGACGTCTGGTATGGACCGGTCGTCCGGTGGCTGTAGATTTTCTGGCAGCTTCATCCTCGCCATCTTGTTCACTTGACGTAGCATCTTCACGTCTATCCTCTCGATACCAGATAATGCATAGGATTTCCGCCTTAGGTAGTAGCCATGTCTCATGTGAAGAAAGTGGTAGTTCGGAGAGGAGCGAGTTCACCTTATCTTCGATAGCCTTGGCTCGGGCTCTTGTCATTGGAACAAGTGGTGTCATGGGAGATGTAAATACGTACATGTGGATGCTTTTGGGATGCTCCACATCAATATGACAGTTTTGATAGTAGTAGTAACAGCAATAGTAATGGTAACATTGATAGCAATGAGTTTGCAGCAGTTGTAACAGTAACAACAGCAGTAACTTAGCAAAAGCAATATGTAGGAAATTTGTAGGCATTTGATCGGATTATTCGTTGGATGATATTCATCATATAACAGTCATAACCTAGGGCGATACAAAACTAGCTCCAGTTCATAAATATAATGTAGGCATGTATTCCATAAATAGGCATACGTGCTTATGTAAAGAACATGTATGACATCTTTTGTCCTACCCTCCCGTGTCAGCGGAGTCCATAAGGAAACTAAGGGATATTAAGGCCTCCTTTTAATAGAGAACAGGATCAAAGCATTAACACATAGTGAATACATGAACTCCTCAAACAACGGTCATCACTGGAAAGTATCCCGAATACTGTCACTCCGGGGTTTATGGATCATTACACATAGTAGGTGAATATGACTTGCACGATCGGATCTAGAACATAGATATAATGGTGATAACATAAACGGTTCAGATCTGAAGTCATGGCACCCGGGCCCAAAGTGTCAAGCATTAAGCATGGGAAAGTCATAACAACATCAATCTCAAAACATAATGGATACTAGGGATCAAGCCCTAACAAAACTAAGTCGATTACATGATGAATATCATCCAACTCATCACCGACCAGCGAGCCTACGAATTAACTACTCACTCTTGGTGGGGAGCATCATGGAATTGGTGATAAGGAGGGTTGGTGACGACGAAGATCGAAGATCCCCCTCTCCGGAGCGCCAAACGAACTCCAGATCTGGCCTCACGATGATGAACAGGAGGTGGCGGCGGTTCCGTATCGTGGAACGAGATAATTCTTCCTCCCTAGTTTCTCTCTCCAAATTTAGGTATTTAAGGAGTCGGAGTCAGGGTCAGCGGGGCCACCAGATGGGCACAACCCACCTGGGCGCGCTTGAGGGGGCGCGCCCTGGTGGGTTGTGCTCACCAGGGGGCCCCCCTCCGGTGGTTCTTGGCTCCAATATTTTCCTTTTATTCTGAAATCAATCTCCACAAAGTATCGTTCCATTCCGAGAACTTTTTTTTTGCACAAAAAACAACACCATGGTAGTTTTGCGTAAGTCTGGGTTAGTTTCACTCAAATCATGCAAATTAGAGTCCAAAATAAGAGGAAAAGTGTTAGGAAAAGTACATACAACGGAGACTTATCACAAGGTAGCAAGTAGTAAAAGTGAGCAAAAACTATATTGCAATGCTTGAAAAGAAGGCCTAGTGATGTAGGGTGGAACCCTAATCGGCAGATCTTTCACGAAAGGAGGTTATCCCATGATGAACACGGAGAACACAAGGAAGATATGGAGGAAAACACGAGGGGGAAACACTCAAATCAACACAAATACGGTCACACAGGTGCTAGATCCATGATACACATCAAGATACACGATCCATAGTCAACAACGGTGGTACAAAGATAGTCTTCTCCCGGAGGAGGTCTTGGATATCCCTTGGGATCTTCCCCGATGTGGAGGTCTTGAATCCGAAGTGGATCTTCTCCGAAGAGGCCGCGGTCTCGTAGGAGAGAATCCACAGAGGTCTAAAAGTGAGCTATCACAATGCTAACCCTAGTACGGAGCTAGGGGACAAGTATATATAGTCCAAGGGGTAAGTTGGGGGATACATGGGGTGAAACCCCTTCATCTGCGTGTAGGCAGGGCGGTAGTACCGGTCCTGGGACCGGTAGTACCAGTTTTAGCGGAATTAGCGGTTGTTCCGGCGTTGCACCGGCCTTGCACCGGTCGATCACAGAAGCTTGACTGGTAGTTGACCGGTAGTTGGCCGGTAGTACCGGTCGATCGGTAGTTGGGAGGTAGTAGACCGGTAGTACCTCTTTCTCTGCGCTGGGAAAATCCTTGTCCATGCGTTTGGTGTCCATCTTGCGCCCTTCCTTCTCCTTGTTGGTTCCTTGGTACCTAGGCACACGAAGTGTCTTTGTTTGAGGTAGTAGCCATGTCTCATGTGGGTCCAAGGGAAATTGAACAAGGAGAGAGTTTACCTTATGTCCAATGGCACAAGTTGGAGGTCTCATCGTATGTCCACTTGGGGCTTGGGGAATAGTCGTAGTGTACATGGGGATGATCGAAGGATGCTCCGCATCATCTCCCCTCCCTTGGGAAAGATCCGACCTCGGATCGAACACCTCATCACCATGGAAACGGTAGTCGTGAACGGACTTGTAGTTGGACGAAGTTGAGGGCATGTCGCGATCCAAGTACTCCAAGGTGTCTCCGGTATGTGGTACATGCAAAATGAGCAAACACAAAGTACACTTGGAAATACAATGGTTAGCGCACACAAAGTGTCCATCATGTAAGAATGAGTCCGTGTGACAAGGTACATGAAGCTTAGCAAGATGATATAGTATGAGATGTAAAGCATTCATGTGAGCAAATTCATTTGTTGTCCACACAAAGGTAGGGTAATTGGCATGGTGCACAAAGCTACAATTTCTACCATTGTGCAAAATGATGTCATAGTGTGATGATTTATCAAGAGCATGAACATGGCAATGGATGCTCAACATGTGTATGTTATCATGCAATTGATGGAGGACAATATGATCATGATGTATGAATATGCCATCAAGAAATATCACAACAAATTTGCTAAGGAAATACACAAGCTCATATATCATGGATGACATGGGAATGCAAGATGCAACAAGGCAATCATAATTTGAGTCAATCCATGCATAAGATGTAAATTTGTCATGGGTATGATATGTCCATGGAGCATGGCATGTGGGCACACAATCAACAAATATGGAGGTTTTGGTGCAATGTGCCGAAGGAGTGTTGATATACCAATGCTCAATGTCGTGGCTTGAGTGGAGTTTCGAAGGTGCATCCAAAGGGTCCATCTTCAATGTCGGTCCTCCATCACGTAGATGTATCATGTAGACAACAAGAAGGAAACAACAATGAAAGTATGGCCTATCCAATATGCATATGTGAGGATGGCTCACAAAGAAGGAATTCACCTTATGTATGTTCTCCAAGATGTTGGTGTCGCGCAACGTGTACGCCTTCACATGTCCAAGATGCCTTGTGATGGTACCGCCTTGTGAATCCTTCAAAATGAAATAACATGACAAACACTCGGAAAAACAAATGAGGTTAGCCGTAATGCAAAACCAAGCATTCGTGCGGGAAAATACCCAACAAGTGCTTGCATCATTCTTATCATAAGAAAGTACAAGGGTGTGGTGCATGGTATGTAGGCATAAGATGCGAGAACAACCAAGTGCAATAGGCTCAATCAAGCAAGTATGCATCTCAAGAAGGGTGTCAAAGTCTCCAAGATCAACAAACATAGCATTGTTGCACTCAATACAAGTGTTGAGAGATGCAACTAGTGGAGGAAAATGACAATGATCAAGATATATCATGTGAGTGGCATGGACATATATGTCATCAACCCAAGAAAGCATGTAAGAGAGGAACATGGGTGATGCAACATAGCAAGCAAGCATAGTGATTATGTCAAACAAGCTAGTAGTGCGAAGATGCAACGTACTAGAGGTAATCATGGCAAGCATGTCATGTGTGCAAATAGTAGGCATGCGTAATGCACATGGCATAGCACAAGCATGAAAGCCAGATGTGAGCAAAGTCTCATCATTGTGGTGGTAAGAAGTCCTATGTAAATAGCAATGTAACATCATGACTCTCCCAACACAAGAATCAACAATAGCATGGGGCACAAAGAAATCTTGGCAATAGCTACTAGTATCTCCTCCAAGCATGCAAATACACATAGAAGTAGCATAATGGTGAATCATGTGTAAAGGAAAGCAAGGGTCACAATTGCATGGCAAAGTCATATCAAGCGGTATAGCATGCAAAGTGAACACGATAAAAGGGCCATAAGATGACCAATGGTAAATAGCCCATAGTCGTGTGAGAGCCAAGTAAAAGAGATGCGCGTAGTGGTTACGCGAAGAGAGCGGTGGTAGGGACACTCCACGGGGTCCCAAATCGTCGTTGCTCTCAAGAGCTCGTTTTGTCAACTCATGGGATTGTGAGGTTGACAAATGTTCATGAGTACCTACACAAAACAAAGACAAAGGAAAAATTGTGTGTGCGTGATATATGTACACATCATCCATCATGATGCGCACGTGCATGTGGTGGTTAGCACAAAATATCCAATTCTCAAACAAATGAGACGCGTGATATAGAAACATGTCATCCATCATGAGAGGTTTTTTGTTATGTATAGCATAATGGAGACTCAAATGGTGTAATGCATCATGACAAGTAGGTAGAGCATTGTTATTCATGGAATGCATATTGTGCACACAATCATGGTAATTATGCAAGGTATGGAATGCATCAAGATCTCCTAGTATGTATGAGGAAACTAGGAGGGTCTCCTCATGAGCATCAATGGAAACATCACATGGAGAATATTGATAACATCCAAAACAATGCATATCCGGAACAATGTGATCATGGCATGGCATAGTTGATGAATTGCGCAAATCATGTAAAGGAAACATGGCAATATCATCGCAAGAGAAACACATTCCAATGACCATCATCTTGTCATCTATGCCACAAGTGCAAATAGGATTGATTTTAATGGGGCATGCATAGTTACTATGTTGAGATTGAAATGAAGCAATATGAGAAATCTCACTCATAGCATATGACAAGCTCAAAGGATTATCAAACATGATGTGACCAAAAGAATTTTCACATGATATCCTATGGAGCATATCATCACAACTAGGCAACTCAACATGCTCATCATCATATTCATCATAAATAGGTAAGTCAAGACATGATGAAGTCGCACTAGCATGAAGCATGGCAATAGGTGTGTCAACATCATGCAAGCAATCATTGTCAAGATAGTCCACTAGTGGGACAAGAGCATCACCTTCACTTATTTTACCTTTGGAGCGTCGCTCATGCGTTGTAGGTGAGGTGTTCATGATCCAATCGTACTCATCTTCATCGTGATGGAACCATGTGGGTGGTGCATCTTCTTCCACCATGGCCATCGGGTTGTCCATTGGAGGGACGGACTCGTCGAGGCTAGGCATGTCCTCTTGTAGGAGACCTAGCACCAAAGAAAACACACACGGAGTAGAGGTTAAGTCGTTATAAATCATAGTGGCCTCACATGCCCTATCAACTACCTCACTCACTAAGTGTTGTGGCTCACTCACTCCCTCGTGGATGCTCTCACTCGTATGGTTGGTGGAGTCACTCAAATGGCTCTCAACCTCACATAGGAGAAGTGGCATGCTTTCATGTATGGGGCTAGTAGTGGTCACTCTCATCCTCTCAAAGGAAATGCTCTCAATGTCACATATGGTGGAGTCACTCATATCACTCATGTGGTGGTGGAACTCCTCACATGGGAATTGGGGCATCTCGTCATATGTTGATGTCGAAGAGGTGTAGGTGCAATAATCTCCATGCTCAACTTCCTCATCCGTAATGCCTCCAAAGATGAATGCCGTAGGATGTGGTAAATCATAACGCTCCTCCGAGGTCAAAGAGAAGGTCTCATCCTTGCTCGCGTAGCTTGACCCGGAGTAGTAGTCCAATATGGGCGCCGTCTTCATGGTGTCGAAGAGGTTCATGCACGACGCCTTGGTCGAAGGGGGTGGCCCATGCTCGACCGTCTTGTAGCCGTCGCTCGTAGATGATCGCCTTGATGATGAAGACGTCGATGTAGGCGAACTCATGGGAAGTAGGCGAAGATGTCGTACATCCAAAGGCGAAGATGCCTTGATAGCACTTGGCGAAGATGCCGAAGTGGTGGTTGTAGCCGTAGCTCCGTCTTGGGTGTGCTTGTCTCGCGGTCTTCTTATGTTCTCTTGAAGCTTGGGCTTGGCGTGAAGTAGAGCGTCTTCGGACTTGTATGTTTGCGCATGTCAGACATCTTCATGATGATGATGTCGTTGTCGTGCTTGAGCTCTTGGTAGATGTCGTTCGTCGTCGTCGTGCACATGATGCTTGGAGGTGACTTGCCCTGCATGACGATGTCGATGGTCGCCATGGCGGTGTGGACGTGGAAGACTTGTACTTGCATCATGTTTGCGCTCCGAAGACTTGTGACTTGAACGTCGCCGCCGAGAGGATGACGAAGGGGAAGAAGACTTGTAATCGACCACCAAGTGTCGGAGCTCCGCCATTTGTTTGTCGAAGGAGTCGCACAAGTCGTTGAAGGAAGCCATTGTCCTTGTCTCGGAGTGTCGTAGTTCGATGGCGATGTTGCCCAAGCACTCTTGCATTTCTCGTTGTAGTCCGATGGTTTTCGCATGGATGTCCTTGTTCGCGCCGTCAATGTCGAAGACCGGAGATGAAATGCCTTGCCTATCCATCACAAGACGCTAGCAAGTATGAGTGGGAGAAAGAGAAGAACTAGACCAAATGTACCTTGACCGATGTTGAAGATGGATCAATGATCACTCAAATGTGGAACAAGGAAATAGCACAATTGGTACCAATTCTTGTCGGTTTCTCACACCTACACAAGTAAAGCTTATGGTGGAGCTCGGTGAGGATAGTGGCACAAAAATTTGATGCAAAATGTTAGCAAGACTCAATAATGTTGAAAAAGATTCACAAATTCGCAAGTGAAACAAGTGAAACAAGTAGACCAATAGCAAGGAGTGGCACACGGAAACACACGCACGGATAGATAGATGGGGTCGTGCAACCAAGGAATGAGCACAAAATGTGGAATCCACGGAAAACGCTCGTGTTGCACAACTCAAGAGAGACGCTAGCACGATTGCTCTATAGGCGGATACGACACTTGTGCACAACCTATAAGATGCAAATGGATGAACTTTCTATCCCAAGTATGCTATGTGTATGATGTTCCGGTGCTTTGAGCACAAGATGATCCAAGATGATCAAGTATGACATGATATTTTTGTGATGCTATGGCTCTTGCTTACAAGCTTCTTTGTCTTTCTCTTTTTGCTTAAAAGCTTTATTATCTTCTTTTTTGTATATGGACACGATGCACAAACCAAAATAGCAATTGTGTATATGCGGGAACAATCTTGTGATACAAGGGATGATATGATGATACCAAGATAATATGGTATGTATACAATGGAATGGCGGATCGATGATCGCTAATGTGCACAAGTAACGTTGCCGGCAATACTCAAAGGCTAGTCTCGATAGGCAAGTGACGCAAAATGGGCTAGGGGTTAACAATGCAATTGCAAGGGGAATATACAATGATGTCGTCGAAGTTACCGTCCGATGATGATGATGATGATGAGATGCGGTGCTCTTGATGTAGACCCGTTCCTAATTAGCCGAAACACCTTAGGAAACGGAAAAACCACAACTCGAAATCTCAAGGACAAATGTCAAATGGTGGTAGCGGACAAGCGGTGGTGGTTGCGTAAATGTTGGTGGAAACCCTATCAAAATGGGTTATGGTGGTGGAAGTGTATGATGGGCTATACACGGTGTTGGAGTTGAAGTCACGGTCCCTAAGTAGCCGAAACACCTTAGGAGACACAAGCCACAACTCAAACAAGCTCGAACAAAATTTGGTTAAGTTGGGTTGGCTATGTATAGTGGGCTAGGCTATGCGGAAGTGGTGGTGGTGGTTGATGAAGAAGCAATGGTCCCTCAGTGGCCTAAACACCTTAGTAGACTCAAGTCACTACTCAAGCAACCACAAATGATATTGGGGTCAAAATGGTTAGGTTGCGGAAGTCGGCCGGTGGTGGTTATGCGGATGATGTGGTGGAAGCCCTAGGCAAAGATGTCAAAATTCACAAAATATGATGGAGTCAAATTATGATGGAACCTATCTAGGTGGATGGGGGATGTCAATAGCTACTCAACGAGCTAAAGAACGCGAAAATCGGACTCCGGATGTGAAAGTTATGGTCAAAACTGTCAATCAGCCGAGGCTGAAACTGGGAGGGGCGGTTGTACCGCTTGCATGGCCAGTTGTACCGGTCCTGGAGCGTCCTGGGGCACCAGTTTTGGGTACCAGGTGATGGGGGGGCGGTAGTACCGCCTTGGGGGCCGGTTGTACCGCTGGTGTCGGGAAAATTCGCAGATCTGGATCGGGATGGATTTTGGGGCGGAAATGGATGATTTCGGGGGCAAAATTTGATGGATTTTGTGGAGGAAAGATGGGGAAGCTTGGGGAAATGCTAGATCCACTTGAAACACAGCAAATCCATGGATCAAAATCAACAAAAATCTCATCAAACCAACAGATCACAAAAAAATTTGGGGCTATTTTTGGTGGGGAATTTTCGAATTTGGGGAAGAACACAACAAAACAAGGCTAGAAAACGGTGGGGAGGCTCCAAATTCGTGAGAAACCGTGGCTCATGATACCATAATGATGTAGGGTGGAACCCTAATTGGCAAATCTTTCACGAAAGGAGGTTATCCCACGATGAACACGGAGAACACAAGGAAGATCTGGAGGAAAACACGAGGGGGAAACACTCAAATCAACACAAATACGGTCACACAGGTGCTAGATCCACGATACACATCAAGATACACGATCCATAGTCAACAACGGTGGTACAAAGATAGTCTTCTCCCGGAGGAGGTCTTGGATATCCCTTGGGATCTTCCCCGATGTGGAGGTCTTGAATCCGAAGTGGATCTTCTCCGAAGAGGCCGCGGTCTCGTAGGAGAGAATCCACAGAGGTCTAAAAGTGAGCTATCACAAAGCTAACCCTAGTACGGAGCTAGGGGACAAGTATATATAGTCCAAGGGGTAAGTTGGGGGATACATGGGGTGAAACCCCTTCATCTGTGCGCAGGCAGGGCGGTAGTACCGGTCCCGGGACCGGTAGTACCGGTTTTAGCGGAATTAGCGGTTGTTCCGGCGTTGCACCGGCCTTGCACCGGTCGATCACAGAAGCTTGACCGGTAGTTGACCAGTAGTTGGCCGGTAGTACCGGTCGACCGGTAGTTGGGCGGTAGTAGACCGATAGTACCTCTTTCTCTGCGCTGGGAAAATCCTTGTCCATGTGTTTGGTGTCCATCTTGCGCCCTTCCTTCTCCTTGTTGGTTCATTGGTACCTAGGCACACGAAGTGTCTTTGTTTGAGGTAGTAGCCATGTATCATGTGGGTCCAAGGGAAATTGAACAAGGAGAGAGTTCACCTTATGTCCAATGGCACAAGTTGGAGGTCTCATCGTATGTCCACTTGGGGCTTGGGGAATAGTCGTAGTGTACATGGGGATGATCGAAGGATGCTCCGCATCACCTAGGCTTCATACTTTCACTAGCGCAAAATCTCTCAACAATGATACCATAATTGGATCATATAACAATCCATCAATGTGCAATGAATAATCACTCCAAAGTTCCTATCGCGGAGAACATAAGATAAAATTGCTTGTAGGGTACGAAACCACCTCAAAGTTATTCTTTATTATCAATCTATTGGGATATTTCTATAAGTGTCACAAACAGCCTTAGAGTTCGTGCTAAAATAACACCATATGACACACATCAATCAACCCTAATGTCACCTAGATACTCCAATGTCACCACAAGTATCAGTGGGTCAATTATAAGATATGCATCACATAATTTCAGATTCATAATATTCAATCTAACACAAAGAACTTCAAGAGTATCCATATATTTCTATCGGAGAAAGGAATATGAAAACACGTACCAACCCATGTGCATAGATTACCCCAATGTCACCACGGGAATCCGCAAACTGATAACCAAAACATACATCTAGTGGATCAATATAACATCCCATTGTCACCATGGATATCCCATCGCAAGACACACATCAAGTGCTCTCACATCCAAAGATTCAATCTGACATAACAAAACCTCAAAGGAAAAGACACAATTAATCACAAGGTAGAGAAGGAAGAACACCATAAAATCCAACTATATCAACAAAGCTCGTGGTACATCAAGATCGTGCCAAATCAAGAACACAAGAGAGAGATAAAACACATAGCTATTGATACAAACCCTCAACCCCGAGGGTGGATTACTCCCTCCTCATCATGGTGGCCGCCAGGATGATGAGGATGGCCTCCGGTGATCATTTTCCCCTCTGGTAGGGTGCCGGAATGGGCTTAGATTGGTTTTTCATGGACTCGAAGGCTTGCGGCAGCGGAACTTCTCATCTAGGGTTCTTTTCGGAGGTTTTGGTGTTTATAAGAATTTTTGGCGTCGGTCTCACGTCAAGGGAGTGCCTGAGGGGCCCATAAGCCGGGAGCTACTGCCCTGGGGGTAGGGCGCGCCTCCCTGGCTTTTGGCCTCCTCAATCACCTCCTGGTCCAACTCCGGTGCTTTAGGAGTCTCTTTTGGTACATAAAAAATCACCGTAAATTTTTAGCCCATTTCGATAACTTTTATTTCCGCACAAAAACGACGCCACAGTTGTTCTGCTGAAAACAGTGTTAATCTGGGTTAGTTGTAATCAAATCATACCAAAACCATATAAAATGGTTGTAAACATGGCATGAATACTTCATAAATTATTGATACGTTGGAGATGTATCAGTGATGAAGTAGTGGGGTTGTCTTTCAGCTTCAATAAATATTCCAAATTCCTGTTGATATTCCGAAGGGCTTGATTTTGCTCTTCCAACAGAATAACTTCATGAGTGAGAGATGCATTTTGAGCACAGGTTGTTTCAAATACCCCTAAGATATCAATTTAAGATGGAGAGAGGTGATCATAAAGTGGTTGAAGAATATCTCCCTTCTCTTTAGTCTCTTCCATGGGCATGGCTTGATCGTCCTCCTGAGTCTAGCTTCCTGTGGCATCTTCGTCTTTACCCTCTTTGTCGATGTACTCCTCTCCTGATGACCACTCATAGTAAACCTCATTGTATGGGCATTTGCCGGACGAAGGCTACACGAACCGGTGCTTGGTGCGGAGCCTTCGGGGAGCCATGGAAGTCAGGACCTATCAGAAAAACAACACGAAACAAGAACAGAGGAGATTATCGTGATATGGTGGTCAAAACACCCAGGAGTATATATATAAAGAACTTTTATCTTGCGAAACAAGTATTCGAAAAGAAAACGGAGTCGGGAAGGCAAACGAGGGGCCCACAAGGTACAAGGGTGCACTCCGCGAGGTGGGCGCGCCCTTCTTCCTTGTGGCTTCCTCGTGGGTCCCCTTGACTATTTCTTATTTTTGTAATTTTTTTATAACATTCCAAAACAGACATAAATTATTTTTATGGGATTTTTAGAGTCGGTTTACTGATCATATCACATACCTACTCTTTCTTAAGGTTCTGGAGTGTTCCGGAAGGTCTCTTTTATGTGTTCCTTGGGTGTCATAGTTTGAATTGTGTTAGTTTCAACATTAATAGATGTACCTCAGATGTAATGTTTAATTATTTGTCCATTGACCACCCTCGGATTGGTTCCCTCGGCATTATTGATCTTGATAGCTCCGGAGTGATAAACTTCTTCGATGATACATTTAGAGAGAAGTTTTCCTGCAAAGAATCTGAAGCGAGAGTTGTACAATAAGAACATACTCACACACTTTGAATTCTCGCTTTTGAATTATTTTATCATGCCATATTTTAACTTATTCTTTAAATAACATAGCATTTTCATAGGCTTGGGTTCTCCACTCATGTAACGAGCTAATATCAAATTACCACTTTTCACCCGCAAGTTTGAAATCATAGTTAACTTCTTTAATTGCCCAATATGCTTTATGTTCTAACTCAAGAGGTAAATGGCATGATTTTCCATAAACCATTTTATACAGAGACATGCCCATAGGATTCTTATACGCAGTCCTATAAGCCCATAATGCATCATCAAGTTTCTTAGACCAATTATTTCTATATCTATTAACGGTCTTTTGCATAATTAATTTGATTTCTCTATTACTCAATTAAACTTGACCACTAGACTCAGGATGATAAGGAGATGCAATTCTATAGTTAAAATCATATTTAGCAAGAAGTTTACGGAAAGCACTAAGAATTAAATGTGGACCACCATCTGTCATTAAATATCTTGGGAATCCAAACCAAGGGAAAATAACTTCTTAAGCATTTTAATAGATATGTTGTGAACAGGACTACTAGTTGGAATAGCTTCTACCCACTTAGTGTCACACCCTTATTTTCATGCCACAACACTTAAGCTAATAGTCATGCTAAAATGTGGTATGGCAAAAAACTTTTGTGTGTTTTTGACTTGGCTTGATTGGTTTTCTGTTTGCTGTTTGCAAGTGCTCTAAAAATCAAATAAATCATCCAACTCTTATACTTCATCTCCTTGATCCAAAACCTTTTCCCAATGATCATGCCATGTGTATAGACCAGTATAGTATTTTCTTATAAAAATATTTTGTCCAAATAGTATTTTCTAAAATTAGTTTTCCAAAAACCCCTGAATTTAGGTTTGTACTGCAAGTACCTTATTTAGGGAGTGAAAAATCTTTCAAAAAGTATATTTGAATCCTATTAGGTATAGGACTCCCCTAAACCACAAAATTATAATTTTAAAAGTTATTTTTATATTTTATTTAAATGCTTTTTCTTGAGGCCAGAAATGGTCTTTAATAGGTAAAAATTATTTAACTATTTCAAAAATATTTGCCAAAATTCAGGGAAACTCATAGGACATATATTGTCCATATATAAGAGTTTCAACACATGGTCATGTTCAAAATATTGGACAAATCCTTCCAAAGCCCTTTCTGGATATTTCAAGCTTTTGAAATATTTACAAAGGAAATATTCTCCAAAAATTCCAGGGAACTTCTATCATGTCAGATATGACATATGTGATGATCTTACAAAGCCTCATGCCTTGAAGATCAAGAAAACATCATCTAATCCCCTCAAACCCATTTCTGTCAATTTTGAAGGTTGAGCAACTTTAC
This sequence comes from Secale cereale, assembly GCA_902687465.1. Classification (NCBI taxonomy): domain Eukaryota; kingdom Viridiplantae; phylum Streptophyta; class Magnoliopsida; order Poales; family Poaceae; genus Secale; species Secale cereale. The sequence continues at coordinate 10,211,094 of LR738710.1, read as the reverse complement.
ATTGCCAAACTTGTCAAAATACTCTCAAACTTGGTGCACATGCTAAAATGGTCTAATTATGCATCTAGACCAAATGGCACAAGTATTGGAGAAGCATAACTTGATCTAAGTGCCCCAAAACCCTTTTTGAACAGATCCAAATTTGAACAACTCTACATTGCCAACTTTTTACTAGGGGTCTCAAATTTTGTGTACATGCTCACAAATCCAAATAATGACACTACACCAAGTGGTGCATCAAGGAGGGATGATTTGCTTGACCTAATCTTGGAAAATCCATTTCTGTTGATTTCTAGGGTTTACCAAAGTTGCATTGGCAAGTTTCTTCAAATGAGCTCAAACTTGGTGGAATACCCTATTTCTATACGCCATTTGATCCTGTTAAGTCTCATGTCAAGTGGAGTTAATTTTCTTGCCCAAAACATCATCAAACACCTTTTGGCACTTTGCCAAAATCACCTTTTGATCCACTTCCACCACTCCCCCTTGCCTCAAGTTTTTACCACAGCTCCTCCTAGTCCTCTCCTACCTCCAGTAACCCTCCCATGACCAGAGCTCAATGATTGAGGGGTGAAAAGCCTCATTTTACCTCTCTGGACAGCCCCTCTCTCCCTCTTCTTCTGCCTCTCTCCTTTCCTACTGGCTCCCCAAGGCATCCCAGGCCGTCTGTGCTTTGTTTACTGCCCCCTCTACCTCCTACACACTAGTGGCCACGCTCTGGGCGCCAAAAAGATGCCATGGCATGCAATGGCCGCGCTCTGGAGCGTGCTACAGTGCTCTGGCGCACTGTAGCCACCCCCAGTCAGCAGCACCCGACCACCTCGGGCCTTCCCCTTATGTCCCCCGAGGCCGCCTCGACGTCCGCGTCACGCAACGTTGTCGGCCCCTTCCTCCTTCTCCCTCCTGCTGCTCCTCTCGCACGCGCACCGGCCGACTGCGAGCTCCAGTGAGCGAGCTCACATGCGCGAGGACTCTGGCACCTCCCCGCTCCTTCTCACCCTTCCCCTGGGCGTAGGCCACCCCTATAAACGCCCCAGACACACCGCATCGAGCTCCCGTGACCCGTGGCGACGACAACGAAGCTCGCTGGCGCACGAGACCTCGGTGGACCGTCGCCCGCCTATTTATAGGCCACCCCCGAGCCCCTCGCTGCTCCTTTGCTCTCTCTCCTTCCCAGAGACCCCTCTGTACCAACCCACACCTCTCCCCGCGCCCTCAGTGCACCTCCATGGTCGGAGCCGAGCCGCCGGGCTCCGCTCAAATTCGTGCCAACCCGAGCCCCCTCTCTCCACCTCTCCACTCCAGAGCGTCACCAGAACCACCGCCAACCCGCCCCACACCCCATTTCCTCCTCCCTGTGCCTGCCTCGCCGTGCCCATCCTCGCCGTCGCCGGCCTCCGCCACGGCCGACGTTGCGCTCGAAACCGACCGCCCTAGAGGTTGTGGAGCACCTCTCTGGATGCGGCATGACCCCCTGAACCCGCCGGTGTCCTGGGCGTAGCCGGAGGTAGCCAGGACCGCCGGAGGGAAACACCGGCGCCCGCTCGGCCTCGCCTCCCCTGCCTCTGCTCTGTTCGAGTGGGAGGTAGGAGACGGCCTGAGTGCTGGGCCCCGCGCGTCAGTGAGCCAGCGGGAGGGCCCCGCCCGTTTAAGTGGAGACGGCATCGCCCAGATCCGCCTTCCCCGCGCAAAGACGCCTTTCCCTGGAAGCCGCCTTCGGCGTCACCCCCTCTGCCCGCACAGCCGAGCCACTGGGCCGGCCCACAGTCTATCTGTCGCCATGTGCGCTGTATAAGGGTATAAACCCTTTCCCTTTTTCTTTTTCTTTTTCCAATAAACTTGTAAAATCCATAAATCATTCAAATGAACTCCAAATTTGATGATTCAAATTTCTAGGAGTTTATAAAATCATGATCTACCTGTTGGTGCCACATGCACATTTTTTCATAGACCTTTTCTTCACAAATATTATCAAAATGTCATTTTTCTATTTCTGTGATGAACTTTAGAAAATCACATAGAGCTCAAATTTGATCCAAATGCAATGGTTCAAATTCCTAGATACTTGTAATATCAAAACTTAGTTTTGGAACATTTTTCCTAATACTTTCTGTACCCCACAAAATAATGAGCCATTTCTTCATATCTGTCAACTTTGCAAAATCCTAGGATATTCATTTGAACTCCAAATCCAGTGAAACCAACTCCTAGTTGCTTCTAAAATCATGTTTTGTCAAATGGGTGCCTTTGCTCATTTTTCAAAAATATATTTCTGTACACTTCATATTGAAATGTTCAGAGATATCCATTGATCATATTGCAATGAAACCACCTTGGTCATTTTTCATATGACCAGAGGTAGCCTAGAAAAGTCCAACTCCTATTTTTAGAGCACTTCTATTTTTGCCCTGTTGTGTTGCTTATTGTGATTATTTCCGACGTTAGTTGACGAAGTATACGGAGTACTCGGAGAAGGACCAGAGGATTTGAAGACCCCAAGGACTTGGTTAAGACAGGCAAGCAGCCCTTTGACCATGTTCGAAAAACCTTTTTTATGCATGTCATATAACACCATATTGTTGTTGCAACGAAATCATGATGAGGTGGTAACCACTTTGAGGGTTTGCCCCTATACTTCCTCGTTGATACTTGAATTTTGCATGACCCTACCTTCTTATGAGGGTTATGCCGGTGGGAGTAGATAGATGCATGCTACGGTAGTTGGCTACGCAAAATGGGTCAGGGTTATGCATTGAAAGAAACAAGTGTGGTTTGACATACTTGCAAATAACCCAGTGGGTGCCACTAATGCCCCTGGGAGATGATGACGAACTAGGGCACTACTTGGTGGAGAAGTAGTGTACCGAGGCTTGATGAAAGTGTTGTTTACAGAGATGGATTAGATTTATGTGTGATTACCGTCCCAACCAAACATGCGCAACCACTCTACCCTTATATGGGAAAGGGCATTATTGATTACCTAGGTCGATACTAGCATGGTGCCCGCATTACTAGTGACGGGGGTGACATGAGATCACTCTCGGGACGGGGTCGTGCTTGGATAGGCGGCCACTATTTTTACAGGGCACCGAACACACCGTTGGTACCCCGTGTCAATGGTATGTGATGAATATGGGAGCGAGTCTCCACAATTTTTAAGATGTGAAATGTTGGGCACGGGGGTTACTACCAATCGAGTGGACTCTATGTTAGTGTCGTCTAGGCAAAGATAGTGATCGGGTGCTTACCCCGGGTACTTGAGGTACCGCGGGTCGTGGATGACACGGAAGTTCCCCGGATCTTGTGGGTAAAGTGCGCAACCTCTATAGAGTGTCAAACTATTCGAATAGCCGCGTCCATGGTCAAGGACAGTTGGGTGGTGCTGCTTAGACTATGTCCATAAGTTTCTGGAAAACAACACGGTTTGGTAAATTTGTTGATGTGATTGTGAGAAAGTCACGATGGGCGTGAGCAAGAGTTGTTCATGACTCTTCCACGATGTTGATGTCTGTAACCTCATGATACTTGTTGCAGACGCATGCATGCCCTTGTTATATGTTGATCATACTTGCATATGAAAAACTAGCTTTCCGCAAAACTGTCAATTTAGCAGTAGAGCCTTGCATAATTTATTCAGTCATCACACTTGGGTTGCTTGCGAGTACATTCAAAGTACTCATTGGCTTGCCACTGGTTATTTTATTGGCCAGGCATGAAAGAACAGGATATGATAAAGATTTCTTGGTGATGAACATGCGATCTAAGACGCTTCCCAGTCAGAATGCCTGTAGGGTTAAGGCAGATGGCATGGGTCTAAGTTGTTATTGAAGATTTCCGCTACAATGATATACTCAAGACTTGACCTTAATGGTCCTATTTGTGTAATACGGTATGTATGGATGTAAGACTCTTGTTATTCAGCTTCTGTGTGTTCAGTGAGCATTGATCTCTGGGATCACTGTACACGTGCATTCGGTGATCACGACTTATGAGTCGGGGTCCCCACAGAGCTGGTATCAGAGCCATCCTGACTGTAGGAAGCCTTAGTTAGCATGGTCGTTAGTTAGGGTAAAACTATTTCCAAAACTATTACTAGTTTTGAAACTATCTATACTTCTTTTCCCTTCTCATTTTTTCGAAAACTAGGCTATACTTGATCTCTTCCCCTTCAAAACTTTGGTCGCTAGAACCCTTATGCCCCAGACCACTGGGTTTCCTTGCAATCCTCATGGATAATCTAGAAGGAGTACACCTTACCAAACACTCACCCATCTCTTCTAAACACAAGATTGGTGACACCACAACAAGACGATGCCAACAGAAGATACATCCTCGAGGAATGAGGACATGAAGACCCAGAAGATGGTGACACCCTTGACACTGCCCCAAGATGGTGCAACCTTAGCCTACGATGATCAGTGCACGGGATATGCAAGATCATGATAGGCATCGCTAATAGAGTGATCATGTCACTACTGTTGTTGTATCGGCAACCACCGGTGGATGAGAACCTCGCCATTTGGTCCGCCTCACTATAGTGAGCAGGAAAACGGTTCTCTTTGTTCCCCGTTCTTGGTGTCGATGTTGTCATCAACGTAACCGACATGTTGAACCTCTACTATGCCTTGTAAATATCATTGCATAAAGGATTGCCTACCTGGTACCCTCGATGCCCCAGAAGGCACAAGGGATCGTTATGATTAAGAGGACAAGAAGGGACCAAGTCAACACCAGCTACGAGGAGACACCTTCACCCCATCACTTCATCAGGCGAGAAGTTGTTGAAGATTCTTCAGGCTTAACCCGGATCGTTCGTCAAACAACTACAAGGGACATAGCAACACCTGAGGAAAACTCAGAAGACTGCACGAGGCACAAGTCACGACTGCTGAGTTCGAGAACCCCTAGGGTAGGATGAGTCGTGTACCCCCTATGCGCAGTCGAGTCCGTGTGATGGTTCGAATAGAACCATGATTGTGTGTTGCTTGTTTGTATTGTTTGTGTTTTGATATAAGTCGCACTGTTGCCCTAGGCAACAAGTACACAACTGTATCATCTTCCATACCTTGTTTCTTTTGTTTTGCTCTTTTTGCACTTGTTTGTTTGCACTTGCACTATAGCACCCTCTTTAGGCATTCTCCCCCTCTATGCTGCATTTTCCCTCTCTTCTATCTCCTCAACTGAAGACCAGCAAGACAAGAGGTACCAAGGATTCCAACTCGGCAACCAACTAACAATGAAGACTTCTGCTACAACCTCCACGACCAAGTGCCACCCCGTGAAGATATGTTTACCCCTCCAGACTAAAAACCCATTCCTAGACCCTTTGAGACTTCACGAGATACTCCAGCACGAATCCTTAACCATGCGCCTAACCATAGAATTATGAGAGAACCAGTTAAGCCTCTGCAACCTTGCACAACACTGGGTTCGTAATGGAACTAGTGGACACAGTGAGTGAGCACATTTTCATCCTAATATAGCACAAAAACTGACGATGCCATGGATAGACCAATTTGAGGATATAAGACAGATGACTTGGTGGCTTTATATCAGTGACTTCGAGGAATTACCTGAGACCTTGATGGATTGTGAGGTTTTCATGTTGGTTGGATCATGATTAATAGAGTAGCGTAACTGTCACCACCCCGGAGTAACTTGGATTTACAGGGCAATTGTGATCGCAAGCTAAAATTCTTGGAGGTATGAGGATTTGGCTTAGCCAGGGGATATTGACATGAGACAGTTGATGTTACGATAATGACTTGGGGGAAAATGTAGAAATTATCGTCGGGCATGAGATTTGGATTTATGGAGGTGATTCTGGTTGGGTATAGATGCTAAATATGTCTACATGGTCTGGAGTAAATTGGATTTAGACTGTTGATCTTGATCATGATACCATGATTCTCGGTGAATGGCAACCTAGGAGATTGGATTATTTGTCGGAGTTGATTTAGGGATCTATATAATCATGACCTAGGAGTTTACTTGACCATGATGGTGGGAATTTGGTGGACTTACTAATGCATAGCCCTTCTAAGTATTTGGGTATTATAGGGACTTGATATCTTGTGGAACACCGTAGACATCAGATTTGTAGAATTGTTGGATTATGTGGTGATTGACGGAAGTTAACGGGCTATTGGAGTTGATCTATAGGAAGGAAACAAGATCTTGGAGTGGCATATGGCGTGTTTCCTTAAAGTAGAGATGAATTATCTTGAACCTTGCAAGAATAGGCTGAGCACTTGGATTGTCGTGTTTAATTCAAGCTTAGCAGCTTGTATGCCTTACCCGTGGATTCTTAGGGGTAGCCATACATACGATTTTTCGCGGACCGTAGACGTGTATAATTTTGCTAGACCTCCTTTTGGAGTCATGAGGACATGTATGGCATGAGTGGTGATTGGGGTTGATCTATGCGAGAGGATGCTCTCGGTAGTAAGGTTATTTGTTTAAGAACTAGAGAGAACTACTGGCATCTCAGAAATTGTGCTCAAGGATAAGATGATAAAATGTTCACCCACACACTAGAATCCTTGAAACCCTTAAGCCCCACCAAGCCACAACATGGTCAGATCCCGACCACGGGCCTTGGCTCTAAGTCAGGAAGACCTTTGCAAATACTCAACGGAGACCACCACCAATACCCCAGCCTACCTTGTGTACCCCGTAGACTTCATGGAGTATTTGGACAAGTTGGGTAACATCATTATTTGATGGCCTACTTGTCTACCCGAAGACGGAGGAAGAGCTGTGCAGCTGGTTAGAAGACGTTTGAAGACCGACATGTCAAGAAGGAAGAACTACACCGACCACCATCCTCAAGAAGTAAACTTCCGTGTCAAAGACCGAGCGTATCTGCAAACCACTCCTCCCAAAGGAACCAAGTATTTCCATGTCAAAGGGACGCTCACACCAAGATTTATCGGCCTTCTTCAAGACCACGACAAGACAAATAATAGACGGCTACCAGCTAGATTTACCACCTGAGTTACCCACCGTGCATCAAACTTTCCACGAGTCACAACTCTGGACGTACTCCTTACTTACTAACTAGCCCGGTCTCTGCAAGGTCATCGTTCACCAAACCCTTGACGTCTAGCTCAACCTAACCTATGCAAGAGACCCCTCAGCAACCTACATCAAAGAGGGCAACATGCGAGAAGCCACACCGCCAAGTACTTCAAGATTCCAGGGAGCACCACTCGGAAGCAGAACCAACAAGAAGAAGTGAAGACTACCCCGTATCCAAGACTCTGTATTCCTTTCCATGCCTAGTCTGGGAATCTCGGGGACGAGATTCTTGTAAGGGGGGTAGGTCTTTCACACCCTGATTTTCATGCCACAACACTTAAGCTAATAGTCATGCTAAAATGTGGTATGGCAAAAAAACGTTTGTGTGTTTTTGACTTGGCTTGATTGGTTTTCTGTTTGATGTTTGCAAGTGCTCTAAAAATCAAATAAATCATCCAACTCTTATACTTCATCTCCTTGATCCAAAACCTTTTCCCAATGATCATGCCATGTGTATAGACTAGAATAGTATTTTCTTATAAAAATATTTTGGCCAAATAGTATTTTCTAAAATTAGTTTTCCAAAAACCCCTGAATTTAGGTTTGTACTGCAAGTACCTTATTTAGGGTGTGAAAAATCTTTCAAAAAGTATATTTTAATCCTATTAGGTATAGGACTCCCCTAAACCACAAAATTATAATTTTAAAATTTATTTTTATATTTTATTTAAATGATTTTTCTTTAGGCCAGAAATGGTCTTTAATAGGTAAAAATTATTTAACTATTTCAAAAATATTTGCCAAATTTCAGGGAAACTCATAGGACATATATAGTCCATATATAAGAGTTTAAACACATGGTCATGTTCAAAATATTGGACAAATCCTTCCAAAACCCTTTCTGGATATTTCAAGCTTTTGAAATATTTACAAAGGAAATATTCTCCAAAAATTCCAGGGAAATTCTATCATGTCAGATATGACATATGTGATGATCTTACAAAGCCTCATGCCTTGAAGATCAAGAAAACATCATCTAATCCCCTCAAAACCATTTCTGTCAATTTTGAAGTTTGAGCAACTTTACATTGCCAAACTTGTCCAAATGCTCTCAAACTTGGTGCACATGCTAAAATGGTCTAATTATGCATCTAGACCAAATGGCACAAGTATTCAAGAAGCATAACTTGATCTAAGTGCCCCAAAACCCTTACTGGCCAGATCCAAATTTGAACAACTCTACATTGCCAACTTTTTACTTGGGGCCTCAAATTTTATGGACATGCTCACAAAGCCAAATAATGACACTACACCAAGTGGTTCATCAAGGAGGGATGATTTGCTTGACCTAATATTGGAAAATTCATTTCTGTTGATTTCTAGGGTTTACCAAAGTTGCATTGGCAAGTTTCTTCAAATGAGCTCAAACTTGGTGGAATACCCTATTTCTATATGCCATTTGATCCTGTTAAGTATCATGTCAAGTTGAGTTAATTTGCTTGCCCAAAACATCATCAAACACCTTCTGGCACTTTGCCAAAATCACCTTTTGATCCACTTCCACCACTCCCCCTTACCTCAAGTTTTTACCACAGCTCCTCCTAGTCCTCTCCTACCTCTAGTAACCCTCCCATGACCAGAGCTCAATGATTGAGGGGTGAAAACCCTCATTTTACCTCTCTGGACAGCCCCACTCTCCCTCTTCTTCTGCCCCTCTCCTCTCCTACTGGCTCCCCAAGGCATCCTAGGCCGTCTGTGCTTTGTTTACTGCCCCCTCTACCTCCTAGACACTAGTGGCCATGCTCTGGGCACCAAAAAGATGCCATGGCATGCAATGGACACGCTCTGGAGCGCGCTACAGTGCTCTGGCGCACTGTAGCCACCCCCAATCAGCAGCACCCGACCACCTCGGGCCTTCCCCTTGTGTCCCATGAGGTCGCCTCGACGTCCGCGTCACGCAACGCTGTCGGCCCCTTCCTCCTTCTCCCTCCTGCTGCTCCTCTCGCACACGCACCGGTCGAACGTGAGCTCCAGTGAGCGAGCTCACACGCGCGAGGACTCTGGCACCTCCCCGCTCCTTCTCTCCCTTCCCTTGGGCGTAGGCCACCCCTACAAACGCCCCAGACACACCGCGTCGAGCTCCCGTGACCCGTGGCGACGACAACGAGCTCGCCGGCGCACGAGACCTCGGTGGACCGTCGCCCGCCTATTTATAGGCCACCCCCGAGCCCCTCGCTGCTCCTTTGCTCTCTCTCTCCTTCCCAGAGACCTTAATGATATACTCGAGACTTAACCTTAATGGTCCTATTTGTGTAATATGGTATGTATGGATGTAAGACTCTTGTTATTCAGCTTCTGTGTGTTCAGTGAGCATTGATCTCTGGGATCACTGTACACGTGCATTCGGTGATCACGACTTATGAGTCGGGGTCCCCACACTTAGTAACGTAATGAACGGCAACTAGAATATGTGTATACCCATTAGAGGAAGGAAAGGGTCCCATATAATCAAATCCCCAAACTTCAAATGGCTCAATAACAAGTGAATAACTCATAGGCATTTCCTGACGTCTACCAATATTATTCCTCGCGTCTACCAATATTACCAATTCTTTGACATTCATCACAAGTAAGAACAAACTTACATCCATCCTTAAAAAGAGTAGGTCGATAAAAACCCGACTGTAGTACCTTATGTGTATAGTTCTGTCTCCAGCATGGTGTCCTCAGTATGCCTCGGCGTGACACTTCCATAGGATTTGTTCATGTTCATGCTCGGGTACACAACGTCTAGTAACACCATCTACTCCTTCTTTATATAGATGTGGGTCATTCCAAAAGTAATGTCTCAAATCAAAGAAGAAAGTTTTCATTTGTTGGTATGTGAAACTAGGTGGTATGTATTTAGCAACAGAGTAATTAGCATAGTCTGCATACCGAGGAGTATTACAAGAAGCATTTATGACAGCTAATTGTTCATCAGGAAAACTATTAGCAATAGGTAGTGGGTCATCAAGAACATTTTCCATTCTAGATAAGTTATCAGCTAAGGGATTCTCACCTCCCTTTCTATCAATAATATGCAAGTCAAATTCTTGTAGCAAGAGAACCACCTAATCAACCTAGGTTTAGCATCTTTCTTTTCTATAAGATATTTTATAGTAGCATGATTAGTGTGAAAAGTTACTTTAGAATCACTAATATAAGATCTGAATTTATCACATGCAAACACAACTGCTAAAAATTCTTTCTCAGTAGTAGCATAAATTTTTTAAGCGCCGTCTAGAGTTCTACTAGCATAATGCATAACATTCAATTTCTTATCGACTCTTTGTCCTAGAACGGCACCAATAGCATAATCACTAGCATCACACATAATTTCGAAAGGTAGGTTCCAATCGGGTGCTTGAACAATGGGTGCAGAGATTAAGGCTTTCTTAAGTATTTCAAAGGCTTCTACGCAATCATCATCAAAAACAAATTAAACATCTTTTGCAAAAGATTAGTAAGAGGCCTAGAAATTTAAGAGAAGTCTTTAATGAATCTCCTATAAAAACCAGCATGACCAAGTAAGCTTCTTATACCTTTTATATCATTAGGACATGGCATTTTCTCAATTGCATGAACTTTAGCTTTGTCTACCTCAATACCTCGTTCAAAAAATTTATGCCTAAGCACTATACCTTCATTCACCATAAAGTGGCACTTCTCCTAATTCAAGACAAGATTAGTTTCTTCACATCTCTGCAAAACTTGATCAAGGTTGCTTAAACAATCATTAAGAGAAGTCTCATAAACAGAAAAAAATCATCCATGAATACCCCAACAATCTTTTCACAAAAGTCAGAGAATATAGCAGTCATACATCTTTGAAAGGTAGCAGGTGCATTACATAAACCAAAAGGGCAAGTAAAAATAGTTTTCTCTTGATCTATTTTTGACACGAGTATTTGAGAAAACCAGAATATCCATCAAGGAAATAGAAGTGTGTATGCTTAGACAATCTTTCTAACATCTGATCAATAAAAGGTAAGGGGTAATGATCTTTTCTAGCAGCTTTGTTTAATTTCCTGAAATAAATTACCATCCTATAGCCAGTTACAATTCTTTGCTAAATGAGTTTTTTTATCATTAGGAACAACAAGTATACCTCCTTTCTTAGGAACACAATGAACATGACTTACCCATCTACTATCAACTATGGGATAAATTATACCTGCTTCCAGAAGCTTTAATATTTCAGTTCTTACGGCATCCTTCATTTTAGGATTCAACCGTCATTGATGATCAACAATTGGCTTAGCATCAGGCTCCATATTAATCTTGTGCTAACATAGAGTGGGACTAATGCCCTTAAGATAATCAAGAGTATATCCAATAGCAGCACAATGCTTCCTCGGAGTTTTCAACAATCTATTTTCTTCATGCTCTGTAAGGTTACCACTGATAATAACAGGATATATCGTATTTTCATCAAGATTAGCATATTTCAAAGCGTTAGGTAATTGCTTTAATTCAACATGCATGCCAACAACAGGCTTATTCTCATATTAGGATCAACAGGCTTCTAGTTTTAACAGAAACAACATGCATGCCAACAACAGGCTTATTCTTATATTAGGATCAGGTTTAGCAATTCTAGAGGCTTCATTGCATAAGTAAATAACATGCCCATTAATATTATCAACCAAGAGATCTTTAACCATAGCAATATTAGGTTCAACCTTAATTTGTTAAGAGGGTCTAGGTGTTCTAATATTACTTTTATTAACCACGGTTGAAACTTTAGCATGCTCCTTAATCCTAACGGGGAAAGGAGGTATCTCAATGTAAGCAGTAGGCACAACTGGATCAACATGGTAAATGATAGTTTCATCTTTAACTATAATGGGTTCCTCAATCTTTTCTTCAATAGGTGGATGATATTTAAACCACTTCTCCTTAGGGAGATGAACATGAGTAACAAATGATTCATAAAAGGAAGCTACTATCTTAGAGTCAAGTCCATATTTAGTGTTAAACTTATGAAATGCATTTGTTTTCGTAAAGGATTTGACACAATCAAACTTAAGTGTTATACCTAACTCTTTACCTTTTTAGAGTTCCCAATCTTCGGAGTTGTGTTTAATTCTTTCCAGAATACCCCATTTGAATTCAATAGTTTTCTTCATAAAGGAACCGGTAGAAGAAGAATCGAACATGGATTAATCATTAGGAGGAAGCCGGGCATAAATTTTTTTTATAATAATTTCTCTTGGGAGCTCATGATTGAGGCATGTGTACATCATGTACTTAAGCCCCCCGCCCAAGCTTCAGTGATACTTTCTCCTTCATGAGGCCAAAAATTATATATGTAATTTCGATCACGATGAACCAGATGCATAGGATAAAACTTCTGATGAAATTCCAATTTCAACTGGTTCCAATCCCATGTTCCAAATATCATCACCTAGCCTATACCATGTCAATTCCTTTCCCTCCAAAGATAAAGGGAAAACCTTCTTCTTAACTCCATCCTCGGATAAACCTGCTTTTCAGAGGCCACAACAGGATGTGTCGCAAGGGGGGATTGCGGACGAGGGTTTTGTACTCGACGTCGACACGTCTGGCACGGCCACCTTGACCACCACGTCTGCATCCGCTAGATCTGCTGGAAACCTGCTTTTCAGAGGCCAGTACATGATCCAGTGGTTGTGCAGTCGGACACCACTGGACATTGACTCCAGCATACACCACACGAGGACGTCTACCACTGGCAAGGCCTGGCGGCCATCGTTGAAGACGCGTGCCCTCTCGTCATCCCTGAACACCGGCACAAGGCCTCTGGCGTGGTTGACGAGCGTGGGGACGCTCTTGAACCGCTCGGCGAGGTCCCTGTCGATTGCCTTCTTGGTTGGATCGTTGTCGGCCCAGTCGTCTATGGACCTCTCTCAACTGCACATCGGCTTCAACATCGGCGGCGGTGCCGGCGGCGTCGACGGTGAGTGGTGGGTGGTCGGTGGTGAGAGGATAGAGGCGAGAGGCCATGGAAGAGAGCAGTGGTGGTTTTCTGTGCGAGCGACGTGACTGGTACTGAATGCGGTGTGAGAAGGAAGATGAGGGTTTTCCGGATTCAATGGAAAACCGAACGGGCGAGGCTACGCTGCGAATGACCGATGGCTAACTAGAAAAAAAAAACAAACAGCCCGACCGCGCGCGCTACGCGACGAACGAGCCAGCCAGCCAGTGCGTCGACTGTCCCGCATTGGGCGGTTCCGACTGTCCTGCGAACAGCCGCTTTGCCATGTCAAAACGAGCTCGGAAATTGGTTCAGTGTTTTTTGCCATTATTAACTTTTCGGTGCGGTGTAAAGTTTCATGTGGTGGTTTTCCAAGAGCTGTGACACGAAAGTGATAGTTCTACGCATTTTACTCGTCTATCTTGCAAAATCCTTCCTCGTCTTTTACGTATATTACAAGCACAAATTGTTGCCGGAACCGTCCCCTGAGGACCATGAAACGTGGAATCTCCTTACATTTTTCTCGGCCGGATGGAGTGATGATTCACTTCAAGAGTAGAAGTAATTAAGCAAGAACTTAATCTAGATAAAGATATGTCACACACGTTCCTTTCATCCCAGTGGCTACGCTCACCCAAAATAAACAAGAAAGCAACCCAAACAAATATACCAGCCACAATAATTGCGTTACGTATACTTGTCGGGTATACCACGTACGAAGGTTGACCCCCTACGAGTACGTATTATTCCCGGGCCATTTCACCACGAATCTTTTCCTCGCAATCCGATCACATAGGAAGGAAACAAGCACATCACACACGTTCCTTTCATCCCAGTGGCTACGCTCACCCAAAATAAACAAGAAAGCAACCCAAACAAATATACCAGCCACAATAATTGCGTTACGTATACTTGTCGGGTATAGAATTGTTGGATTATGTGGTGATTGACGGAAGTTAACGGGTTGTTGGAGTTGATCTATAGGAAGGAAACAAGATCTTGGAGTGGCATATGACGTGTTTCCTTAAAGTAGGGATGAATTATCTTGAACCTTGCAAGAATAGGCTGAGCACTTGGATTGTCGTGTTTAATTCAAGCTTAGCAGCTTGTATGCCTTACCCGTGGATTCTTAGGGGTAGCCATACATATGATTTTTCGCGGACCGTAGACGTGTATAATTTTGTTAGACCTCCTTTTGGAGTCATGAGGACATGTATGGCATGAGTGGTGATTGGGGTTGATCTATGCGAGAGGATGCTCTCGGTAGTAAGGTTATTTGTTTAAGAACTAGAGAGAACTACTGGCATCTCAGAAATTGTGCTCAAGGATAAGATGATAAAACGTTCACCCACACACTAGAATCCTTGAAACCCTTAAGCCCCACCAAGCCACAACATGGTCAGATCCCGACCACGGGCCTTGGCTCTAAGTCAGGAAGACATTTGCAAATACTCAACGGAGACCACCACCAATACCCCAGCCTACCTTGCGTACCCCGTAGACTTCATGGAGTATTTGGACAAGTTGGGTAACATCATTATTTGATGGCCTACTTGTCTACCCGAAGACGGAGGAAGAGCTGTGCAGCTGGTTAGAAGACGTTTGAAGACCGACATGTCAAGAAGGAAGAACTACACCGACCACCATCCTCAAGAAGTAAACTTCCGCGTCAAAGACCGAGCGTATCTGCAAACCACTCCTCCCAAAGGAACCAAGTATTTCCATGTCAAAGGGACGCTCACAACAAGATTTATCGGCCTTCTTCAAGACCACGACAAGACAAATAATAGACGGCTACCAGCTAGATTTACCACCTGAGTTACCCACCGTGCATCAAACTTTCCACGAGTCACAACTCTGGACGTACTCCTTACTTACTAACTAGCCCGGTCTCTGCAAGGTCATCGTTCACCAAACCCTTGACGTCTAGCTCAACCTAACCTATGCAAGAGACCCCTCAGCAACCTGCATCAAAGAGGGCAACATGCGAGAAGCCACACCGCCAAGTACTTCAAGATTCCAGGGAGCACCACTCGGAAGCAGAACCAACAAGAAGAAGTGAAGACTACCCCGTATCCAAGACTCCGTATTCCTTTCCATGCCTAGTCTGGGAATCTCGGGGACGAGATTCTTGTAAGGGGGGTAGGTCTTTCACACCCTGATTTTCATGCCACAACACCTAAGCTAATAGTCATGCTAAAATGTGGTATGGCAAAAAAACGTTTGTGTGTTTTTGACTTGGCTTGATTTGTTTTCTGTTTGATGTTTGCAAGTGCTCTAAAAATCAAATAAATCATCCAACTCTTATACTTCATCTCCTTGATCCAAAACCTTTTCCCAATGATCATGCCATGTGTATAGACTAGTATAGTATTTTCTTATAAAAATATTTTGGCCAAATAGTATTTTCTAAAATTAGTTTTCCAAAAACCGTTGAATTTAGGTTTGTACTGCAAGTACCTTATTTAGGATGTGAAAAATCTTTCAAAAATTATATTTTAATCCTATTAGGTATAGGACTCCCCTAAACCACAAAATTATAATTTTAAAATTTATTTTTATATTTTATTTAAATGATTTTTCTTTAGGCCAGAAATGGTCTTTAATAGGTAAAAATTATTTAACTATTTCAAAAATATTTGCCAAATTTCAGGGAAACTCATAGGACATATATAGTCCATATATAAGAGTTTAAACACATGGTCATGTTCAAAATATTGGACAAATCCTTCCAAAACCCTTTCTGGATATTTCAAGCTTTTTAAATATTTACAAAGGAAATATTCTCCAAAAATTCCAGGGAAATTCTATCATGTCAGATATGACATATGTGATGATCTTACAAAGCCTCATGCCTTGAAGATCAAGAAAACATCATCTAATCCCCTCAAAACCATTTCTGTCAATTTTGAAGTTTGAGCAACTTTACATTGCCAAACTTGTCCAAATGCTCTCAAACTTGGTGCACATGCTAAAATGGTCTAATTATGCATCTAGACCAAATGGCACAAGTATTGGAGAAGCATAACTTGATCTAAGTGCCCCAAAACCCTTATTGGCCAGATCCAAATTTGAACAACTCTACATTGCCAACTTTTTACTTGGGGCCTCAAATTTTGTGGACATGCTCACAAAGCCAAATAATGACACTACACCAAGTGGTTCATCAAGGAGGGATGATTTGCTTGACCTAATATTGGAAAATTCATTTCTGTTGATTTCTAGGGTTTACCAAAGTTGCATTGGCAAGTTTCTTCAAATGAGCTCAAACTTGGTGGAATACCCTATTTCTATATGCCATTTGATCCTGTTAAGTCTCATGTCAAGTTGAGTTAATTTTCTTGCCCAAAACATCATCAAACACCTTTTGGCACTTTGCCAAAATCACCTTTTGATCCACTTCCACCACTCCCCCTAGCCTCAAGTTTTTACCACAGCTCCTCCTAGTCCTCTCCTACCTCCAGTAACCCTCCCATGACCAGAGCTCAATGATTGAGGGGTGAAAACCCTCATTTTACCTCTCTGGACAGCCCCTCTCTCCCTCTTCTTCTGCCCCTCTCCTCTCCTACTGGCTCCCCAAGGCATCCCAGGCCGTCTGTGCTTTGTTTACTGCCCCCTCTACCTACTAGACACTAGTGGCCACGCTCTGGGCGCCAAAAAGATGCCATGGCATGCAATGGCCACGCTCTGGAGCGCGCTACAGTGCTCTGGCACACTGTAGCCACCCCCAATCAGCAGCACCCGACCACCTCGGGCCTTCCCCTTGTGTCCCATGAGGTCGCCTCGACGTCCGCGTCATGCAATGCTGTAGGCCCCTTCCTCCTTCTCCCTCCTGCTGCTCCTCTCGCACGCGCACCGGCCGACCGCGAGCTCCAGTGAGCGAGCTCACACGCGCGAGGACTCTGGCACCTCCCCGCTCCTTCTCTCCCTTCCCTTGGGCGTAGGCCACCCCTACAAACTCCCCAGACACACCGCGTCGAGCTCCCGTGACCCGTGGCGACGACAACGAGCTCGCCGGCACACGAGACCTCGGTGGACCGTCGCCCGCCTATTTATAGGCCACCCCCGAGCCCCTCGCTGCTCCTTTGCTCTCTCTCCTTCCCAGAGACCTTAATGATATACTCAAGACTTGACATTAATGGTCCTATTTGTGTAATATGGTATGTATGGATGTAAGACTCTTGTTATTCAGCTTCTGTGTGTTCAGTGAGCATTGATCTCTGGGATCACTGTACACGTGCATTCGGTGATCACGACTTATGAGTCGGGGTCCCCACACTTAGTAACGTAATGAACGGCAACTAGAATATGTGTATACCCATTAGAGGAAGGAAAGGGTCCCATATAATCAAATCCCCAAACTTCAAATGGCTCAATAACAAGTGAATAACTCATAGGCATTTCCTGACGTCTACCAATATTATTCCTCGCGTCTACCAATATTACCAATTCTTTGACATTCATCACAAGTAAGAACAAACTTACATCCATCCTTAAAAAGAGTAGGTCGATAAAAACCCGACTGTAGTACCTTATGTGTATAGTTCTGTCTCTAGCATGGTGTCCTCAGTATGCCTCGGCGTGACACTTCCATAGGATTTGCTCATGTTCATGCTCGGGTACACAACGTCTAGTAACACCATCTACTCCTTCTTTATATAGATGTGGGTCATTCCAAAAGTAATGTCTCAAATCAAAGAAGAAAGTTTTCATTTGTTGGTATGTTAAACTAGGTGGTATGTATTTAGCAACAGAGTAATTAGCATAGTCTGCATACCGAGGAGTATTACGAGAAGCATTTATGACAGCTAATTGTTCATCAGGAAAACTATTAGCAATAGGTAGTGGGTCATCAAGAACATTCTCCATTCTAGATAAGTTATCAGCTAAGGGATTCTCACCTCCCTTTCTATCAATAATATGCAAGTCAAATTCTTGTAGCAAGAGAACCACCTAATCAACCTAGGTTTAGCATCTTTCTTTTCTATAAGATATTTTATAGTAGCATGATTAGTGTGAAAAGTTACTTTAGAATCACTAATATAAGATCTGAATTTATCACATGCAAACACAACTACTAAAAATTCTTTCTCAGTAGTAGCATAAATTTTTTGAGCACCGTCTAGAGTTCTACTAGCATAATGCATAACATTCAATTTCTTATCGACTCTTTGTCCTAGAACTGCACCAATAGCATAATCACTAGCATCACACATAATTTCGAAAGGTAGGTTCCAATCGGGTGGTTGAACAATGGGTGCAGAGATTAAGGCTTTCTTAAGTATTTCAAAGGCTTCTACGCAATCATCATCAAAAACAAATTAAACATCTTTTGCAAAAGATTAGTAAGAGGCCTAGAAATTTAAGAGAAGTCTTTAATGAATCTCCTATAAAAACCAGCATGACCAAGTAAGCTTCTTATACCTTTTATATCATTAGGACATGGCATTTTCTCAATTGCATGAACTTTAGCTTTGTCTACCTCAATACCTCGTTCAAAAAATTTATGCCTAAGCACTATACCTTCATTCACCATAAAGTGGCACTTCTCCTAATTCAAGACAAGATTAGTTTCTTCACATCTCTGCAAAACTTGATCAAGGTTGCTTAAACAATCATTAAGAGAAGTCTCATAAACAGAAAAAAAATCATCCATGAATACCCCAACAATCTTTTCACAAAAATCAGAGAATATAGCAGTCATACATCTTTGAAAGGTAGCAGGTGCATTACATAAACCAAAAGGCAAGTAAAAATAGTTTTCTCTTGATCTATTTTTGACACGAGTATTTGAGAAAACCAGAATATCCATCAAGGAAATAGAAGTGTGCATGCTTAGACAATCTTTCTAACATCTGATCAATAAAAGGTAAGGGGTAATGATCTTTTATAGCAGCTTTGTTTAATTTCCTGAAATAAATTACCATCCTATAGCCAGTTACAATTCTTTGCGAAATGAGTTTTTTTATCATTAGGAACAACAAGTATACCTCCTTTCTTAGGAACACAATGAACATGACTTACCCATCTACTATCAACTATGGGATAAATTATACCTGCTTCCAGAAGCTTTAATATTTCAGTTCTTACGGCATCCTTCATTTTAGGATTCAACCGTCATTGATGATCAACAATTGGCTTAGCATCAGGCTCCATATTAATCTTGTGCTAACATAGAGTGGGACTAATGCCCTTAAGATCATCAAGAGTATATCCAATAGCAGCACAATGCTTCCTCGGAGTTTTCAACAATCTATTTTCTTCATGCTCTGTAAGGTTAGCACTGATAATAATAGGATATATCGTATTTTCATCAAGATAAGCATATTTCAAAGCGTTAGGTAATTGCTTTAATTCAACATGCATGCCAACAACAGGCTTATTCTCATATTAGGATCAACAGGCTTCTAGTTTTAACAGAAACAACATGCATGCCAACAACAGGCTTATTCTTATATTAGGATCAGGTTTAGCAATTCTAGAGGCTTCATTGCATAAGTAAATAACATGCCCATTAATATTATCAACCAAGAGATCTTTAACCATAGCAATATTAGGTTCAACCTTAATTTGTTAAGAGGGTCTAGGTGTTCTAATATTACTTTTATTAACCACGGTTGAAACTTTAGCATGCTCCTTAATCCTAACAGGGAAAGGACGTATCTCAATGTAAGCAGTAGGAACAACTGGATCAACATGGTAAATGATAGTTTCATCTTTAACTATAATGGGTTCCTCAATCTTTTCTTCAATAGGTGGATGATATTTAAACCACTTCTCCTTAGGGAGATGAACATGAGTAGCAAATGATTCATAAAAGGAAGCTACTATCTTAGAGTCAAGTCCATATTTAGTGTTAAACTTATGAAATGCATTTGTTTTCGTAAAGGATTTGACACAATCAAACTTAAGTGTTATACCTAACTCTTTACCTTTGTAGAGTTCCCAATCTTCGGAGTTGTGTTTAATTCTTTCAGAATACCCCATTTGAATTCAATAGTTTTCTTCATAAAGGAACCGGTAGAAGAAGAATCGAGCATGGATTAATCATTAGGAGGAAGCCGGGCATAAAATTTTTGTATAATAATTTCTCTTGGGAGCTCATGATTGAGGCATGTGTACATCATGTACTTAAGCCCCCCGCCCAAGCTTGAGTGATACTTTCTCCTTCATGAGGCCAAAAATTATATATATAATTTCGATCACGATGAACCAGATGCATAGGATAAAACTTCTGATGAAATTCCAATTTCAACTGGTTCCAATCCCATGTTCCAAATATCATCACCTAGCCTATACCATGTCAATTCCTTTCCCTCCAAAGATAAAGGGAAAACCTTCTTCTTAACTCCATCCTTGGATAAACCTGCTTTTCAGAGGCCACAACAGGATGTGTCGCAAGGGGGGGTTGCGGACGAGGGTTTTGTACTCGACGTCGACACGTCTGGCACGGCCACCTTGACCACCACGTCTGCATCCGCTAGATCTGCTGGAAACCTGCTTTTCAGAGGCCAGTACATGATCCAGTGGTTGTGCAGTCGAACACCACTGGACATTGACTCCAGCATACACCACACGAGGACGGCTACCACTGGCAAGGCCTGGCGGCCATCGTTGAAGACGTGTGCCCTCTCGTCATCCCTGAACACCGGCACAAGGCCTCTAGCGTGGTTGACGAGCGTGGGGACGCTCTTGAACCGCTCGGCGAGGTCCCTGTCGATTGCCTTCTTGGTTGGATCGTTGTCGGCCCAGTCGTCTATGGACCTCTCTCAACTGCACATCGGCTTCGACATCGGCGGCGGTGCCGGCGGCGTCGACGGTGAGTGGTGGGTGGTCGGTGGTGAGAGGATAGAGGCGAGAGGCCATGGAAGAGAGCAGTGGTGGTTTTCTGTGCGAGCGACGTGACTGGTACTGAATGCGGTGTGAGAAGGAAGATGAGGGTTTTCTGGATTCAATGGGAAACCGAACGGGCGAGGCTATGCTGCGAATGACCGATAGCTAACTAGAAAAAAAAAGCAAACAGCCCGACCGCGCGCGCTACGCGACGAACGAGCCAGCCAGCCAGTGCGTCGACCGGCCCGCATTGGGCGGTTCCGACTGTCCTGCGTTGGCCGCTTCCGAACAGCCGATTTGCCATGTCAAAATGAGCTCGGAAATTGGTTCAGTTTTTTTTTTTGCCATTATTAATTTTTCGGTGCGGTGTAAAGTTTCATGTGGTGGTTTTCCAAGAGCTGTGACACGAAAGTGATAGTTCTACGCATTTTACTCGTCTATCTTGCAAAATCCTTCCTCGTCTTTTACGTATATTACAAGCACAAATTGTTGCCGGAACCGTCCCCTGAGGACCATGAAACGTGGAATCTCCTTACATTTTTCTCGGCCGGATGGAGTGACGATTCACTTCAAGAGTAGAAGTAATTAAGCAAGAACTTAATCTAGATAAAGATCTGTCACACACGTTCCTTTCATCCCAGTGGCTACGCTCACCCAAAATAAACAAGAAAGCAACCCAAACAAATATACCAGCCACAATAATTGCGTTACGTATACTTGTCGGGTATACCACGTACGAAGGTTGACCCCTTACGAGTACGTATTATTCCCGGACCATTTCACCACGAATCTTTTCCTCGCAAGCCGATCACATGCATGCACACCTATTCTATCCTATCCCGGGGACAGCCGCCGTCCATGTCACTGTCACAATATATATTTTGATACATGGATCGGCCGATTTGAAATATGTGTGTACGACCGGTGTGAGTCATGCACGCGAGACTCCGGCCGTGGGGTGCGCAGCCGGGAGAGGCAAAGGTCCAACTACAACTGTCCAAGACCGCACCTAACATGGGTGTGTGTGTGTGTGTCACGAATCACGTTTGATTATTATGTGCGCAATGATATATTTGTTGATTGATGTGTGTGTACAGGATGGGGGCATTATTTGCAGTACTAGTGACGACCTGTGGCGTGGGCGGGGGGACATGTCTGGATATCTAGGTCTCGGCAGCATGTGGATCCAATCATTGCTGCGTCATTACATGCCATGGCAATGGGTAACTTTATTGGATCACTTTTTCACAAGCTTGTCTTTTGGAAATTGAGTGTTGTCGTAAGTGAAACTTTGTGGATGGCGTCGTACCCTTTTTTCCTGATAAAGGAATTTAACTGGTTCGATCCTTGCGTCAAGATGGTAAAAACTGTTGAGACGGTTCAAAAGCCACATCATTTCTGCATAACCAAAGAGCCCGACACGGGATTGTCGCCCCCATCGTTCATACTTAAGCACGAATAACTTCTCTCTTTTTTACGAGAGAATTTTTTAATCTATTCATCATCAATGATGGCAGTACAAAGAACACTAGAGGTAATAAAAGTTACAATCCCTCAGCTGA
The DNA here is from genome assembly GCA_902687465.1 of Secale cereale. NCBI lineage: Eukaryota > Viridiplantae > Streptophyta > Magnoliopsida > Poales > Poaceae > Secale > Secale cereale. Next base: position 10,188,681 of record LR738710.1, on the reverse strand, counting down.
GCCGGACAAACCTTGTTGCAATAGACAGTCGGAAAGTTATCGTGCTAAGACCCCAAAGGCCCGTAGAAGCAACCATCGCTAATGAAGAGAGTCGTAGATCAAAAAGATCAAATCTGTAACCATACGAACAAAGACGAATGAAAACTGAATACAAATAGATCCACCGAAGACCAGGACCGGTCGAATCCTGCGAGATCCGACGGAGACACACCTTCACACGCCCTCCAATGATGCTAGACGCATCATCGGGACGGGGATTGGACGTGAAAGACATTATTCCTAATAAGGGGCTTCGCCACCGCCAGATAGCCACAATCAACACGTTGAACCTAACAAAAGCGAGATCGTAGTCCGTCCCGCCGGCGGCGGGCCGAGATCCCCGCACCTCCACATCCCAAAGGGCATCGGAGGCGGCACCGGCCGGAGGAGGAATAAGACTTTTCTTGTCAAGAAAAACCAGCCTTGCGATCTCCTTTACCCACGAATGCCTTCTCTCTGAAAGAAAGAAAGAAAGAAAAACTCGTAGGATTACCATTCTTCGTGGCGGTGGAGTTGTTGGTGTCACACACATAAACTCCTCCAGTTGGTAATACTTTGTGCGATCAAAATCGGATTTAACTTCAGTTTTAGTCAGTTCTTAACTTCTAAGGTTACGCATTAGGGAGCCGACACGTGTGCCAAAGCTTGAGTCATTGACCCTTATAATACTACACTTATGCGATGGATTAGTACACAAGTAGGTCAACAGTTTTTTGGTATCAACGGTACGGCATAGCAAGTTTGAAAAGGGAAAGCCATATGCAAGAAAACTAAAAGAACTAGAGTCTTTTCAATGTCCCCTTCCATTGCATATTCCGGCTTCCGTGGAAGGAAATCCGCCACACCGGTTCATCAAATTATGCAGGTTATATATATATCCGCCACACCTGTTGCGCTGGTGCAGATCGAGCTAGTTAAATCAGCAAAACACTTATCATTAGACAAACCAGATTGATGGGTTCTGATTCACAGGGTGGCATTTGCCGGCCCCGGTGGTAGAGAGAGGGGCCCATTTTAATCAACAGATCTGGAAACTAAGCAACATATACTGCTAAATTTCACTAAAAATTTGTCACCGCTGTGAGATCAGGAGTCTAGTCTAGGACACATGAAGAAGAGGATGGACCGAGGGCAGCTGCGGCTTGGTAGGCCGCTGACCAATCCGCTAGCCATAATATATACAGTGCTGTATTTCAGGGCCAAGTTGGGTAATTGGACAATTGAGCGTGTGTTGGAGCTTCAGAAAGAAGAGGATCCCAACGCACTTGGAACTCCCTTGTTGCGAGAAGCCAAGTTGCCATCAGGTAATTCACAAGACCATATCCATTGCAGTTCCAACACACTCCGTCCATTCCAAAACAATTTGAAATAAGACCACGAGAATTATTTTGGAATGTAGAGGGTACAACATCATAATTCCAACAGATTCTCAGGTTCAATGCTAACTCAACAATCATTTATTTCCACGTAGTAATACACATAAGCCTAGAGAGCACATTTATTCAAGTTCAAAATTGAATGGACGACTCACACATACTCAAAAGAGTCTACAAGACTAGAATTACATCACAAACCGATAGTACATCGCAGAACTACAGCGAAACACAATCGCCATACTGGAGAAACCGGAACACCACAGAACAACTCTAGATCACCAAGTGTTCTTGCCAACGGCAGCCCACCCACCGCCGGCATTCATCTCAAATCTTCTGGAAGCGGAACTAACACATCCAACTACACTCATCAACCATTCGGAGGCGTCCGAAAGCAAGTTTTGCCTCGAATAAACGAGAAGACCGCGAAAAAAGTTTTACAAAATAATGGTTGACTCAGATCAGCTATGGTCGGTTACAGCCGAATAGTATCCTTCTATATATGTACTTCAAGAGAAACCGATATCATGCACATTCTGAACTGGATGCGTTGGTATCATCTGATCATTTAAGGACTTTCTTGACTTCCTCAACAAACTGTGCTCTCCTTGAGGGATCCATCTGAACAAGTGAGTGACCAAAGAAAAAGCATTAACATTATTTGTCAAGACACTTTATATACATAAGATGGCAACATTTCACTCAACCTAAATAATTACTTTCAAGTAACAAAACAGTAAGTATGCGTACCTTCTCTAGTAGCATAGAAAGGCCCTGTGGCAACGCTTCTAGGTCTGGACTGGAGTCTGCAACATCTGAGAGCAACTGAGATACCCTTTGAGCCCTGAGTTCTTTGATATACTCCTGGTAGTTTTCAGGGTTTTCCCTCCAGGCAACAAAAGCATCGTCATCATCCCATTCAGTGCTTCCTGTTTCAGCTCCCTTAGAGGCCAAGTACCATTTCTGGATCAGCTCGATTGCTGATTGGTGAGAAAACTGCTTGCCACTTACACCTCTAATTTCCTTTGCAAGAACATCCTCGGATATCCTCCTCCGTAATCTCTTGTAGAAGAACGACCTAGAATCTTCCCAGTCTACAACTTTCTTAATCACACCTTTAGCAGCCATTCTAAGGGAAGTGTCATGCAGTTCAGCAAATCGTACCGCAATTTGAGTATACAAAGGCAGCAACTGTTTCTTCCGAGCTTCTATGCTCTTCAGAAGCGACTCTGAGTCAGATAGACTTCCATTTTCATGCTTTGCTCCCTGGAGTTTTGCCTTCAGATTTATCAATTCTGGATCAAGCCTGCCCATGCACTCTTGTAGTTCCTCTGACCTGAACTTGATCTCAATCAACCCTTGAGGTTCGAGAACATTGCCCTTTGCAGTCCTCTCAGCATAGAACTCAATGCGATCTGGATTTATCTTGCTATCAATCACGACCCAAGCCCCTCCACGTAGCTCTGCAGCCTTGGGGATATATACAAAGGCAGGCTGATTGTATGTCCTAAGGTTCTCAACAATTGTTGACCCAGCCTGAAGAATTCCTTCAAAAAGATCTCTTTGCCCACCAGAGAAACCTCTCCAGTTCGCAAGGATGAACAGAGGCAATCCTTCACGGTTGAAGTCCAACATCGCCTGCGCTGTCTTAGTAGCAGAATCCGGAAACCAGACTTGTCCAGCACGAGGAACAGACCGCTCATGGGAATCAAGCTGCCCTGGATCAGCAGGGATGAGCTGCATCATAGTCTGCGTCTCCACAGCTATAACACCCACTGGAATCCCTCCAAGTTTCGCTCTGCCAGTAACCACTGACTTCGCCCATCCTTCAAATGTCTCCACAAAACTGTCTTTGTCGAACATGCCCCCCAACCATTTCCCTTGGCTGTCATCAATACCACTGATGGCTGCACGAGGATCACATGTATTCTCAGGGATGTATGCAACGGGTCTGTCAGGTGGGTCCAAAGATTTTGTAATAGGAAGAGGTCCACCAATGTTGGCAGGAACATAGCTGAGCCACCTCAATATATTAGATACACCTTCAAGGTCATCTGAAACTGTCAGATGGACAACACCGTTTGTCGCCATAATTTTGGGGCCACCCAACTGCATGTGGGAGCTGTACACTTCCCGGCCAAGAAGCTTGTTCAAGGCAGAGAACCCAGTTAGGATAATGGGCTGGTCAGTACGCTGTATGCACCGTATGCCAAGTCGAGCAAGATATGCTCCTATTCCAACAGTACGTCCAGTCACAAATGTAAGCGTAAATGTCTCCTCATAGGCCCTAGAATAGGCACTGGCAATAGCAGCACTTCCATGTATGTTCTCCACACCTAGCCCATCCTCCTTCCCCACAACAGAATCAATAACCCACCTAATTTCACCATTATCAAGCTGCATCTTGTGCGCTATAACAGAAGCGCTAATACGAGCATGGTCTTCTTCAGTCAGATAAATGTACTGAAACCCACGTTCAGGGCTGCCATCATCAGACCATCCAACACGGAAACAAGATTTTACTTCATCTGCTATGCCGATCCGAGCACCAGAGTTTGCTGCCAAGTAGATGAGAGGAAGCTTCCGCTCACAAGCTAGGTTGGTAACAGTTTCAAAAAATGCATCTTCCCTTGGACCAAACGATCCAGCTCTAAAAGTAATATCATTTGCAATGACAACAATCTGCCTGCCATTGGGATATTCAGGAGTGGACATGTCCAAGATCCAAGCTACCATACCAATGTCATTGAGCCCAGCAGGACGCTCCATAGGAATTACAGGAGTGCCCCATGACCCATTCTTGTGAGCAAACACCAGCTCCGTCGCTTTAACATAACATCGGTTACTGTCACTAGAAATGTTAGACCATGACTTCTGCACTGCAGTTTCAAATGCCTACATTTTTGAGTTCTTGTCAGTTTTTGGACACATAATATCACTAAGAATCTGCTAACACAATAGACATATATATAGAGAAAGAGAGGGAGGTACTCACCAACGGAAAATCATAGCAGTATGTAGTTCTGTTGTTTCTAGCAGAACAACGTTTCAGATCAATGACACTCAAAGGCTGATATGGAGTACTCAGTGTGACACCATGCAAAGGACCAGATGACGATGGAGCAGAGTGGTATACTAGTTTCTGTGATTCTGCATCTTCAACCTCGCGGTAGATCTAAAAGCATTAAAAGCACCATGAGCTTCCAAACATATTTAAGTGGAAATGAAACCTAAATGAACATAATAGTTCTATGAATAAATGATACAAGTTCGCTTTAGTTTGATTGGTTACACACAGAAAAACAAGATGCAAGGGGAAGGGAACTTACATCTACAGTGCACGTGTGACTAGTAACATTGGTGGTTACAACTCTCCAGGTACCATTGGCAGGCCCATCGCTCTCCAACTTAAGTTTCACTTCCCATTGGCATACAGAAAGATGATGCATCCTTGCACCCACAAGTTCATGTATCTGCAGAGCCATTTCTTTCAGAAGCGAGCATGCAGTAGCTTCATCTTGGCCAATATCCACAACATTGTTCCTGAGTGAGATCAAAAGTTCATTCAAGGCAAAACACAAGAGCGAGACCTATTATGTGACACCAAATGAACAGTGTGCAGGCTTACCCTGAAACAGGAACAAGATCAAGAAGCTTTTGCTCTTTCAATATGCACAAAAACATATGAGAGTGACCTGTCCTAATTGCGTGAAGCTCCAACTCTTCTATAGCAGTCATCAGCGATCTTAATATGCTGCTCGATGTAAATGAAAGAGATTCCTCAGCACCTCCCACTTGAACATCACTGATGTGGCCTGATGTGAATTTGTTGGAAGCACTGGGTTGCCTGACGAGAGTTCGGAAAAACACCCTGTGCAACATTTTGGGGTTTTCTGTATTTCTAAGTGTGTATATGTTCCACTGACGATCACGTGACGGTGTATACTTCACCTCATTGTATCCTTTCACTTTCAACTTACCCTGTAACCACAACAGGCTAAATAAATACAAATAGCAAACAGGATAACTAAAGCATATGGACTATGGAGTGTATCAAACAACATGCAGGCATTTTGATAGAGCCACATACCAACTCAAGAAGAGCAGAAAGAGGAGGCTCCACATGCCGGAGAACCGGCTCTTCCTCATAACAAAGCTTTTCATCCGACAAGAGGAAGGTATGGCGCATAGGCATGAGTGCTCCATCCCTTTGAACAATGCAACTAATAACCTTCACACCAGCAGCACGGAGATCAGCTGTGACAGTATTTTGTTCCAGTGTCGCAGAAAGTTTGTCTATCCTGACTTGAGCTTGATCGTTATCAACACTGAAAGGAATGAGTTAAATTATTAAAGGAATTATTCCACCAAATATTAACAACGAGATAAAGCTCATTAGCACTAATATTGCACATGAACATACCTGTCTTCAGTTCCATGCATTTGATTATCAGCGCCCAACAAAGCAATATGCATTATGTTACCCTCAGAGCTTGCATAGCGTGATGTATCCTTTAGTGCAGCTCCAATTGCTGCTGATACAGACTCTAACGACTTCACAATAACCATAGCACCCAATCTCTTCTCTGAATGCACTTCAGCGAATTCCCATAAAGCAATAACACCAGATTCCTGATATTTCAGCTGGATACTATCCTTGACAAGATGAGGCTGAAAATGTTTTTGGTGTTAGCCAACTTGAAGAGCAGTAAGATGAAGTAAAATCAAGTATTTCCACACCTAGATTCTGTCAGATTTATTTTGAAGAAGCACTAATCATCTTGTTTCAATAGGAATTTTAGTGTATGCTTTCCAGAAATGCAAAGGGAGAGTATGATCAAGTCCAAAAAATGATTTTATGTAATACCTGGTATAGTCGAGATATGTACGTCTCGATCACCCTCTGCTGAAGAGTTTGATCACTACAATCAAACAAAGAAACCAGTGCATCTTCAACTGGCAGTGGGGCAGTCACTAAATCTCCCATGATCTCACTAATGGCCGTCCTTTCTTCAGTAAACATCTCAAGTTCTGAAAGGCTCCTTGCAATGCTTGTGCGGAGCTCACTAAGCTTGGTTTGTTCAAGAAGCTCGCTAGCTTTAAGGGCCAACTGCATTTATTATGATGTAAGTAATTCATTAGACTAAGATATCAGAAAAGTATGATTCAAAAGCTTCCATTATTTTAGGTTGCCATTGTCACCTTATAATATCTTTTGTGATTGAGAGAAGAAAAGCGAGTCAACTGATCCTTGTAGGCAGCAGGGTTTGGATAGACCAGTTTCTCCATGAGTGTTAGTATCAGCTTAGTTTTGTTTCTGACACCCTACAATAAAATCGAACTATAAGTAATGAATACTGCTTCAGTAATCATTTGCACTAAGCCATCAGATCACAAAACATTTACCTGGTGAGACAACACAATGTCTACAACCTTCTGGAGATCTTTACTATGTTGTTGGCGCAGGCGTTCAATCACATCAGACTACAAAACATGACAGTTGAAGGAAACAAATAAGCAGAAAGCGTTTCTAAGGAAACAAGCCATATGCCATATGCAAAGTATTTGCTACTTTTTTTACACCTAAAATCATTAGCTACTTAATTACTGATAGATTCTGATGCAAACTATAATATGTGCATGAACATTAGTTGATAATGTTCTCGTAAATAAAAGGGAAAAAGGAATATCCTTTTAAAACAATGATATCTAGTAGATCTCAGTTTTGGAATGTCAGATAACCTGAATGCCATCACTGAATAGTTCCTCAACCGAGAGATAGTCCTCGAAAAGGGACTTCACAATAAAGTGTGCATGGCTTTCTCTGCCACCCTCATATGACTTCAGTAGGCTCATAAGAGGCTCAACAAGCCTCTCATTTGTAGCAATTTCCTTCTCAGAACCATGTGCAAGATTTTCCTACAAGAAAACATGTTACAAAGAACAGTAGAAGTTCTAGACATGGATATCATAAAAGAAACCTAATACTGACCTCGATTATCTCTCTTAGCATCTTGGAAGGGAAATCCTTGCTCTTCCCATGGCCAACATTTAACTTGTATTCACTGTATTTACCCTCCAACTGGTTGCATAAAAAGTTGAAACCGTTATGGTAGAACACACACAAAAAACTAGATAAAGATCAATAAGCAAGAACTGGGTTAAAATCAAATGAGGACTTCTGAGCTACAGTGCAAATTGATGAGATGAAGTATCAAATATTCCAAGCTAAGAAGAATTAAAATGAAATATTTCAAGTTTTGATTACATTATTAGGAAAAAAAGGGCAATTTTAAAAGTTACACAATAAGCTACGAAAATTACCGGTGATTGGACAATGTAAAATGAAAATTAACAAGATATAGTGACATGATGCTTATGCAAAGTGACACAACCCTTCTATATCACCAATTAGAAATCCACATGGCAGATTGAAATCTACCCAGACGCTACATATCACGTCTATTATCACATACCTCGCTCTTAAGAAGCCTTGGAAGTCTAGTTGCTAAAACAGACATAAGCTCTTCCCATTGTAGGAAAGGAAGCTCAGGGGCATCTAGACAGGATACCAGATCTTGTACAACCTGGAAAGAAAGCCGAGTATAATGAAAAAAGTAAACAAATGCTGCACAAATAGGTAAGATCAGAAAAAATCAAACCAAAACATAAATAGCTGAAAGAGAGAAAAATAGCACAAGTATAAAAACAATCTATAAAGTAAATAGTGACCATGATTAACATAAGAGAAAGAGCACCCAAATCAGATTTTTCCAAGACAGGCATAATAAACTTCCATAGGTTACAAACAGTTTTGTAGCATAAGGGAGCCAAAGTCAAGGAGGAATTAGGGATAATCCAAAATTCGTAACATAAAAAAGGTGTTTGAGGCGAACAAGAAACACATGACAAAAAACCAGAAATATAGGTACTGCAAGGTTCTTGATGTTTACTTTGTTGATCGGGTGATCATATCCTGCAAGGACCATCCGAGCAGCATTCAAGCTTGTGGCACATCTTTTGTGCACTTGGCCAGAAGCAGCAATAGGAAGGCTCATTTCTGGGAAAGATCCGTTAAATGGCTCAGCTCTCTTCACAGCAGAAGGGTCGTCAAGATCAAGTCTTGCTATAAGATCACCAGCCTAGACATAATATATTAAGTTCAGATACTTTATGTGCAATTGTTATGTACAGCAGAAGCAATGGAAACATTGTGATGTAACCTGCATGGGCTGGCCCTCAGACAACAAAACATTAATGACACCAGCAGCAGGTGACAAGAGGGGCATGCACATCTTCATAACCTCAACTTCCGCATATGGTACATCAGCTTCAACATGAGCACCATCGGCAACCAAGAAACGAAGAAGTTTGCAGGGCGTCTCAGCTAATAACCTTGAAGGATCATGATCATTCTGCAAGAACGATGTGTCATTTATTTACACGAGGATCCAATGTAGCACGATCAAGAATCATAAATTATTAATAGTTCCTTTTTTATCACCAAAAAATTGATGCGGTAACATGATGCCCTAGAAGGTTCATGAGATAGTTTATTGCAGCTTGATTATAATAAATTCTTGATTGTAAATTTGTAATTAACACAAACCATTGTGGTCGGTAGATGCTCAAATTAAGAAACAGAAGTAGAAATATAAAAACTGGAGCCCTATTAAGTTTATTACAGCTATGTAACTTGTCTTTACATGATTACATCACAACTTCACAAGACATGCCATTGATAACGCTTATCATTATGACCTGGTTTGTTTGGCTGCTTAGGTAGTCACATTTACCACAATAGCAGCTTGTTGTGACATGAATTAGTCCATAACAATAATTTAATTGTGGTTTCTTATGGCACATGGCTAGAAATAAACATCGCAATTCAATTTCTTTAAATGAAAGTAGAAAGAAATGAATGCTAATGAAGTGAATGACGTAAAAAGCCACAAATAGGGCTGGAAAATATCAAATCAAACACCAAGATTAGTTAGAAAGAAAGGAACAGACAATTATTACCTGTAACAAGCATGTCTTTCCATCAATTAGAAGCCGTGTACCACCGGCCTCTTCTTCAGCATAAATTACATGGCTGTTTCCATCCAACTGCAGACATTACAGCTACTGAATCAGAACTCTTTCACCAGTACTTCACAACATTATATATCATACTTATGGGCAGGTATAAAAACAAGACAAAATCACCTGCATTAAAAGTCCACCATCACATAATGTTTGGACATTTGCTTCAATAACTGATCCATTCATTCGCAGTCTGTAGCTACCCTGTCCGCTCCTTATAGTTTCAATCTGTGACATGGTGTAGATGAGCATCAATGATAGCTGTTACTTCATTAGAACGACTCATTTTTTAAAAGGAATGCAAGACTTACTGTATATTTGCTTTCCTCTATATTCAAAGAAACAGTTGAATGGACAAGGGATATATGCTGCACAACAGAAATTGGTCAACATTCAACAACATTCATCTTCAAGCAATATCCAGATTTTAAGCCCGTTAAAACACTACCTTTGGTGGAATCTGACCCTTGACGAGATAGCTAACATATTCAGAAACAGTGTCTGTGTTGCTCGTTATTGTTTTCTGCAGCACAAGACAGTGATTTGCATTAAACTAATTATGTTTTTCGCAATTGGTTTGGCAAAAGCTGCAGTAAGAGGGGCATAGTTTCTTACATATAGAGCTCCTCCAACCACTGAAATATACCAGGGAGGTCTCTCAGCTTGGACTCGCATTGCTATTCTGTTATCCAACCAGCCAGTATGAATCCTGTTTTCTTTGAAGTCTGAGGCCTGATTTAAAGATACAGAAAATCGAGGCATGGATTACTTTAAAGGAATGCCAGATGTAAAATGGTTGTATTACATTAAAAGCAGGGATTTAATATACAGGTGGTATTTCTTACATTCAAGAGATCAACAGTGTAATCAACATTTGAATGAATTTCTCCACGAATTTGAATCTCTTTTAGCGCAAGAGACATGTTGGTTATTGCTGCTGCTCTAGACACTCCATATGCAAAAACATGTCCTGTAATGAAAAGAGTGATCTTCCAAACGTAAGGACCCATACAAATAGCAAAGAGGAATATTCACGGGGTCAAATTTTGCATACCAAACTGAGAATCAGCAAATTCATGAATGCCTCCACCGGACTGAAAACAGATAAAAGGAGGGACGAAAATGTGTTTGATATGGTTAATACTTGGTCAAAAGCCCAAATGGAAAAAGTAGTTCAAAAAAATGCAACCCAATTTTCTGCCTAACTCAACAATATAACAGTGCAACAGAGACATGAACAGCCTACCTTAACAGAGAAATAGGCCCAAACATTTGGCTTGCTTTTAAAACTGATCTCCTGAATTATAAGAAAATCAAGATCCCGTCAGTTTACAAATCTAATGTGCTAGAACCATAGGCGGCATCAGGAAATCCCACCTTTACTTTTCCACCGGTAGGCTTGAATCCGTCATCTGGATCCTCACTGGTAATCCTAACTGCTACACAATGACCCTTTGGCCATTGAGAATCCACTTCATCGAAGTTAAATGGAGTAGCAAGAGCTGCTGTTTTCCTCCAAATGTCATAGCCTCCCCCATTGTCCATTCCATAGAAACGTCTGATCTCTGTATAAGGAGAAAGTTAGATACAGAAATAATATGGGAAAGTAACTAAAAACTTACAATAATATAATTATTACCTGGAACCTGCCAAAGGGGTATGCCCATTCCAACTGCAACTTGAGCTGCCGGCAAGTTTACTTCAGCTATCCACTCGGTGACTGGATGCTCAACCTGGATGTAAGCCATTTAACAATGTAAATGACTGCCGACAAAAAATAAGTCCAGAGGAATGTTCAAAAAGAATATACCTGCAACCGTGGATTAAGTTCCAGAAAATAGTATTCACCAGTCTCCATGCTGTAGAGATATTCAACAGTAGCAGCACCAACATAACCCACAGCCTTAGCAAGCCTCCTTGCTGCTTGCTCTAGCTCTTTGACTGTCTCACGAGGAGCAACAGTAACTGGTCCCTCCTCAATAATCTGGTATAAACAAAAAAAATGGACGCAATTGGTCCTTTTGATAAACAACTACAAGTATGAAGTAGAACATGTAATACACGTGATGTTTTCAGATCTGGACCAGCGTTACCTTTTGGTGTCGCCGTTGCACACTGCAGTCACGACTGTGAAGCGCAGCTACATTGCCATATTGATCACAAAGCAACTGAACTTCAAGATGTCGGCTCTACAAAAGAAAAAAGGAGAAGATTAAAACATAATATACCATATGAGCACATGTTCCAGAATACATTTATAACCTGCAAGGAATAACATATGAAGCTTCCAGGTGTATAATATACAACTCGAGAACAACATGCTAAGAAAAAGTGCAACTTGCAGAGAAGTCTAACCTGAGATGCAAGTCTCATGATAAATATTGGGGAGCCAGGAACTTCACCTTGCACTTGCTTAAACAGTGCTCTGACATCATCATCATTATTAACCTGCAACAGATATTGAGTTATAATATGTTAAAAAGGTTAGAGCTAACTCTGGGCATAAAATATCACACAGCCCGCACAATCTTTTGAATATGGTCCAATCAAATGAATGATGTACCTTTCGGATCCCTTTACCACCACCACCCCATGATGCTTTAATCATGGCGGGATACCCAATCATCTGACAACTCGCAAGTGCTTCCTCCGTAGTACTAACACAAGCTTTCCTATACATCTCCTCAGGTATCGAGTCCAAACAAACTTCTAATGGAATTTCCACCTATAATACAGTGTCTTCCGGTTATAAAATGTATCGAGTACAAAGATCAGACGATGAGTTATCAGAGAATGTGAGATTCACCTGTGATCCACTCCAAGGAAGAGTCGGAACCCCTGCTGCTTGAGCAATGAGAGCTGAACCAACCTTGTCACCTAGTGCGTTCATAGATGATGATGGTGGCCCAAGAAAAACAATTCCGTTTGCAGTTAGTGCATCTGGAAGTTCAGGATTCTCAGATGCATGGCCCCAACCAGGCCAAACAGCAGAAACACCGGTTCTCACTGCTATCTGCAACAGCAAAATAGTCATGTCATGCTAAATGAACAACTTGCGCACCCATTGCGCATCAACGGATGAGCAATACTAACCTCCACTATGAGTTGGACATTTGCATAGTTGTTATTATTTGTTCCACCGGGTACTTCAACAAATTGATCAGCAATTCTAATGTGCTCTGCATTTATCCTCATGTCTTCTGGAGTAGCCATAGCTATCAACTGAATTGCCTTCTCTGACCCAAATGTTTCATTAGCCCATGTTCGGACACTCCGCATGAACTTAGCTGCTGCCATTCCATTGTTCGCAACTAATACACTGTGAATTGGTGTTTTGCCGCCCAATGCCATACAAAATTCGACAACCTTAGGCAGCGAAGCATGCCTCCCATTATGTGCTTCATTCAGTATCCCATTCATTTGGTAGGAGCCCCTCGGTTCTTCGGACCCACTAGAGAAAAAAGAACAAAATCATTACGATGGTGACCATAACAATATAACATAACAAATACTTGGCTACTATAAATCAAAAACTTCAAATGAGCTTTCATCCGTCATGTGGGTACAGGTTTCAGATGGTAATTAAATTATTATTTTCAAATTATAGGCAAAAGGCTTTCTGAAAATGATTCCTAAGTGCACAAAAATACTCCCATGCAGTGAAATGGTGATGTACCTGAGCAAATACATTGTGTATAGCAACTATAATCTATAGTTCAGTAAAAATCTATAAAAATATATCAAATGCACTTCAAAATATCAGCATATGCGAATAATAAAATAAGCATAATCTATAATAATTCTATATTAAACTATACATATTTTTCCTTTTTAAAGAGAGATATGCTAATTCTAATTTTAAAATGCTCAAGTACTTACTGTGAAATATCCACTTCCGGAGCTGATGTGCCCTCCTTTGGGAGGTCGATGATGCCGGCAAGACCTACATCCAGATATGCATTAGAAAATGAGCAAGTTTACACGGTAGCTAAGAAGAAGCACAGGTGTCAACTTTACAAATGTTCTTGTTCTTCATGCTAGTAAATTACTCCCTCCGTCCCAAAATTCTTGTCTTTGATTTGTCTAGATAGGGAAGTATCTAACACTAAAACATGACTAGATACATCCGTATTTAGACAAATCGAAGACAAGAATTTTGGGACGGAGGGAGTATCAGAAAAGGTTTCTAGACAGTCTTCTCTTTTAGAAGTATTATATAAGGAAAATTACTCAGTCATATACATAACTAATATGCCGCTTATATGTATTCTTGCACTTTTGTGTTCCTTTCCCTTATAAAGTAATAAAACATCATTTTGAGTATTAAACATTCCTTCCACTAAAACCATTTAATCAAGAAAAATTGGGCTTTATTCATTACTCATTATATAGAAGAACTACTACTGTATCGCATAAAGAAAGCTTTAACGAGGTCAATAACTGCCATTCTGTGATCTAGCATTGAGATATCTTACACTAGAACCAACATGCTCTCAGTCAATAAAAGTATCTACACAAGTTTGAGGATGACAACAAAGTGTAGTTTGTAGGGAGGAAATGGTTTTCAGGTTACCTTGGCGAATAGACTGGTTGGGGTCTGACACGCCTCCATCGCCTCCATCCCTTAATGACTGAACACGACGACTTTTCTTCTTGGAGGTTCTAGAAGGGGCAGATGGTTGGAATGCAGCACCGGCTGAATTTACCGGGCGAATAGTGGATACCGATGGTGTTGTCGAGGCATTAAAGCCGACAATGGGCAAATGTGTGGATCCCATCGTCCTCCCTTTGGACAAACAGCGCAGTTGCAGTGTTCTTCAGAGAGACAATGCCATCAAAAGTGTTTAAACCCCGGGTTTTGGAACCTGACAGATGCATGTGAATACAAATTATTAGTTCACAGAGACAAGACACAAGAACTTTATGGGCTAATTCACGACCTTCCTCAATAAATTTGAACATCCAAGATGCTCTCAACCAAAACAGATAATCAGTCCTGTGACGCAGGTACATACAAAAAGTAGAAGGCAGATGATTCTAAGCTTTCACAGCTAACACATGCAGCCAAAATAGAAAAGATGGCAGGCAAAGTAATACAGCGGCTAGATCAACAGGTGAGAGAGATAGAGAGAGAGAAAAAAGAGCATCTAGCATTCCCAGCGCAATACTACCACTGAGTGCATTATGACCAACCTTTAGCATCAACACGACGGAAACGACACACGACTAGCTCAACCAAAGAAGTGGAAATTCAACGACAGAAAAGGCATGCTGGCTGCAACACTGGACCGCTGCGCTTAGCATGAGCATGTGTCCATGGAGGCACACCGATCCAACCTAAGAAATCAAATGCCAGGCACGCACGGGGCACCTCCAGCGAGCCACACCAGCCATAATCACTGATGTGCACACAGTACGGGAGCCACATTCCATAATAACTCCGCGCATCGGCACTGACGAACACGGAGCAAGCCAGCGCAAGCTCCGAAGAGCCCAATCCCAAGCCCCGCGTAGCTTCAAACCCCTGCTACCACTAGAGTAGTACGTCCCGCGCGGAGCAGAACCCTTAAACCCTCCCCCCGCCGCCCACGAAGGAAGCACCCCACGCGCCACCCCAGCTGGGCCCGCCGGAAACAGAGCAACGGGGGACGAGAGCGGCGGCGGCGGCGGCTCACCTCCGGGAGCGGAGGCGGATCGGGCGACGGATCTGACTGAGAGGGGGCTAAGCGACAGGGGGAATGGGGGGCAGGGGGAGGGCATATATAATCATAAACAGGCAGGGGGACGAGGGCGCACCTCGGGGGCGGACGGGTCGACGCGGCTGGAGGGCGGCGGACGGGGCGAGGGGTTGGATCTTGCGGCGGCGGCGGGCGTGGCGCCGGAGGGAGAGTGGAGCGGGCGAGCGCGGGCGGGCGGATATCCCGAGGGGTGAGGGGGGATGGGGGCTGTGCGGCCTAAAATAATAAATTCCCGTCACGCCATCCGGCTTTGGGGACTCCGCCCCCGCGGCCGGGCCGGGCGCGCAGGCGCCAAGCGGACGGCCGGGATCGGGTCCAGCCGCGCCAATCGGACGGCCGGATGTGCTGGACTGCGCTGGCTTACATTTTCCTTGTGCGCCCAGGTCTCGCTCGGCGTCTTGGCGTGTCCCTGTTTGGCCGGTGGACGGCGGCCGCGGGGGAGAACGTCATAGGTGGATGGATGGATGGCGGATCAGAACGGCGTCGTTGTTGGATTAAGGTTCAAGTGGTTGGGCGGATCGGACCTGCCCCGACCGTGACATTCCTTCCTTCCCTGCGCAGCATCGTCGCCGCCGGGGGAAACAGTGCGCCAAACGCGTGTGCCGTTTTTGCTGTTGGTGCCGGTCGTCGTCATTATCGCCGTCGCCGTCGTCGTCGCCATCGTCGCCGATGTTCTACTTATGGGCACGCATAAATCCCGGTAACACGTCGGCTTTTTGCTGCTTCTTGACCGTTGCTTTAGGCGGTTTTCGATGATCATGGTTAGTGGTTGAGCCGATCATGAAAGCCTGTTTCGACATCGCCTTGTTGAGCTTTTTTTTTCGAGGATCGTTGTGCTTATATGAATTATATAGATCATACAAAAATGTGGTTTCTAGTGCTAGCCGTCGTCGTCGTGCTTACGGGCACGCGTAAATTCGGGGAACACGTCGACTTTTCGTTGCTCCACGCTCATGGCTTGGGACGGTGTTCGGTCAGGGTTGGCGGTTTGCAAGAACGCCAAGACACCAAACATGCATGCTATATAGGATATTTCGTAAATATGTGGAGATACGAAACATGCAGGTTAGATTTGCAATTTTGGCACAAACTGAACTGGCCCTATGCATTGTGAAGTTGGTTCGAGCTTTATGGACAGTCAATGGATAAATGATGTGTAAAAGCCCTTCACCGGCATTTTCATGTGTGATCCGCTCGTCATTTTCTTAGACTTGACTCTGCGTGTGTTATGCTTCGTCGGATAAACATGTCACAACCTGCACTGACTTATCTCTAGCTGTATGGACACATATTTGTGAAAAAGGTAAATCATTATAGTAGTTTCCTAATTAAATTTGCTTGGAATAATAGTGTATAGATCTGTAATATGTTGCCTTAATGGCACGCAGGAGCTCCTTCTTGAAGAATCGGGGTGCGGTAGGATTACAAAACTATAGGACATATACTAATTATGAAGGCAAAAAAGGATGTTAAGAAATCTTCAGAACTTATATATTCAGAATAACTCGCATCATAAATACTTCATATATATTTGGAGATCTTTACTGCATGTATATTCAGAATAATTCTCACCACAAAAAATAGACTACATGGCGTGGCATTTGGTAAACAACTAGGGAGTGCAAGTCAGCTCCATCAGCCAAAGCTACGTACAAATTCTCAATCTTTCAGCTTCTCCCACGCACCACCTATTCTATAAATTAGAGCTTCAACTAAAACAGACACCTACTATGTCCCATCAGTACTTTGGGGTTGTTTTGGATGGGAGCCCAGAGCTACCCTGCCAAAAAAATTGTCGTTGACCGATGGGTTGGTCGGTGTTTGGATCGCAGCCAATTTTCTGAATCCCTACCAATTATTTGGTCACCAATTCAGATTCTGCAGCAACCCGTGGGCGAATCCCTGGCGGCCAAATCAAGGGCCAAAATTTTGGCAAGCCCTCGTTTTGGTAGGGCTGTCATGGGCACCAACCAAACAACCCCTTTGATTTTTCTCCCGCCTGGATAAATGCCTTTTATGTTTTTCTTTGTAGTTGACATAAAAAATGTCGCTAAGTTTTCCTTGTGCTCGCATGGCATCCTATCCATCTCTCCTAATTCAAGTGTGATTAAAACTTTAACAATGGTTTTTTCATGATCCCAGTCGTGAAGATGCATAGACTGAAACCATTCATGATTGATCTCCCCGCATGCAGATTATTGGCAAATACAAGATCTGAAGGAAACAATAAGAATATGGCCTCTCAATTCGACACCCTCCGATGATATAATCACATCTCGGCTGGAAGGTTGATCTATGCCAAAAATAGTAGGAATGATTAAAACCTTCACATCACACTTCACACGGGCCAAAACATCATGAGATTTTAAAATCTTCCTATCTCTCTCTCAGATGGAACATGGAACTGATGTGAGATGCTCACCTGACAGAAAAATGGTTGTCACGAGAAAAGCAAGAAACCACACATCCCGGTTCCAAATTGATCCAGAAGTCATTCAGGAAACATGCTAATCTAGGTGAGTAGGATGCAACAAGAACCATGGTCCCTAGCATAGCAAGGAGAGGAACACCACATGCAAAAACTAGTGCCACGACGGCGAACAACAACGTCAGAATGACCCATAATTTTTTCATTTGATTCTGTTAGGACCCCAATCACAACCAAGGTTCAAAGTACTGCCAAGACAGCCCAGTTAGTTGACAACAAGGAAGAAAATGCTGGCATGGCAGCCAAAAGTGCATCGCTCGTCCAGCAAGGCTACTCCAACCCAACCGCAGACACATCTGCAAGGACTGGGTCAACCACAAGACGGTCTCGACCAGCGCAGCTCCCGCAACTACTTAAGGACCATACTAGAGCAAAGGCATCCAAGGGATCACGGACGGCACGACGGCTTGTTTTTCCTTTCTGAATGAAATATGCCCTAGAGGCAATAATAAAGTTGTTATTTTATATTTCCTTATATCATGATAAATGTTTATTATTCATGCTAGAGTTGTATTAACCGGAAACTTGATACATGTGTGGATACATAGACAAAACGCCGTGTCCCTTGTAAGCATCTACTAGACTAGCTCGTTAATCAAAGATGGTTAAGTTTCCTAACCATAGACATGTGTTGTCATTTGATAAACGGGATCACATAATTAGGAGAATGATGTGATGGACAAGACCCATCCGTTAGCATAGCATATTGATCGTTCAGTTTTATTGTTCAGTTTTATTGATATTGCTTTCTTCATGTCAAATACATATTCCTTCGACTATGAGATTATGCAACTCCCGGATATCGGAGGAATGCCTTGTGTGCTATCAAACGTCACAACGTAACTGGTTATTACAGAACGAGTAAAGAGACTTGTCACTCCAAGTATCGAAGAGGTATCTCAGGGCCCTCTCGGTAATACACATCATAAGAAGCCTTGCAAGCAAAGTGACTAATGAGTTAGTTGCAGGATGATGTATTACGGAACGAGTAAAGAGACTTGTGGTAATGAGATTGAACTAGGTATGATGATACCGATGATCGAATCTTTACCTCTCGACCATTTCGAGACTCCTCGTCATGTCAGTGATCTCATCCGGGACTCTGAACAAACTTCGGTCACCAAAACACAAAACTCATAAAACAAATCGTCAACGAACGTTAAGCGTGCGTACTCTACGGGTTCGAGAATTATGTAGACATGACCGAGACACATCTCTGGTCAATAACCAATAGCGGAACCTGGATGCTCATATTGTATCCTACATATTCTATGAAGATCTTTATCGGTCAAACCGCATAACAATATACGTTGTTCCCTTTATCATCGGTATGTTACTTGCCCGAAATTCGATCGTTGGTATCACCATACCTAGTTCAATCTCGTTACCAACAAGTCTCTTTACTCGTTTTGTAATGCATCATCCCGTGACTAACTCATTAGTCACATTGCTTGCAAGGCTTATAGTGATGTGCATTACTGAGAGGGCCCAGAGATACCTCTCTGACACTCGGAGTGACAAATCCTATTATTTGATCTATGTCAACTCAACAAACACCTTCAGAGACACCTGTAGAGCATCTTTATAATCACCCAGTTACATTGTGACGTTTGATAGCAGACAAGGTGTTCCTTCGGTATTCGGGAGTTGCATAATCTCATAGTCAGAGGAACATGTATAAGTCATGAAGAAAGCAATAGCAATAAAACTAAACGATCATTATGCTAGGCTAACGGATGGGTCTTGTCCATCACATCATTCTTTAATGATGTGATCTCGTTCATCAAATGATAACACATGTCTATGGTCGGGAAACATAAACATCTTTGATCAACGAGCTAGTCAAGTAGATGCACACTAGGGACACTCTGTTTTGTCTATGTATTCACACACATACTAAGTTTCTGGTTAATACAATTCTAGCATGAATAATAAGCATTTATCATGATATAAGGAAATATAAATAACAACTTTATTATTGCCTCTAGGGCATATTTCCTTCAGTCTCCCACTTGCACTAGAGTCAATAATCTAGATTACATAGTAATGATTCTAACACCCATGGAGTCTTGGTGTTGATCATGTTTTGCTCGTGGAAGAGGCTTAGTCAACGGGGCTGCAACATTCAGATCCGTGTGTATTTTGCAAATCTCTATGTCTCCCTCCTTGACTTGATCGCGGATAGAGTTGAAGCGTCTCTTGATGTGCTTGGTTCTTTTGTGAAACCTGTATTTCTTCGCCAAGGTTATTGCTCCAGTGTTGTCACAAAAGATTTTCATTGGACCCGATGCACTAGGTATTACACCTAAATCGGATATGAACTCCTTCATCCAGACTCCTTCATTTGCTGCTTCCGAAGCAGCTATGTACTCCGCTTTGTCACCTCCATAAATGAGAAACATACCATTGGTCCTTTTCAGGTACTTCAGGATGTTCTTGACCGTTGTCTAGTGATCCACTCCTGGATTACTTTGATACCTCCCAACTAGACTTATAGCAAGGCACACATCAGATCTGGTACACAACATTGCATACATGATAGAACCTATGGCTGAAGCATAGGGAATGACTTTCATTTTCTCTTTATCTTGTGCAGTGGTCGGGCATTGAGTCTGACTCAACTTCACACCTTGTAACACAGGCAAGAACCCTTTCTTTGACTGATCCATTTTGAACTTCTTCAAAACTTTATCAACGTATGTGCTTTGTGAAAGCCCAATTAAGCGTCTTGATATATCTCTATAGATCTTGATGCCCAATATATAAGCAGCTTCACCGAGGTCTTTCATTGAAAAAAATCTTATTCAAGTATCTTTTTATGCTATCCAGAAATTTTACACGATTTATGGATGGATGGCGGATCAGAACGCGTCGTTGTTGGATTAAGGTTCAAGTGGTTGGGCGGATCGGACCTGCCCCGACCGTGACATTCCTGCCTTGCGCGGCATCGTCGCCGTCGGGGGAAACAGTGCGCCAAACGCGTGCGCCGTTTTTGCTGTTGGAGCTGGTCGTCATTATCACCATCGCCGTCGCCGTCGCCACCGTCGTCGCCGATGTTCTACTTAGGGGCACGCATAAATCCCGGTAACACGTCGACTTTTCGTTGCTTCGTGCTCGTGGCTTTAGGCGGTTTTCGATCATGGTTAGTGGTTCAGCCGATCATGAAAGCCCATTCGACATCGCCTTGTTGAGCTTTTTTTTTCCGAGGATCGTTGTGCTTATATGAATTATATAAATCATATAAATACGTGGTTTCTGGTGCTTGGGCGTCGTCGTCGTCGTCCTGCTTACGGGCACGCGTAAATTCGGGCAACACGGAGACTTTTCATTGCTCCGGGTTCATGGCTTTGGACAGTGTTCGGTCAGGGTTGTCGGTTTCTTGCTCCTGTCTTTGGACGGTGTTTGGTCATGGTTGGCGGTTTGCAAGAACGCGAACACACAAAAATATGCATGTTATATACTATGATATTTCGTAAATATGTGGAGATACAAAACATGCAGGTTAGATTTGCAATTTTGGCATGAACTGAACTATGCATTGTGAAGTTGGTTCGAGCTTTATGGATAGTCAATGGACAAATGATGTGTAAAAGCCCTTCACCGGCATTTTCATGCGTGACCCGCTCGTCATTTTCTTAGACTTGACTCTGTGTGTGTTATGCTTCGTCGGGTAAACATGTCACAACCTGCACTGACTCATCTCTAGCTGCATGGACACATATTTGTGAAAGGTAAATCATTATAGTAGTTTCCTAATTAAATTTGCTTGGAATAATAGTTTATAGATCTGTAATATGTTGCCTTAATGGCACACAGGAGCTCCTTCTTGAAGAATCGGGGTGCAGTAGGATTACAAAACTACATGATATTTACTAATTATGAAGGCAAAAAAGGATGTTAAGAAATCTTCACAAGTTATATATTCAGAATAACTCGCATAATAAATACTTCATATATATTTGGAGATCTTTACTGCATGTATATTCAGAATAATTCTCACCACAAAAAATAGACTACATGGCGTGGCATTTGGTAAACAACTAGGGAGTGCAAGTCAGCTTCATCAGCCAAAGCTACGTACAAATTTTCAATCTTTCAGCTTCTCCCATGCACCACATATTCTATAAATTAGAGCTTCAACTAAACCAGACACCTACTATGTCCCATCAGTACTTTGGGGTTGTTTTGGATGGGAGCCTAGAGCTACCCTGCCAAAAAAATTGTCGTTGACCAATGGGTTGGTCGGTGTTTGGATCCCAACCAATTTTCTGAATCCCTACCAATTATTTGGTCACCAGTTTAGATTCTACAGCAACCCGTGGGCGAATCCCTGGCGGCCAAATCCAGGGCCAAAATTTTGGCAAGCCCTCGTTTTGGTAGGGCTGTCATGGGCACCAACCAAACAGCCCCTTTGATTTTTCTCCAGCCTGGATAAATACCTTTTATGTTTTTGTTTGTAGTTGACATCAAAAAGGCCGCTAAGTTTTCCTTGTGCTCGCACGGCATCCTATCCATCTCTCCTAATTCAAGTGTGATTAAAAGTTTAACAATGGTTTTTTCATGATCCCAGTTGTGAAGATGCATAGACTGAAATCATTCATGATTGATCTCCCCGCATGCAGATTATTGGCAAATACAAGATCTGAAGGAAACAATAAGAATATGGCCTCTCAATTTGACACCCTCCGATGATATAATCACATCTCGCCTGGAAGGTTGATCTATGCCAAAAAAATAGTAGGAATGATTAAAACCTTGACATCACACTTCACACGGGCCAAAACATCATGAGATTTTAAAATCTTCCTATCTCTCTCTCAGATGGAACATGGAACTGATGTGAGATGCTCACCTGACAGAAAAATGGTTGTGACGAGAAAAGCAAGAAACCACACATCCCGGTTCCAAATTGATCCAGAAGTCATTCAGGAAACATGCTGATCTAGGTGAGTAGGATGCAACAAGAACCATGGTCCCTAGCACAGCAAGGAGAGGAACACCACATGCAAAAACTAGTGCCATGGCGGCGAATAACAACGCCAGAATGATCCATAATTTTTTTTCATTTGATTTTGTTAGGACCCCAATCACAACCAAGGTTCAAAGTACTGCCAAGACAACCCAGTTAGTTGAAAGCAAGGAAGAAAATGCTGGCATGGCAGCCAAAAGCGCATCCATGGTAACCAAGGAGAAGGAGAGGCGTGTCATCGCTCGTCCAGCAAGGCTACTGCAACCCAACTGCAGATACATCAGCAAGGATTGGGTCAACCACAAGACGGTCTCGGCCAGCATTGCTCCCGCAACTACTTAAGGACTATACTAGAGCAAAGGCATCCAAGGGATCACGGACGGCACGACGGCTTGTTTTTCCTTATGGAGGAAATATGCCCTAGAGGCAATAATGAAGTTGTTATTTTATATTTCCTTATATCATGATAAATGTTTATTATTCATGCTAAAATTATATTAACCGGAAACTTGATACATGTGTGGATACATAGACAAAACACTGTGTCCCTAGTAAGCCTCTACTAGACTAGCTCGTTAATCAAAGATGGTTAAGTTTCCTAACCATAGATATGTGTTGTCATTTGATGAACGAGATCACATCATTAGGATAATTATGTGATGGACAAGACCCATTAGTTAGCATAGCATATTGATCGTTCAGTTTTATTGATATTGCTTTCTTCATGTCAAATACATATTCCTTCGACTATGAGATTATGCAACTCCCGGATACTGGAGGAATGCCTTGTGTGCTATCAAACGTCACAACGTAACTGGGTGATTATAAAGATGCTCTACGGGTATCTCCGAAGGTGTTTGTTGGGTTGGCATAGATCGAGATTAGGGTTTGTCACTCCAAGTATCGAAGAGGTATCTCTGGGCCCTCTGTTGGAAATATGCCCTAGAGGCAATAATAAAAGAGTTATTATTATATTTCCTTGTTCATGATAATCGTTTATTATCCATGCTATAACTGTATTGATTGGAAACTCAAATACATGTGTGGATGAATAGACAGACTTTGTGTCCCTAGTGAGCCTCTACAGGACTAGCTCGTTGATCAAAGATGACCGTGGTTTCCAGGTCATAGACATGAGTTGTCATTTGATAACGGGATCACATCATTAGGAGAATGATGTGATGGACGAGACCCAAACGTTAAACATAGCTTTTGATCGTGTCAGTTATCGCTATAGTTTTCTGCATGTCAAGTATAAGTTCCTATGACCATGAGATCATGTAACTCACTGACACCGTAGGAGTGCTTTGTGTGTGCCAAACGTCACAACGTAACTGGGTGACTATAAAGGTACTCTACAGGTATCTCCGAGGGTGTCTGTTGAGTTGACATGGATCGAGACTGGGATTTGTCACTCCGTGTGACGGAGAGGTATCTCCGGGCCCACTCGGTAATACGTCATCTCAATGAGCTCAAAGTGACTAAGTAGTTGGTCACGGGATTATGTATTACGGTAACGAGTAAAGAGACTTGCCGGTAACGAGATTGAACTAGGTATAGAGATACCGACGATCGAATCTCGGGCAAGTAACATACCGACGAGACAAAGGGAACTGTATACGGGATTGCTTGGATCCTTGACATCGTGGTTCATCCGATGAGATCATCGAGAAACATGTGGGAACCAATATGGGTATCCAGATCCCGCTATTGGTTATTGACCTGGGAGTGTCTCGGTCATGTCTACATGGTTTCCGAACCCGCAGGGTCTACACACTTAAGGTTCGGTGACGCTAGGGTTGTTAGTGAGAACAGTGCATGGTTACCGAAGGTTGTTCGGAGTCCCGGATGAGATCCCGGACGTGACGAGGGTCTCCGGAATGGTCCGGGGACGAAGATTGATATATAGGATGAAAGGTTTCGGAGTCCGGAAGTGTTCCGGGGAGCATCGGGAAATCGGCGGATTACCGAAAAGGGTTTCGGGGGTCCCGGAAGTGGTTCTGGGCCTAATGGGCCACAAGGGGGGACACCACAGCCCTCATAGGGCTGTGCGCCCCCCCTGGGCCCTCTCCTCATGCGCAAGGGGAGGTGGACCCTCCTAGGGCTGCCGCACCCCCCCTGGCTTGGGGGGCAAGGCACCTAGGGGGGAAACCCTAGGGCCTGGCCCTTGGCCGCCGCCCCCCTCTGCCCTGGCCGCCGGCCCCCCTAGGGGAAACCCTAGGGCGCCCCCCTCTCCTCCTTCCCCCTATATATAGAAAGGTAGAGGGAGGGCAGCCAACACACGTTTGTGCCTCGGTGCTGCCCTCCCTCTCCCATAACATCTTCATCTCCCGCGGTGCTTAGGCGAAGCCCTGCTGGAATCCTTCTCCACCATCACCACCACGCCGTCGTGCTGCCGGTCTCTCCATCAACCTCTCCTCCACCCCTTGCTGGATCAAGAAGGAGGAGACGTCCCCGAGCCGTACGTGTGAAGAACGCGGAGGCACCGTTGCTTCGGTGCTAGGATCTTCGGCGATCTGAATCGCGGCGAGTACGACTCCATCAACCGCGTTCTTAACGCTTCCGCTTAGCGATCTACAAGGGTATGTGGATCCTACTCTCCCCTCGTAGTTGCATCTACTAGATTGATCTTGGTGAACGTAGAGAAAATTTTTTGTTTTCCATGCAACGTTCCCCAACAGTGGCATCAGAGCTAGGATCTTGCGTAGATGCTTTCTCGAGTAGAACACAAAAGGGTTTGTGGGCGTTGATGTTTAAATTGCTGCCCTCCTTAGTCTTTCTTGATTCAGCGGTATTATGGGATGAAGCGGCCCGGACCAACTTTACATGTCCACGTACATGAGACCGGTTCCATCGACAGACATGTGACTTTTGTTGCATAAGATGGCTGGCGGGTGTCTGTCTCTCCTATCTTAGTTGAATCGGAATAGAACAAGGCGGTCCTTGTAGAAGGTTAAATAGCAACTTGAATATCACCGTTGTAGCTTTGCGTAGGTAAGAAGCGTTCTTGCTAGATACCCATAGCAGCCACGTAAAACATGCAACAACAAATTAGAGGACGTCTAACTTGTTTTTGCAGGGTATGTATGTGATATGATATGGCCAATGACATGATGAGATATATTTGATGTATGAGATGATCATGTTGTAATAGTTAATATCGACTTGCATGTCGATGCATACGGCAACCGGCAGGAGCCATAGGGTTGTCTTTAATTTTTGTATGACCTGCGTGTCAATCATTAAGCGCTTTGTAATGCTTTACTTTATCGCTAAACGGTAGCAATAGTAGTAAGAGCATGGTGGGCGCCGACAACCCCGATGGCGACACGATGATGGAGATCATGATGATGGGGATCATGGTGTGGCGCCGGTGACGATGGAGATCATGCCGGTGCTTTGGAGATGGAGATCAAAAGCACAAGTTGATGGCCATATCATGTCACTTATGATTTGCATGTGATGTTAATCCTTTTATGCGTCTTATTTTGCTTAGGACGACGGTAGCATTATAAGATGATCCTTCACTAAAATTTCAAGATAAAATTGTGTTCCCCCCGAGTGTGCGCCGTTGCGAAGGTTCGTCGTTTCGAAGCACCACGTGATGATCGGGTGTGATAGACTCTACGTTCGCATACAACGGGTGCAAGCCAGTTTTGCACATGCAGAACACTCGGGTTAGACTTGACGAGCCTAGCATGTACAGACATGGCCTCGGAACACGGAGGACCGAAAGGTCGAGCATGAGTCATATAGTAGATATGATCAACATGTTGATGTTCACCATTGACACCACCTCATCTCACGTGATGATCGGACTTGGGTTGGTGAATTTGGATCATGTCACGCTCGAATGACCAGAGGGATGTCAATTTGAGTGGGAGTTATAATTAATTTGATTAGGTAGTAACTCACTTATCATGAACAATAGTCTAAAAGTGTCTTTGCAAATCTTTTGTTGTAGATGGCTCGCGCAGTAGCTCCCCTGAATTTTAATGCGTTCCTAGAGAAAGCTAAACTGAAAGATGACGGGAGCAACTTTGTGGACTAGCTCCGCTATCTGAGGATCATCCTCACAGCTGCCCAAAAGGTTTATGTCCTAAATGCACCGCTAGGTGACCCCCCCCCCCGCTCCTACAGCCCCTGCAGACGTTTTGAACGTCTGGCAGACGCGTTTGGATGACTATTCGATAGTGCAGTGTGCCATGTTGTACGGCTTGGAAGGAGGACTTCAAAGGCGTTTTGAACGTCATGGTGCATATGAGATGTACCAGGAGTTGAAGTTCATCTTTGAAAAGAATGCTAAGATCGAGAGGTATGAGACCACCGATAAATTCTTTGCTTGCAAGATGGAGGAGAATTCGTCTGTCAGTGAGCACTTACTGAAGATGTCTGGGTACTATACCCGCATAGCTGATCTGGGACTTGTGTTCCCGGATGAGGCTATCATTGACAGAATTCTCCAGTCACTCCCTCCTAGCTACAAGAGCTTCGTGCAGCAGTACAACATGCAAGGGATGAATAAAACCATCGCCGAGCTGTTTTCAATGCTGAAAGTCGCTGAGGCAGACATCCAGAAGGAGTATCAAGTGTTGATGGTCAATAAAACCACCAGTTTCAAGAAGAATGGCAAGGGCAAGAAGGGTAACTCTAAGAAGGGTGGCAAAGCAGTTGCTAATCCAGTGAAGAAACCCAAGGTTGGGCCCAAGCCAGAGACTGAGTGTTTCTATTGCAAGGGGAACGGCCACTGGAAGCGGAACTGCCCCAAGTATCTGGCAGACAAGAAGGGGGCCAACAACAACAAGCAAGGTATATGTGATATACATGTTATTGATGTGTACCTTACCAACTCTCGTTGTAGTGCCTGGGTATTTGATACCGGTTCGGTTGCTCACATTTGCAACTCTAAACAGGAACTGCGGAATAAACGGAGGCTGGCGAAGGACGAAGTGACGATGCGCGTGGGAAATGGTTCCAAGGTTGATGTGATCGCCGTCGGCACGCTCGCTCTTCGATTACCATCGGGATTAGTTATGAACCTGAATAATTGTTATTTAGTGCCTGCGTTAAGCATGAACATTATATCTGGATCTTGTTTATTGCGAGACGGTTACTCGTTTAAATCAGAGAATAATGGTTGTTCTATTTATATGAGTAATATCTTTTATGGTCATGCACCCGAAGTTAGGGGTTTATTCTTATTGAATCTCGATAGTGATGATACACATGTTCATAACATTGATGCCAAAAGATGTAGAGTTGATAATGATAATACCACTTTCTTGTGGCACTGCCGTCTGGGTCATATCGGCGTGAAACGCATGAGGAAGCTCCATACTGATGGACTTTTGGAGTCTCTTGATTTTGAATCACTTGACACGTGCGAGCCGTGCCTCATGGGCAAGATGACAAGGACCCCGTTTGCAGGGACAATGGAACGGGCAAGTGACTTATTGGAAATCATACATACTGATGTGTGCGGTCCGATGAGTGTAACGGCGCGCGGTGGATATCGTTATTTTCTCACCTTCACTGACGACTTAAGTAGATATGGGTATATTTACTTGATGAAGCATAAGTCTGAAACTTTTGAAAAGTTCAAGCAATTTCAGAGTGAAGTTGAAAATCATCGTAACAAGAAGATCAAGTTCCTACGATCTGATCGAGGGGAGAATATCTGAGTTATGAGTTTGGTGATCACTTAAGAAAATGTGGAATTGTTTCACAGTTGACCCCACCTGGAACACCACAGCGTAATGGTGTGTCCGAACGTCGTAATCGAACCCTATTAGATATGGTACGTTCTATGATGTCTCTTGCCGATTTGCCACTATCATTTTGGGGATATGCGTTAGAGACAGCTGCATTCACTTTAAATAGGGCTCCATCTAAGTCCGTTGAGACAACACCGTATGAACTGTGGTTTGGTAAGAAACCTAAGTTGTCTTTTCTCAAGGTTTGGGGTTGCGATGCTTATGTCAAAAGGCTTCAGCCAGAAAAGCTCGAACCCAAAGCGGACAAATGTGTCTTCATAGGATACCCAAAAGAAACAGTTGGGTACACCTTCTATCTCAGATCCGAGGGCAAAGTGTTTGTCGCTAAGAACGGGTCCTTTCTCGAGAAAGAGTTTCTCTCGAAAGAATTGAGTGGGAGGAAGGTAGAACTTGATGAGGTTATTGAACCTCTGCTTCAACCAGAGAGTAGCGCAGCACAGAAAGATGTTTTTGTGGAGCCTGCAGAGGTTGAAGAGGAAGCCAATGATGATGATCAAGGAGCTTCTGATCAAGTTACTACCGAACCTCGTAGGTCGACAAGGGTACGCACTACACCTGAGTGGTATGGTAACCCTGTCTTGGAGGTCATGTTGTTAGACAACGGTGAACCTATGAGCTATGGAGAAGCGATGGTGGGCCCGGATTCCGACAAATGGTTAGAGGCCATGAAATCCGAGATGGGATCCATGTATGAAAACAAAGTATGGACTTTGGAAGTATTACCTGAAGGGCGGAAGGCCATTCAGAATAAATGGATTTTTAAGAGGAAGACGGACGCTGACGGTAATGTCACCGTGTATAAAGCTCGACTTGTGGCAAAGGGTTTTTCACAAGTTCAAGGGATTGACTACGATGAGACTTTCTCACCCGTAGCGATGCTTAAATCCGTCCGAATCATGTTAGCAATAGCTGCATATTTCGATTATGAAATTTGGCAGATGGATGTCAAAACAGCGTTCCTTAACGGTTTTCTTAAGGAAGAGTTGTATATGATGCAACCGGAAGGTTTTGTCGATCCAGAGAATGCTGACAAAGTATGCAGGCTCCAGCGTTCCATTTATGGGTTGGTGCAAGCATCTCGGAGTTGGAATCTTCGCTTTGATGAGGTGATCAAAGCGTTTGGGTTTGTACAAGTTTACAATGAAGCTTGTATTTACAAGAAAGTGAGTGGGAGCTCTATAGCGTTTCTAATATTATATGTGGATGACATATTGCTGATTGGAAACAATATAGAATTTTTGGATAGCGTGAAGGGGTATTTGAACAAGAGTTTTTCGATGAAGGATCTCGGTGAAGCTGCTTTCATATTGGGCATCAAGATCTATAGAGATAGATCAAGACGCTTGATAGGACTTTCACAAAGTACATACCTTGATAAAGTTTTGAAGAAGTTCAAAATGGATCAATCCAAGAAGGGGTTCTTGCCGGTATTGCAAGGTACAAGTTGAGTAAGACTCAATGCCCAGTGACTGCGGAAGATAGAGAAAAGATGAGTGTCGTCCCCTATGCTTCAGCCATAGGCTCTATCATGTATGCAATGCTGTGCACAAGACCAGATGTCAGCCTTGCCATAAGTATGGCCGGAAGGTTTCAAAGTAATCCTGGTATGGATCACTGGACAGCGGTCAAGAATATCCTAAAGTACCTGAAAAGGACTAAGGAGATGTTTCTCGTTTATGGAGGTGATCAAGAGCTCGTCGTAAAGGGTTACGTCGATGCAAGCTTTGACACTGATCCGGATGACTCTAAGTCTCAAACCGGATACGTATATATTCTCAACGGGGGAGCGGTAAGCTGGTGCAGTTCCAAGCAGAGCGTGGTAGCTGATTCTACATGTGAAGCGGAGTATATAGCTGCCTCGGAGGCGGCAAAGGAAGGTGTCTGGATGAAGGAGTTCATGACAGATCTTGGAGTTGTGCCTAGTGCACTGAACCCAATGACTCTGTTCTGTGAAAACACTGGTGCCATTGCTCTAGCCAAGGAACCAAGGTTTCACAAGAGGACCAGACACATAAAGCGACGCTTCAATTCCATCCGCGATTCAGTCAAGGAGGAGGACATAAACATTTGCAAAGTACACACGGATTTGAATGTTGCAGATCCGTTGACTAAGCCTCTTCCACGGGCTAAGCACGATCAACACCAAGACTCTATGGGTGTTAGATTCATTACCTTGTAATGCTAGATTATTGACTCTAGTGCAAGTGGGAGACTGTTGGAAATATGCCCTAGAGGCAATAATAAAAGAGTTATTATTATATTTCCTTGTTCATGATAATCGTTTATTATCCATGCTATAACTGTATTGATTGGAAACTCAAATACATGTGTGGATGAATAGACAGACTTTGTGTCCCTAGTGAGCCTCTACAGGACTAGCTCGTTGATCAAAGATGACCGCGGTTTCCAGGTCATAGAAATGAGTTGTCATTTGATAACGGGATCACATCATTAGGAGAATGATGTGATGGACGAGACCCAAACGTTAAACATAGCTTTTGATCGTGTCAGTTATCGCTATAGTTTTCTGCATGTCAAGTATAAGTTCCTATGACCATGAGATCATGTAACTCACTGACACCGTAGGAGTGCTTTGTGTGTGCCAAACGTCACAACGTAACTGGGTGACTATAAAGGTACTCTACAGGTATCTCCGAGGGTGTCTGTTGAGTTGACATGGATCGAGACTGGGATTTGTCACTCCGTGTGACGGAGAGGTATCTCCGGGCCCACTCGGTAATACGTCATCTCAATGAGCTCAAAGTGACTAAGTAGTTGGTCACGGGATTATGTATTACGGTAACGAGTAAAGAGACTTGCCGGTAACGAGATTGAACTAGGTATAGAGATACCGACGATCGAATCTCGGGCAAGTAACATACCGACGAGACAAAGGGAACTGTATACGGGATTGCTTGGATCCTTGACATCGTGGTTCATCCGATGAGATCATCGAGAAACATGTGGGAACCAATATGGGTATCCAGATCCCGCTATTGGTTATTGACCTGGGAGTGTCTCGGTCATGTCTACATGGTTTCCGAACCCGCAGGGTCTACACACTTAAGGTTCGGTGACGCTAGGGTTGTTAGTGAGAACAGTGCATGGTTACCGAAGGTTGTTCGGAGTCCCGGATGAGATCCCGGACGTGACGAGGGTCTCCGGAATGGTCCGGGGACGAAGATTGATATATAGGATGAAAGGTTTCGGAGTCCGGAAGTGTTCCGGGGAGCATCGGGAAATCGGCGGATTACCGAAAAGGGTTTCGGGGGTCCCGGAAGTGGTTCTGGGCCTAATGGGCCACAAGGGGGGACACCACAGCCCTCATAGGGCTGTGCGCCCCCCCTGGGCCCTCTCCTCATGCGCAAGGGGAGGTGGACCCTCCTAGGGCTGCCGCACCCCCCCTGGCTTGGGGGGCAAGGCACCTAGGGGGGAAACCCTAGGGCCTGGCCCTTGGCCGCCGCCCCCCTCTGCCCTGGCCGCCGGCCCCCCTAGGGGAAACCCTAGGGCGCCCCCCTCTCCTCCTTCCCCCTATATATAGAAAGGTAGAGGGAGGGCAGCCAACACACGTTTGTGCCTCGGTGCTGCCCTCCCTCTCCCATAACATCTTCATCTCCCGCGGTGCTTAGGC
Organism: Secale cereale; assembly: GCA_902687465.1. NCBI lineage: Eukaryota > Viridiplantae > Streptophyta > Magnoliopsida > Poales > Poaceae > Secale > Secale cereale. The sequence goes on along the minus strand of LR738710.1, from coordinate 10,156,584 downwards.
GAAGCCCTGCTGGAATCCTTCTCCACCATCACCACCACGCCGTCGTGCTGCCGGTCTCTCCATCAACCTCTCCTCCACCCCTTGCTGGATCAAGAAGGAGGAGACGTCCCCGAGCCGTACGTGTGAAGAACGCGGAGGCACCGTTGCTTCGGTGCTAGGATCTTCGGCGATCTGAATCGCGGCGAGTACGACTCCATCAACCGCGTTCTTAACGCTTCCGCTTAGCGATCTACAAGGGTATGTGGATCCTACTCTCCCCTCGTAGTTGCATCTACTAGATTGATCTTGGTGAACGTAGAGAAAAATTTTTGTTTTCCATGCAACGTTCCCCAACACCCTCTCGGTAATACACATCATAAGAAGCCTTCCAAGCAAAGTGATTAATGAGTTAGTTGCAGGATGATGTATTACGGAACGAGTGAAGAGACCTGTCGGTAACGAGATTGAACTAGGTATGAAGATACTGACGATCGAATCTCGGGCAACTAACATACCGGTGACAAAGGGAATAACGTATGTTGTCATAACGGTTCGACCAATAAAGATCTTCGTAGAATATGTGAGAGTCAATATGAGCATCTAGGTTCCGCTATTGGTTATTGACCGGAGAGGTGTCTTGGTCATGTCTACATAGTCTCGAACCCGTAGGGTCTGTCGTGGAATTGGCACGGCAGATGTCCGGTTTAGAGGACTTAGGTGTGAGGCCATCGCGCGGGTTAGCTTGAAGAGGTTAAAAGCACACAAAGGACACAGAGGGTTTATACTAGTTCGGCCCCTTCGATGAAGGTAAAAGCCTACGTCTAGTTTGGTGTGGTATTGCTTGGGCGTCGATGAACAGGGAGCGGATTGCTTGCCTGTGTCTCGACGGGTTGTTGCCTGTCCTTGAACTGTCGCCGGGTCGTCCCTTTATATAGGAGGCGACGCCCAGTCCGGTTTACAGAGTCCCGAGGCCGGTTCATAATCGTGTCCGCCTCGGTCTCTACTCTTTTTATCTTACACCTCAAGTTACATGATATGACGGTTTATAAACCGTAAGCTTTACACATGGGCCCTAAGCCTCTATGGGCCGTAACCTCTGGTTCATATTCTACCGGGCTTATGATAATTCAACTATGTAAGTGTAATCCGGATCTTCCTAGCCGGTTTATACCTGCTAGTAATATCCCTGACATTAGGCCCCAGATTGATTTGAACTTTTTCATGTCAGTCTTCTACGTCTTTGTATAAATCTCTTCTCTGCAGCTCATCTGCTTCGTAAACCGGCCATGACGTCATTTCCGAGAATCATCTTAATCCGCCATGACATCACCTCCGCATTTATGGCTCATCTCTGTTTGTTACCTTTGTTAAATGCTATCCCGAAAATCGAGGCGACAGCATGATCTTTATCCAATCTCTGACCTCCTCGATTCCCGCGCTTGCCGTTTCACCTCTTCGGCTTATAAATACCACTGAAGCCTACCTTCTTTTCCCCCTTCTGCCTTCGTCTTCCTCCGTCGCTCGAAGCTCCGCCGCCGCTCTTCGAGCCTGTCGCCGTCATCGAGCCAGGCCGCTGCATCACCCTGAATCGCGTCTAGAGCAACTCACCGCCGTCCGCTTCTTCATCAGGTATTCCTTCTTCCTCACTGTAGATCCCAATCTAGGGTTCCTTCCATAGATTCCGCCATGAAACTTTGAAGCTTCGCTATTCATCCCTGTGGGCTAACCTCGCGGTAGATTCAAACCTCACTTAGATTTGTTTTGAGTGCGCTCCTACTCCGCGCTCACACCTTTAGTTCCTTTAGTTTAACAGCTTAGATTTGATCTGCACAAAACCTCCGCGGTTCTTTCTGTATAAGACTTGCATATATTTCTTCTTTTTCTTATGCCTCAGATCCATTTTTATTTCAGCATTCTGTGGAAACTGTTTCTTCGTCTTGTAGATCTGTAGCTCGCTCACCGGTTTAATCAATCATATGTTTCCTTCGACGGTCTAGATGTAATCCTGTACTTTGTAATTGACGGTTTAGCATCTGCCTTCTCTATCATCATAATCCGGTAGCTGCCTCACTCTTATATGCTCCCGGACTAGTAATACAATTAGCCCCTTGTGTAAACCGGAAATTTAGATCCGCAATCTTATATAATGTTCCGTCTTTAATTTTAGCAATTGGTAAACCGGATTCTGTATTGTACTTTTCAGCATTTTCCTTATTCCGAACAATGGCCAAGCAGTTTGTCGCGTGCAACTGGTCTCCTTCCCGCATTACTGAAGAGGATCTAACGAATGCCGCTTCAATCGGTATTCTGGGTCCTAAGAATGTTCTGCACTGGCGGGCCCCAGGAGATGAATGTCCCCCTACTCCTAAAGAAGGAGAGGTCATTGTTTTCTTTGATCACTTGGCCCGAGGTTTTAGCCCTCCCGGTTCAAAATTCTTCCGGGACGTATTAGCCGCTTTTCAGCTCCATCCTCAGGACGTAGGTCCAAATTCTATATCAAATATCTGCAATTTTCAAGTTTTCTCGGAAGCCTATCTTCAAGAAGAATCATCAGTGGATCTGTTCCGAGACTTTTTCCATTTAAACCGACGGACAAAGTTTTCTGACGGGCCGCATCAAGAGTTGGGCGGCGTCAGCATTCAAAAGAGAAAAGATGTGAGCTTCCCTCACGCTGCTCTCCATACGCACCCCAAGGAATGGAACCAATCCTGGTTCTATTGTAAAGATACCTCGCCTGAAGGAGAAAACCCACTGCCAGGTTACCGTGCGTATCGCTTACCAACGGATCACCCTTTGCCGCAGCGCCTTAGTGCCCCGGATCGTGCCCTGTTTGCCCCACAGCTTTCTAAGCTCAGGGCCTTTGTGGCCAACGGCTTAACCGGAACAGACTTTGTCCGTTGCTGGCTTGCTTGGAGCATTCTTCCGCTGGGCCGGCGCCCAGGTCTGATGTGTGAGTATATTGGTAAACCGGATGACCCTGTGCGCCATATTGATATAATACTTCCTAAAGAGGAAGTCGCTGAGTCCGCAAAGAAAATGTTGAACGTCACTTTGGAGGAGTGCGGCCGGACCAGTTTAGCTCCGTTCTGCGAAAACAATAAATCGCCAGCAGTAAGTTTTTTCTGATCTTTCCTATCTGTTCTGATCTGGCCGTATCGATTGTCTTCCATTTATTTCATATCTTTGCACAGGCCAACGACCCCTTCTGGAAGAGAAAACCTCAAGATAAATCGGCCAAACAACCGCGTCGGAAGACGTATGCTGTCAAGAAGAAGAAGGCGGTGGCTGCCTCCAGTTCACATCCTGAGGAAGATGATCCGGATTCCGGGGTATGAATTGATCCTGATATGTTTTAACCTTCTTTATCCAAATTTATGTTAACTATGCCTTTCCGCAGGATCTGGCTGAAGGAAGTAAAGCGGCAGAAGTTGAGGTAATCTCTCTTTCTTCAGACTCAGAACCGCTGCCCCCCAAAATTCGTCGGGTGTCTCGGAAATACCCTTTTTCTCATCCTTACGCTCAGTTGGATCCCAAATTTCTTTTGAAGAAGCAGCAGCATGAGGCGCGCCGGACCACGTGCCATAGTGGCCATGTAGTGGAGTCCTCCGGAATACCTCTCACTCCAGCTCGCAGGCGCCGCTCTGAGGTTTTACTTTCTCCAACTCTTCTTCATCCAAAAGCCGGGCTCATACGTAAACCGCTTAAACCGCCTGATCCTAAATATCAGGAAGCTCCTTTGTCCTCTTCCGGCGAGTCGACTGCGACACAGGTCCCTGTGCTGAAGACCGTGCCTGGGTAAGTTCTTTTCCACATCCGGTTTATCTTTATATTTGTATCTTGATGATTCTCATTGTTCCTTTGATTTTTTCCAGCAAGCCGAAGCCTAGCAAGAAGGCGAAAACAACCAAAGCGGCTGCCGAAACTGCCACCGTTGAACCGGTCGTTGATCCGGAAGAAATTATCCCTCCGGACAATAATCCTGCCGCTTAGTTTGATGACCCTATTCCCATGGATCGTGACGACACTGCTGCTCCGGAGAATATTTATACGGAGAATATAGTTGAACCGGCGAGTCCTGCCTGGGTTAGCCCTCCTCGGGCTAGCCCGGCTCCTGTTAGCCCGCCGCTTACTACTGCCCCTCTTCAACCAACTGCTGCTTCCTCCCCGGATGTTGAGATAATCGGATTAGGTTTTACCGCTCCTTCTGAGCCTGTCATCTTGGCCAAGCACACTGCCAAGGAGGAAAAACTTCAACAAGAAAAGGGCAAGTGGAGCACGGACTTATCCAGCTACGCCCAGTTGAGTGCCCAGGAACTTCATTCCGGGTATTTGAACCGGCTTTTTACCAGCCGCGATTATGAATCCGGGTTGGTTAACATGATGAAGGATAAGTACGAGGTAATTTCCTTTCCTTTACTTATCTTTGTTTTGTGCTCTTTGTAATCTTGTCTTCGGTTCATAGTAGCCCCCAAGTGCCGGTTTAGCTTTCGTTGTAGATGAACCGGGACTTCCAGTGTATGGAAAATGAATTGACATTAGCCCCCAAGTGCCAGGGGTATAATTTGTTTTATGCGCTTGGGACTTGTCTGAACTTTTTTGTCAGCACTTCAATTGCACATTAGCCCCCAAGTGTCAAGTGGATAACTTATTTATATGCTTGAGACTTGTTTGAAATTCCCTTTGGATACTTCAACTGTACATTAGCCCCCAAGTGTCAAGTGGATAACTTGTTTATGTACTTGAGACTTATTTAACTTTTCTTCTAATCCATTTGATTTCCTTGTAGGCTGATTTGACCCGGAGGGCTGCAGAAGTAACTGAACTCCGGAATAGATTGGCTGCTACTGAAACTGCTTCTGCCAAAGCCAAGGAAGAGCTTGCGCTGAATTTAACCAACGTTGAAAAATTGAAAAAGGACTTTGAAGCGGAGCGGTCCGCCTGGGAGGTGCAGAGGAATGCTCTTGAGAAAAGAGCAAAGGACGCTGAAGCTGCCCTTAATCCGGTTACGCAGGAGTTGACCGGTTTAAGGCAGCAAATAGAACTTATGACCTCTGCTATCTTTGGTGAGCACTCAATTGTATATGATTTTCATCTCTGCAACCCTTGTTCCACTCCGGTTTGACTTTAACAATCATATTTAGGGCGACACATAACTCATCTTGGAGATGACGTCCGGAAGAAGCTCAAGGCCTCTTATACCCTGATGGAGCAGCTGTATTCCGGTGCTCAAAGGATTATAAGTGCAATGTCCCATCAGAAAGCGGCCCCAACTACTGTTGGGGAACGTCGCATGGGAAACAAAAATTTTCCTACGTTCACCAAGATCAATCTAGGAGATGCATCTACGAGAGGAGAGTTGGATCCACATACCCTTGTAGATCGCTAAGCGGAAGCGTACAAGAACGCGGTTGATGGAGTCGTACTCGCCGCGATTCAGATCGCCGAAGATCCTAGCACCGAACGGACGGTGCCTCCGCGTTCTTCACACGTGCAGCCCGGTGACGTCTCCCACGCCTTGATCCAGCAAGGAGAGAGGGAGAGGTTGGGGAAGACTCCATCCAACAGCAGCACGACGGCGTGGTGGTGGTGGAGGAGCGCGGGACTCCAGCAGGGCTTCGCCAAGCGCTGCAAGAGACGAGGAGGGAGAGGGGTAGGGCTGCGCCAAGAGGGAGACGTTCTCGTGTGTCAAGCAGCCCTAAAACCTCACATATATATAGGGGGAAGGGAGGGCTGCGCCCCCCTTTAGGGTTTCCCACCCCTAAAGGTACTCTACAGGTATCTCCGAGGGTGTCTGTTGAGTTGACATGGATCGAGACTGGGATTTGTCACTCCGTATGACGGAGAGGTATCTCCGGGCCCACTCAGTAATACGTCATCTCAATGAGCTCAAAGTGACTAAGTAGTTGGTCACGGGATTATGTATTACGGTAACGAGTAAAGAGACTTGCCGGTAACGAGATTGAACTAGGTATAGAGATACCGACGATCGAATCTCGGGCAAGTAACATACCGACGAGACAAAGGGAACTGTATACGGGATTGCCTGAATCCTTGACATCGTGGTTCATCCGATGAGATCATCGAGAAACATGTGGGAACCAATATGGGTATCCAGATCCCGCTATTGGTTATTGACCTGGGAGTGTCTCGGTCATGTCTACATGGTTTCCGAACCCGCAGGGTCTACACACTTAACGTTCGGTGACGCTAGGGTTGTTAGTGAGAAAAGTGCATGGTTACCGAAGGTTGTTCGGAGTCCCGGATGAGATCCCGGACATGACGAGGGTCTCCGGAATGGTCCGGAGACGAAGATTGATATATAGGATGAAAGGTTTCGGAGTACCGGAAGTGTTCCGGGGAGCATCGGGAAATCGGCGGAGTACCGGAAGGGATTTCGGGGGTCCGGAAGTTGTTCTGGGCCTATTGGGCCACAAAGGGGGACACCACAGCCCTCAAGGGGCTGTGCGCCCCCCCTGGGCCCTCTCCCCATGCGGCTAAGGGGGTGGGACCCCCTAGGGCTGGCCGCACCCCTTGGCCTTGGGGGGCAAGGCACCTAGGGGGGGAAACCCTAGGGCCTGGCCGCCCCCCCTTGCCCTGGCCGCCGCCCCCTCCCCTTGCCCTGGCCGCCGGCCCCTAGGGGGAAACCCTAGGGCGCCCTAACCTCTCCACCCCCCCTATATATAGTGGGGCAAAGGGAGGGCAGCCAAGACAGTTTGTGCCTCGGTGCTGCCCTCCCTCTCCCGTTACATCTTCTTCTTCCGCGGTGCTTAGGCGAAGCCCTGCTGGAGTTCTTCTCCACCATCACCACCACGCCGTCGTGCTGCCGGTTCTCCATCAACCTCTCCTCCACCCCTTGCTGGATCAAGAAGGAGGAGACGTCCCCGAGCCGTACGTGTGAAGAACGCGGAGGCACCGTTGCTTCGGTGCTAGGTCTTCGGCGATCTGAATCGCGACGAGTACGACTCCATCATCCGCGTTCATAACGCTTCCGCTTAGCGATCTACAAGGGTACGTAGATCACACTCCCCTCTCGTAGTTGCTTCTACTAGATTGATCTTGGTGAACGGTAGGAAAATTTTTGTTTCCCATGCAACGTTCCCCAACAGTGGTATCAGAGCCAGGTTCTTGCGTAGATGCTTTCTCGAGTAGAACACAAAGAAGTTTGTGGCGTTGATGTTTAAATTGCTGCCCTCCTTAGTCTTTCTTGATTCAGCGGTATTATAGGATGAAGCGGCCCGGACCAACTTTACATGTCCACGTACATTAGACCGGTTCCATCGACAGACATGTGACTTTTGTTGCATAAGATGGCTGGCGGGTGTCTGTCTCTCCTATCTTAGTTGAATCGGAATAGAACAAGGCGGTCCTTGTAGAAGGTTAAATAGCAACTTGAATATCACCGTTGTGGTTTTGCGTAGGTAAGAAGCGTTCTTGCTAGATACCCATAGCAGCCACGTAAAACATGCAACAACAAATTAGAGGACGTCTAACTTGTTTTTGCAGGGTATGTATGTGATATGATATGGCCAATGACATGATGAAATATATTTTGATGTATGAGATGATCATGTTGTAATAGTTAACATCGACTTGCATGTCGATGCATACGGCAACCGGCAGGAGCCATAGGGATGTCTTTATTTTTTGTATGACCTGCGTGTCAATCATTAAGCGCTTTGTAATGCTTTACTTTATCGCTAAACGGTAGCAATAGTAGTAAGAGCATGGTGGGGCGCCGACAACCCCGATGGCAACACGATGATGGAGATCATGATGATGGAGATCATGGTGTGGCGCCGGTGACGATGGAGATCATGCCGGTGCTTTGGAGATGGAGATCAAAAGCACGAGTTGATGGCCATATCATGTCACTTATGATTTGCATGTGATGTTAATCCTTTTATGCATCTTATTTTGCTTAGGACGACGGTAGCATTATAAGGTGATCCTTCACTAAAATTTCAAGATAAAATTGTGTTCACCCCGAGTGTGCGCCGTTGCGAAGGTTCGTCGTTTCGAAGCACCACGTGATGATCGGGTGTGATAGACTCTACGTTCGCATACAACGGGTGCAAGCCAGTTTTGCACGTGCAGAACACTCGGGTTAGACTTGACGAGCCTAGCATGTACAGACATGGCCTCGGAACACGGAGGACCGAAAGGTCGAGCATGAGTCATATAGTAGATATGATCAACATGTTGATGTTCACCATTGACACCACCTCATCTCACGTGATGATCGGACTTGGGTTGGTGAATTTGGATCATGTCACGCTCGAATGACCGGAGGGATGTCAATTTGAGTGGGAGTTATAATTAATTTGATTAGGTAATAACTCACTTATCATGAACAATAGTCTAAAATGTCTTTGCAAATTTATGTTGTAGATGGCTCGCGCAGGAGTTCCCCTGAATTTTAATGCGTTCCTAGAGAAAGCTAAACTGAAAGATGATGGGAGCAACTTTGTGGACTGGCTCCGCAATCTGAGGATCATCCTCACAGCTGCCCAAAAGGTTTATGTCCTAAATGCGCCGCTAGGTCAACCCCCCGCTCCTGGAGCCTCTGCGGACGATATGAACGTCTGGCAGACGCGTTCGGATGACTATTCGATAGTGCAATGTGCCATGTTGTACGGCTTAGAAGGAGGACTCCAAAGGCGTTTTGAACGTCATGGTGCATATGAGATGTACACGGAGTTGAAATTCATCTTTGAGAAGAATGCTAAGATCGAGAGGTATGAGACCACCGATAAATTCTTCGCTTGCAAGATGGAGGAGAATTCGTCTGTCAGTGAGCACTTACTTAAGATGTCTGGGTACTATACCCGCATAGCTGATCTGGGACTTGTGTTCCCGGATGAGGCTATCATTGACAGAATTCTCCAGTCACTCCCTCCAAGCTACAAGAGCTTCGTCCAGCAGTACAACATGCAAGGGATGAATAAAACCATCGCCGAGCTGTTTTCGATGCTGAAAGTCGCTGAGGCAGACATCCAGAAGGAGTATCAAGTGTTGATGGTCAATAAGACCACCAGTTTCAAGAAGAATGGCAAGGGCAAGAAGGGTAACTCTAAGAAGGGTGGCAAAGCAGTTGCTAATCCAGTGAAGAAACCCAAGGCTGGGCCCAAGCCAGAGACTGAGTGTTTCTATTGCAAGGGGAATGGCCACTGGAAGCGGAACTGCCCCAAGTATCTGGCGGACAAGAAGGGGGCCAACAACAACAAAGGTATATATGATATACATGTTATTGATGTGTACCTTACCAACTCTCGTTGTAGTGCCTGGGTATTTGATACCGGTTCGGTTGCTCACATTTGCAACTCTAAACAGGAACTGCGGAATAAACGGAGGATGGCGAAGGACGAAGTGACGATGCGCGTGGGAAATGGTTCCAAGGTTGATGTGATCGCCGTCGGCACGCTCGCTCTTCGATTACCATCGGGATTAGTTATGAACCTGAATAATTGTTATTTAGTGCCTGCGTTAAGCATGAACATTATATCTGGATCTTGTTTATTGCGAGACGGTTACTCATTTAAGTCAGAGAATAATGGTTGTTCTATTTATATGAGTAATATCTTTTATGGTCATGCACCCGAAGTTAGGGGTTTATTCTTATTGAATCTCGATAGTGATGATACACATGTTCATAACATTGATGCCAAAAGATGTAGAGTAGATAATGATAATACCACTTTCTTGTGGCACTGCCGTCTCGGTCATATCGGCGTGAAACGCATGAGGAAGCTCCATGCTGATGGACTTTTGGAGTCTCTTGATTTTGAATCACTTGCCACGTGCGAGCCGTGCCTCATGGGCAAGATGACAAGGACCCCGTTTTCAGGGACAATGGAACGGGCAAGTGACTTATTGGAAATCATACATACTGATGTGTGCGGTCCGATGAGTGTAACGGCGCGCGGTGGATATCGTTATTTTCTCACCTTCACTGACGACTTAAGTAGATATGGGTATATTTACTTGATGAAGCATAAGTCTGAAACTTTTGAAAAGTTCAAGCAATTTCAGAGTGAAGTTGAAAATCATCGTAACAAGAAGATCAAGTTCCTACGATCTGATCGAGGGGGAGAATATCTGAGTTATGAGTTTGGTGATCACTTAAGAAAATGTGGAATTGTTTCACAGTTGACGCCACCTGGAACACCACAGCGTAATGGTGTGTCCGAACGTCGTAATCGAACCCTATTAGATATGGTGCGTTCTATGATGTCTCTTGCCGATTTGCCACTATCGTTTTGGGGATATGCGTTAGAGACAGCTGCATTCACTTTAAATAGGGCTTCATCTAAGTCCGTTGAGACAACACCGTATGAACTATGGTTTAGTAAGAAACCGAAGTTGTCTTTTCTCAAGGTTTGGGGTTGCGATGCTTATGTCAAAAGGCTTCAGCCAGAAAAGCTCGAACCCAAAGCGGACAAATGTGTCTTCATAGGATACCCAAAAGAAACAGTTGGGTACACCTTCTATCTCAGATCCGAGGGCAAAGTGTTTGTTGCTAAGAACGGATCCTTTCTCGAGAAAGAGTTTCTCTCGAAAGAATTGAGTGGGAGGAAGGTAGAACTTGATGAGGTTATTGAACCTCTGCTTCAACCAGAAAGTAGCGCAGCACAGAAAGATGTTTTTGTGGAGCCTGCAGAGGTTGAAGAGGAAGCCAATGATGATGATCAAGAAGCTTCTGATCAAGTCTCTACCGAACCTCGTAGGTCGACAAGGGTACGCACTGCACCTGAGTGGTATGGTAACCCTGTCTTGGAGGTCATGTTGTTAGACAACGGTGAACCTACGAGCTATGGAGAAGCGATGGTGGGCCCAGATTCCGAAAAATGGTTAGAGGCCATGAAATCCGAGATGGGATCCATGTATGAAAACAAAGTATGGACTTTGGAAGTATTACCTGAAGGGCGGAAGGCCATTCAGAATAAATGGATTTTTAAGAGGAAGACGGACGCTGACGGTAATGTCGCCGTGTATAAAGCTCGACTTGTGGCAAAGGGTTTTTCACAAGTTCAAGGGATTGACTACGATGAGACTTTCTCACCCGTAGCGATGCTTAAATCCGTCCGAATCATGTTAGCAATAGCTGCATATTTCGATTATGAAATTTGGCAGATGGATGTCAAAACAGCATTCCTTAACGGTTTTCTTAAGGAAGAGTTGTATATGATGCAACCAGAAGGTTTTGTCGATCCAGAGAATGCTGACAAAGTATGCAGGCTCCAACGTTCCATTTATGGGCTGGTGCAAGCATCTCGGAGTTGGAATCTTCGCTTTGATGAGGTGATCAAAGCGTTTGGGTTTATACAAGTTTACAATGAAGCTTGTATTTACAAGAAAGTGAGTGGGAACTCTATAGCGTTTCTAATATTATATGTGGATGACATATTGCTGATTGGAAACAATATAGAATTTTTGGATAGCGTGAAGGGGTATTTGAACAAGAGTTTTTCGATGAAAGATCTTGGTGAAGCTGCTTTCATATTGGGCATCAAGATCTATAGAGATAGATCAAGACGCTTGATAGGACTTTCAGAAAGCACATACCTTGATAAAGTTTTGAAGAAGTTCAAAATGGATCAATCCAAGAAGGGGTTCTTGCCGGTATTGCAAGGTACGAAGTTGAGTAAGACTCAATGCCCAGTAACTGCGGATGATAGAGAAAAGATGAGTGTCGTCCCCTATGCTTCAGCCATAGGCTCTATCATGTATGCAATGCTGTGCACAAGACCAGATGTCAGCCTTGCCATAAGTATGGCCGGAAGGTTTCAGAGTAATCCTGGTATGGATCACTGGACAGCGGTCAAGAATATCCTAAAGTACCTAAAAAGGACTAAGGATATGTTTCTCGTTTATGGAGGTGATCAAGAGCTCGTCGTAAAGGGTTACGTTGATGCAAGCTTTGACACTGATCCGGATGACTCTAAGTCACAAACCGGATACGTATATATTCTCAACGGGGGAGCGGTAAGCTGGTGCAGTTCCAAGCAGAGCGTGGTAGCTGATTCTACATGTGAAGCGGAGTATATAGCTGCCTCGGAGGCGGCAAAGGAAGGTGTCTGGATGAAGGAGTTCATGACAGATCTTGGAGTTGTGCCTAGTGCACTGAACCCAATGACTCTGTTCTGTGACAACACTGGTGCCATTGCTCTAGCCAAGGAACCAAGGTTTCACAAGAGGACTAGACACATAAAGCGACGCTTCAATTCCATCCGCGATTCGGTCAAGGAGGAGGACATAAACATTTGCAAAGTACACACGGATTTGAATGTTGCAGATCCGTTGACTAAGCCTCTTCCACGGGCTAAGCACGATCAACACCAAGACTCTATGGGTGTTAGATTCATTACTTTGTAATGCTAGATTATTGACTCTAGTGCAAGTGGGAGACTGTTGGAAATATGCCCTAGAGGCAATAATAAAAGAGTTATTATTATATTTCCTTGTTCATGATAATCGTTTATTATCCATGCTATAACTGTATTGATTGGAAACTCAAATACACGTGTGGATGAATAGATAGACTTTGTGTCCCTAGTGAGCCTCTACAGGACTAGCTCGTTGATCAAAGATGACCGCGGTTTCCAGGTCATAGACATGAGTTGTCATTTGATAACGGGATCACATCATTAGGAGAATGATGTGATGGACGAGACCCAAGCGTAAACATAGCTTTTGATCGTGTCAGTTATCGCTATAGTTTTCTGCATGTCAAGTATAAGTTCCTATGACCATGAGATCATGTAACTCACTGACACCGTAGGAGTGCTTTGTGTGTGCCAAACGTCACAACGTAACTGGGTGACTATAAAGGTACTCTACAGGTATCTCCGAGGGTGTCTGTTGAGTTGACATGGATCGAGACTGGGATTTGTCACTCCGTATGACGGAGAGGTATCTCCGGGCCCACTCGGTAATACGTCATCTCAATGAGCTCAAAGTGACTAAGTAGTTGGTCACGGGATTATGTATTACGGTAACGAGTAAAGAGACTTGCCGGTAACGAGATTGAACTAGGTATAGAGATACCGACGATCGAATCTCGGGCAAGTAACATACCGACGAGACAAAGGGAACTGTATACGGGATTGCCTGAATCCTTGACATCGTGGTTCATCCGATGAGATCATCGAGAAACATGTAGGAACCAATATGGGTATCCAGATCCCGCTATTGGTTATTGACCTGGGAGTGTCTCGGTCATGTCTACATGGTTTCTGAACCCGCAGGGTCTACACACTTAACGTTCGGTGACGCTAGGGTTGTTAGTGAGAAAAGTGTATGGTTACCGAAGGTTGTTCGGAGTCCCGGATGAGATCCCGGACAAGACGAGGGTCTCCGGAATGGTCCGGAGACGAAGATTGATATATAGGATGAAAGGTTTCGGAGTACCGGAAGTGTTCCGGGGAGCATCGGGAAATCGGCGGAGTACCGGAAGGGTTTTCGGGGGGTCCGGAAGTGGTTCTGGGCCTAGTGGGCCACAAGGGGGAACACCACAGCCCTCAAGGGGCTGTGCGCCCCCCCTGGGCCCTCTCCTCATGCGGCTAAGGGGGTGGGACCCCCTAGGGCTGGCCGCACCCCTTGGCCTTGGGGGGCAAGGCACCTAGGGGGGGAAACCCTAGGGCCTGGCCGCCCCCCTGCCCTGGCCGCCGCCCCCTCCCCTTGCCCTGGCCGCCGGCCCCTAGGGGGGAAACCCTAGGGCGCCCTCACCTCTCCAACCCCCCTATATATAGTGGGGCAAAGGGAGGGCAGCCAACACAGTTTGTGCCTCGGTGCTGCCCTCCCTCTCCCGTTACATCTTCTTCTCCCGCGGTGCTTAGGCGAAGCCCTGCTGGAGTTCTTCTCCACCATCACCACCACGCCGTCGTGCTGCCGGTTCTCCATCAACCTCTCCTCCACCCCTTGCTGGATCAAGAAGGAGGAGACGTCCCCGAGCCGTACGTGTGAAGAACGCGGAGGCACCGTTGCTTCGGTGCTAGGTCTTCGGCGATCTGAATCGCGACGAGTACGACTCCATCATCCGCGTTCATAACGCTTCCGCTTAGCGATCTACAAGGGTACGTAGATCACACTCTCCCCTCGTAGTTGCATCTACTAGATTGATCTTGGTGAACGGTAGGAAAAATTTTTGTTTCCCATGCAACGTTCCCCAACAGGCCCAGAGATACCTCTCCGTCATACGGAGTGACAAATCCCAGTCTCGATTCGTGCCAACCCAACAGACACTTTCGGAGATACCTGTAGTGCACCTTTATAGCCACCCAGTTACGTTGTGACGTTTGGTACACCCAAAGCATTCCTACGGTATCTGGGAGTTGCACAATCTCATGGTCTAAGGAAAAGATACTTGACATATAGAAAAGCTTTAGCATACGAACTACACGATCTGTGCTAGGCTTAGGATTGGGTCTTGTCCATCACATCATTCTCCTAATGATGTGATCCCGTTATCAACGACATCCAATGTCCATGGTCAGGAAACCGTAACCATCTATTGATCAACGAGCTAGTCATCTAGAGGCTTACTAGGGACATGGTGTTTGTCTATGTATCCACACATGTATCTGAGTTTCCTATCAATACAATTCTAGCATGGATAATAAACAATTATCATGAACAAGGAAATATAATAATAACCAATTTATTATTGCCTCTAGGGTATATTTCCAACAGTCTCCCACTTGCACTAGAGTCAATAATCTAGTTCACATCGCCATGTGATTAACACTCACAGGTCTCATCGCCATGTGACTAACATCCAAAGAGTTCACTAGAGTCAGTAATCTAGTTCACATCAATATGTGATTAACACTCAATGAGTTCTGGGTTTGATCATGTTATGCTTGTGAGAGAGGTTGTAGTTAATGGGTCTGCAACATTCAGATCGCTATGTACTTTGCAAAACTTTATGTCATATCGTAGATGCTGCTACCACGTTCCACTTGGAGCTATTCCAAACTGTTGCTCCATTATACGTATCCGGTATCTCTACTCAAAGTTATCCGGATAGGTGTTAAGCTTGCATCGACGTAACTCTTTACGTTGAACTCTTTATCACCTCCATAACCGAGAAACATTTCCTTATTCCTCCAAGGATAATTTT
This sequence comes from Secale cereale, assembly GCA_902687465.1. NCBI lineage: Eukaryota > Viridiplantae > Streptophyta > Magnoliopsida > Poales > Poaceae > Secale > Secale cereale. Next base: position 10,141,487 of record LR738710.1, on the reverse strand, counting down.
TTGACCACTATCTGGTGATCCACTCCTGGATCACCTTTGTACCCTCTTGCCAGACATGTGGCAAGGCACACATCAGGTGCGGTACTCATCATGGCATACCGTATAGAGCCTATGACAAAAGCATAGGGGACGACCTTCGTCCTTCCTCTTCCTTCTGCCGTGGTCAAGTTTTGAGTCTTACTCAACTTCACACCTTATAACTCAGGTAAGAATTCCTTCTTTAACTGACCTATTTTGAACTCCTTCAAAATCATGTCAAAGGTGTGTGTTCCTTTTGAAAGTATCATCAGACGTCTTGATCTATCTCTATAGATCTTGATGCCCAATATGTAAGCAGCTTTATCCAGGTCTTCCTTTGAAAAACTCCTTTCAAACAACCCTTTACGCTTTCCAGAAATTCAACATCATTTCGGATCAACCATATGTCATTCACATATACTTATCAGAAATGTTGTAGTGCTCCCACTCACTTTATTTCAAATACAAGTTTCTAACAAACTTTGTATACCCAAAAACTTTGATCACTCCATCAAAGTGTATATTCCGATTCCGAGATGCTTGCTCTAGTCCATGGAAGGATCGCTGGAGCTAGCATACCTTTTAGCATCCTTAGGATCGACAAAACCTTTCTGATTGTATCACATACAACCTTTCTTTAAGAAAACTGGTAAGGAAACTTGTTTTGTCATCCATCTGCCAGATTTCATAAATGCAGCTAATGCTAACATGATTCCGACGGACTTAAGCACCGCTACGGGTGAGAAAATCTCATCGTAGTCAACTCCTTGAACTTGTGGAAAACTCTTCGCCACAAGTCGAGCTTCATAGACGGTGACATTACCGTCCACGTCCGTCTTAGTCTTAAAGATCCATTTGTCTCAATGGCTTGCCGATCATAGGGCAAGTCCACCAAAGTCCATACTTTGTTTTGATACATGGATCCTATCTCGGATTTATCGGTTTCTAACCATTTGTCAGAATATGGACCCACCATCGCTTCTCCATAGTTCGTAGGTTCATTGTTGTCCAACAACATGACATTTAAGACAGGATCACCATACCACTAAGGAGTAGTACATATCCTTGTCGACCTACGAGGTTCGATAGCAACTTGATCCGAAGCTTCATGATCACTATCATTAGTTTCCTCTTCAACAGTCGTAGGTTCCACAGAAACATCTTTCTGTGTTGCACTACTCTCCGGTTGAAGTGAGGGTTCGAAAACCTTATCAAGTTCTATCTTCCTCCCACTCAATTCTTTCGAGAGAAACTCCTTCTCGAGAAAGGACCCATTCTTAGCGACAAACATTTTTGTCCTTGGATCTGAGATAGAAGGTATACCCAACCGTTACCAGTGGGTATTCCATGAAGATGTATTTGTCCGCTTTGGGTTCGAGCTTTTCCTGGCTGAAGCCATAAGCATCGCAGCCCCAAACATTTAAGAAAACGACAACTTTGGTTTCTTGCCAAACCATACGACGTCGTCTCAACGGACTTAGATGGTGCCCTATATAAAGTGAATGCAGCTGTCTCTAATGCATAACCTCAAAATAATAGCGGTAGATCGGTAAGACACACCATAGATCGCACCATATCTCATAAGGTTCGATTATGATGTCCGGACACACCATTACGCTGTGGTGTTCCAGGGGACTTCAACTGCGAAACAATTCCACAATGTCTTAAGTGATTGCCAAACTCATAATTCAGATAATATCCCCTTGATCAGATCGTAGGAACATGATCTTCTTGTTATGATGATTCTTAATCTTCACTCTGGAATTTTTGAACCTTTCAAACGTTTCAGACTTTTGCTTCATTAAGTAAATATACCATATCTACTCAAATCGTCAGTGAAGATGAGAAAATAACGATATCCACCACACGCCTTAATTCTCATTGGATCACATACATCAGCATGTATGATTTCCAATAAGTCACTTACCCGTTTCATTGTACCTGAAAACGAGATCTCAGTCATCCTGCCCATGAGGCATGGCTCGCATGTGTCAAGCGATTCAAAATCAAGTGACTCCAAACGTCCATCAGCATGGAGTTTCTTCATGCATTTTATGCCAAAATGACCTAAGTGGCAGTGCCACAAGAAAGTGGTACTATCATTATTAACTCTACATCTTTTGGCATTAATATTATCATTATGTGTATTACCATGATCGAGATTCAACGAACCATTGGGTGCATGACCATAAAGGTATTATTCATGTAAACAGAATAACCATTATTCTCTAACTCAAATGAATAACCGTATTGCGATGAACATGATCTAATCATTTTCATGCTCAACGTAGACACCTGATAACATTTATCTAGGTTCAACACTAATCTCGAAAATAGAGGAAGTGTGCGATGGTGATCTCATCAACCTTGGAAACACTTCCAACACACATCGTCACCTCGTCCTTAGCTAGTCTCCGTTCAGTCCGTAGCTTTTGCTTCAAGTCACTAATAATAGCAACTGAACCGGTATCCAATACCCAGGTGCTACAAGGAGTACTACTAAGGTACACATCAATAACACGTATATCAAATATACTTTGTTGAAGTTGTCAGCTATCATATCTACCATGTATTTTGGGTGGTTCCGCTACCATGTGACCGTTACCCTTACAATCGAAGCACTTAGTCTCGAGTTTTGGGTGCAACCTTAGGTTCCCTCATTAGAGCGACAACTGGTTTGCCATTCATGAAGTTTCCCTTCTAGCCCTTGCCCCTTTTGAAACCAGTGGTCTTGCTAAACCATCAACACTTGATGCTCCTTCTTGATTTCTACTTTTGCGGTACTAAGAACCGCTAACAGCACCGGGATCATCTCCATCCTTTGCATGTCATAGTTCATCACGAAGTTCTAGTAGCTTGGTGATAGTGTCTAGAGAATTCTGTCAACCACTATCTCACCTGGAAGATTAACTCCCACTTGGTTCAAGTGATTTCAGCACCCAGACATTCTGAGCACATGCTCACTAGTTGAGCCATTCTCCTCCATCTTTTTGGCAAAAGAACTTGTCAGAGGTCTCACACCTCTCAGCACGGGCATGAGCCTGAAATCCCAATTTCAGCCCTTAGAACATCTCATATGTTCTATGGCGTTCAAAACGTCATTGGAATCCCGATTCTAAGCCGTGAAGTATGGTGCACTAAACTATCAAGTAGTCATCAGGACGTCTCTGTCAGGTGTTCACAACATCCACAGACAACGTTGTAGGGGTTTGCACATCGAGCGGTGCATCAAAGACGCAAGCTTTCTGTGCAGCAGTGAGGACACTCCTCGGACTACGGACCCAGTCCGCATCCTTGCTTACATTATCTTTCAACTTAGTCTTTCTCTAGGATCGTATTAAACAGGGAGCTACAACGCAGTTATTGGTCTACAACATAATTTGCAAAGTCAACTTAGACTATTGTTCATGATAAGTGAGTTTAACTAATCAAATTACTTATAACTCCCACTCAAATTGACATCCCTCTGGTCATCCGAGCGTGACATGATCCAAATCCACCAACCCAAGTCCGATCATCACGTGAGATGAGGTGGTGTCAATGGTGAACATCTTCATGTTGATCATATCTACTATATGACTCATGCTCGACCTTTCGGTCTTCCGTGTTCCGAGGCCATGTCTGTACATGCTAGGCTCGTCAAGTCTAACCCGAGTGTTCTGCATGTGCAAAACTGGCTTGCACCCGTTGTATGCGAACGTAGAGTCTATCACACCCGATCATCACGTGGTG
>LR738710.1:10069969-10137610 GCA_902687465.1 Secale cereale | reverse complement strand
CCCCCCTTGCCCTGGCCGCCGCCCCCTCCCCTTGCCCTGGCCGCCGGCCCCTAGGGGGAAACCCTAGGGCGCCCTAACCTCTCCACCCCCCCTATATATAGTGGGGCAAAGGGAGGGCAGCCAACACAGTTTGTTCCTCGGTGCTGCCCTCCCTCTCCCGTAACATCTTCCTCTCCCGCGGTGCTTAGGCGAAGCCCTGCTGGAGTTCTTCTCCACCATCACCACCACGCCGTCGTGCTGCCGGTTCTCCATCAACCTCTCCTCCACCCCTTGCTGGATCAAGAAGGAGGAGACGTCCCCGAGCCGTACGTGTGAAGAACGCGGAGGCACCGTTGCTTCGGTGCTAGGTCTTCGGCGATCTGAATCGCGACGAGTACGACTCCATCATCCGCGTTCATAACGCTTCCGCTTAGCGATCTACAAGGATACGTAGATCACACTCTCCCCTCGTAGTTGCATCTACTAGATTGATCTTGGTGAACGGTAGGAAAATTTTTGTTTCCCATGCAACGTTCCCCAACAACCCCTAGGGTGCGGCCAGCCCTAGATCCCATCTAGGGGGGCGGCCAAGGGGGAGAGAGGGGGAGGCGCACCACTATTGGGCCCTAGGGCCCAACTGCCCTAGGGTTTGCCCCCCTCCCCTCTTGGAGGCGCCCTGGGACTTGGTGGGGGGGCGCACCAGCCCCCTTGGGGCTGGTCCCCTCCCACACTTAGCCCACGTAGCCTTCTGGGGTTGGTGGCCCCACCTGGTGGACCCCCGGGACCCTCCCGGTGGTCCCGGTACATTACCGATATCGCCCGAAACCTTTCCGGTGACCAAAACAGGACTTCCCATATATGAATCTTTACCTCCGGACCATTCCGGAACTCCTCGTGACGTCCGGGATCTCATCCGGGACTCCGAACAACATTCGGTAACCGCGTACATACTTTCCCTATAACCCTAGCATCATCGAACCTTAAGTGTGTAGACCCTACGGGCTCGGGAACCATGTAGACATGACCGAGACAACTCTCCGGCCAATAACCAACAGCGGGATCTGGATACCCATGTTGGCTCCCACATGTTCCATGATGATCTCATCGGATGAACCACGATGTCAAGGATTCAATCAATCCCGTATACGATTCCCTTTGTCTATCGGTATAGCACTTGCCCGAGATTCGATCGTCGGTAAACCGATACCTTGCTCAATCTCGTTACCGGCAAGTCTCTTTACTCGTTCTGTAACACATCATCCCGTGATCAACTCCTTGATCACATATTGTGCACATTATGATGATGTCCTACCGAGTGGGCCCAGAGATACCTCTCCGTCATACGGAGTGACAAATCCCAGTCTCGATTCGTGCCAACCCAACAGACACTTTCGGAGATACCTGTTGTGCACCTTTATAGCCACCCAGTTACGTTGTGACGTTTGGTACACCCAAAGCATTCCTACGGTATCTGGGAGTTGCACAATCTCATGGTCTAAGGAAAAGATACTTGACATATAGAAAAGCTTTAGCATACGAACTACACGATCTGTGCTAGGCTTAGGATTGGGTCTTGTCCATCACATCATTCTCCTAATGATGTGATCCCGTTATCAACGACATCCAATGTCCATGGTTAGGAAACCGTAACCATCTATTGATCAACGAGCTAGTCGTCTAGAGGCTCACTAGGGACATGGTGTTTGTCTATGTATCCATACATGTATCTGAGTTTCCTATCAATACAATTCCAGCATGGATAATAAACGATTATCGTGAACAAGGAAATATAATAATAACCAATTTATTATTGCCTCTAGGGCATATTTCCAACAGTCTCCCACTTGCACTAGAGTCAATAATCTAGTTCACATCGCCATGTGATTAACACTCACAGGTCACATCGCCATGTGACCAACATCCAAAGAGTTCACTAGAGTCAGTAATCTAGTTCACATCAATATGTGATTAACACTCAATGAGTTCTGTGTTTGATCATGTTATGCTTGTGAGAGAGGTTGTAGTCAACGGGTCTGCAACATTCAGATCCCTATGTACTTCGCAAAACTTTATGTCATATCGTAGATGCTGCTACCATGTTCCACTTGGAGCTATTCCAAACTGTTGCTCCATTATACGTATCCGGTATCTCCACTTAGAGTTATCCGGATAGGTGTTAAGCTTGCATCGACGTAACTCTTTACGTCGAACTCTTTATCATCTCCATAACCGAGAAACATTTCCTTATTCCTCTAAGGATAATTTTGACCACTATCTAGTAATCCACTCCTGGATCACCTTTGTACCCTCTTGCCAGACATGTGGCAAGGCACACATCAGGTGCGGTACTCAGCATGGCATATCGTATAGAGCCTATGACAAAACCATAGGGGACGACCTTCGTCCTTCCTCTTTCTTCTGCCGTGGTCAAGCTTTGAGTCTTACTCAACTTCACACCTTACAACTCAGGTAAGAACTCCTTCTTTGACTGATCTATTTTGAACTTCTTCAAAATCATGCCAAGGTGTGTGATCTTTTGAAAGTATCATCAGGCGTCTTGATCTATCTGTATAGATCTTGATGCCCAATATGTAAGCAGCTTTATCCAGGTCTTCCTTTGAAAAACTCATTTCAAACAACCCTTTATGCTTTCCAGAAATTCTACATCATTTCGGATCAACAATATGTCATTCACATATACTTATCAGAAATGTTGTAGTGCTCCCACTCACTTTATTGCAAATACAAGTTTCCACCAAACTTTGTATACCCAAAAACTTTGATCACTCCATCAAAGTGTATATTCCGACTCCGAGATGCCTGCTCTAGTCCATGGAAGGATCGTTGGAGCTAGCATATCTTTTAGCATCCTTAGGATCGACAAAACCTTTCTGATTGTATCACATACAACCTTTCCTTACGAAAACTGGTAAGGAAACTTGTTTTGTCATCCATCTGCCAGATTTCATAAATGCAGCTAATGCTAACATGATTCCGACGAACTTAAGCATCGCTACGGGTGAGAAAATCTCATCATAGTCAACTCCTTGAACTTGTGGAAAACTCTTCGCCACAAGTCGAGCTTCATAGACGGTGACATTACCGTCCACATCCGTCTTAGTCTTAAAGATCCATTTGTCTCAATGGCTTGTCGATCACAGGGCAAGTCCACCAAAGTCCATACTTTGTTTTGATACATGGATCCTATCTCGGATTTATCGGCTTCTAACCATTTGTCGGAATATGGGCCCACCATCGCTTCTCCATAGTTCGTAGGTTCATCGTTGTCCAACAACATGACCTCTAAGACAGGATCAACGTACCACTCAGGAGTAGTACATATCCTTGTCAACCTACGAGGTTCGATAGCAACTTGATCTGGAGCTTCATGATCACTATCATTAGTTTCCTCTTCAACTGTTGTAGATTCCACAGAAACATCTTTCTGTGTTGCACTACTCTCCGGTTGAAGTGAGGGTTCGACAACCTCATCAAGTTCTATCTTCCTCCCACTCAATTCTTTCGAGAGAAACTCCTTCTCGAGAAAGGACCCATTCTTAGCGACAAACATTTTTGTCCTTGGATCTGAGATAGAAGGTATACCCAACCGTTACCAGTGGGTATTCCATGAAGATGCATTTGTCCGCTTTGGGTTCGAGCTTTTCCTGGCTGAAGCCATAAGCATCGCAGCCCCAAACATTTAAGAAAACGACAACTTTGGTTTCTTGCCAAACCATACGACGTCGTCTCAACGGACTTAGATGGTGCCCTATATAAAGTGAATGCAGCTGTCTCTAATGCATAACCTCAAAATAATAGCGGTAGATCGGTAAGACACACCATAGATCGCACCATATCTCATAAGGTTCGATTACGATGTCCGGACACACCATTACGCTGTGGTGTTCCAGGGGACTTCAACTGCGAAACAATTCCACAATGTCTTAAGTGATTGCCAAACTCATAATTAAGATAATATCCCCTTGATCAGATCGTAGGAACATGATCTTCTTGTTATGATGATTCTTAATCTTCACTCTGAAATTTTTGAACCTTTCAAACGTTTCAGACTTTTGCTTCATTAAGTAAATATACCATATCTACTCAAATCGTCAGTGAAGATGAGAAAATAACGATATCCACCACACGCCTCAATTCTCATTGGATCACATACATCAGCATGTATGATTTCCAATAAGTCACTTACCCGTTTCATTGTACCTGAAAACGAGATCTCAGTCATCCTGCCCATGAGGCATGGCTCGCATGTGTCAAGCGATTCAAAATCAAGTGACTCCAAACGTCCATCAGCATGGAGTTTCTTCATGCATTTTATGCCAAAATGACCTAAGCGGCAGTGCCACAAGAAAGTGGTACTATCATTATTAACTCTACATCTTTTGGCATTAATATTATCATTATGTGTATTACCATGATCGAGATTCAACGAACCATTGGGTGCATGACCATAAAGGTATTATTCATGTAAACAGAATAACCATTATTCTCTAACTTAAATGAACAACCGTATTGCGATGAACATGATCTAATCATTTTCATGCTCAACGTAGACACCTGATAACATTTATCTAGGTTCAACACTAATCTCGAAAATAGAGGAAGTGTGCGATGGTGATCTCATCAACCTTGGAAACACTTCCAACACACATCGTCACCTCGTCCTTAGCTAGTCTCCGTTCAGTCCGTAGCTTTTGCTTCAAGTCACTAATAATAGCAACTGAACCGGTATCCAATACCCAGGTGCTACAAGGAGGACTACTAAGGTACACATCAATAACACGTATATCAAATATACTTTGTTGAAGTTTCCAGCTATCATATCTACCATGTATTTGGGGTGGTTCCGCTACCATGTGACCGTTACCCTTACAATCGAAGCACTTAGTCTCGAGGTTTGGGTGCAACCTTGGGTTCCCTCATTAGAGCGACAACTGGTTTGCCATTCATGAAGTTTCCTTCTAGCCCTTGCCCCTTTTGAAACCAGTGGTCTTGCTAAACCATCAACACTTGATGCTCCTTCTTGATTTCTACTTTTGCGGTACTAAGAACCGCTAACAGCACCGGGATCATCTCCATCCTTTGCATGTCATAGTTCATCACGAAGTTCTAGTAGCTTGGTGATAGTGTCTAGAGAATTCTGTCAACCACTATCTCACCTGGAAGATTAACTCCCACTTGGTTCAAGTGATTTCAGCACCCAGACATTCTGAGCACATGCTCATTAGTTGAGCCATTCTCCTCCATCTTTTTGGCAAAAGAACTTGTCAGAGGTCTCATACCTCTCAACACGGGCATGAGCCTGAAATCCCAATTTCAGCTCTTAGAACATCTCATATGTTCTATGGTGTTCAAAACGTCATTGGAATCCCGATTCTAAGCCGTAAAGTATGGTGCACTAAACTATCAAGTAGTCATCAGGACGTCTCTGTCAGGTGTTCACAACATCCACAGACAACGTTGTAGGCGTTTGCACATCGAGCGGTGCATCAAAGACGTAAGCTTTCTGTGCAGCAGTGAGGACACTCCTCGGACTACGGACCCAGTCCGCATCATTGCTTACAATATCTTTCAACTTAGTCTTTCTCTAGGATCGTATTAAACAGGGAGCTACAACGCAGTTATTGGTCTACTACATAATTTGCAAAGACAACTTAGACTATTGTTCATGACAAGTGAGTTTTAACTAATCAAATTACTTATAACTCCCACTCAAATTGACATCCCTCTGGTCATCCGAGCGTGACATGATCCAAATCCACCAACCCAAGTCCGATCATCACGTGAGATGAGGTGGTGTCAATGGTGAACATCTTCATGTTGATCATATCTACTATATGACTCATGCTCGACCTTTCGGTCTTCCGTGTTCCGAGGCCATGTCTGTACATGCTAGGCCCGTCAAGTCTAACCCGAGTGTTCTGCATGTGCAAAACTGGCTTGCACCCGTTGTATGCGAACGTAGAGTCTATCACACCCGATCATCATGTGGTGCTTCGAAACGACGAACCTTCGCAACGGCGCACACTCGGGGGGAACACAATTTTATCTTGAAATTTTAGTGAGGGATCATCTTATAATGCTACCGTCGTCCTAAGCAAAATAAGATGCATAAAAGGATTAACATCACATGCAAATCATAAGTGACATGATATGGCCATCAACTCGTGCTTTTGATCTCCATCTCCAAAGCACCGGCATGATCTCCATCGTCACCGGCGTAACACCATGATCCCCATCATCATGATCTCCATCATCGTGTCGCCATCGGGGTTGTCGCGCGCCCACCAAGCTCTTACTACTATTGCTACCGTTTAGCGATAAAGTAAAGCATTACATAGCGCTTAATGATTGACACGCAGGTCATACAAAAATTAAAGACAACCCTATGGCTCCTGCCGGTTGCCGTATACATCGACATGCAAGTCGATATTAACTATTACAACATGATCATCTCATACATCAAAATATATCTCATCATGTCATTGGCCATATCATATCACATACATACCCTGCAAAAACAAGTTAGACGTCCTCTAATTTGTTGTTGCATGTTTTACGTGGCTGCTATGGGTATCTAGCAAGAACGCTTCTTACCTACGCAAAGCCACAACGGTGATATTTAAGTTGCTATTTAACCTTCTACAAGGACCACCTTTGTCTATTCCGATTCAACTAAGATAGGAGAGACAGACACCCGCCAGCCATCTTATGCAACAAAAGTCGCATGTCTGTCGATGGAACCGGTCTCATGTACGTGGACATGTAAAGTTGGTCCGGGCCGCTTCATCCCATAATACCGCTGAATCAAAAAAGACCAAGGAGGGAAGCAATTTAAACATCAACGCCCACAAACCCCTTTGTGTTCTACTCGTGAAAACATCTACGCAAGAACCTAGCTCATGATGCCACTGTTGGGGAACGTCGCATGGGAAACAAAAATTTTCCTACGTTCACCAAGATCAATCTAGGAGATGCATCTACGAGAGGAGAGTTGGATCCACATACCCTTGTAGATCGCTAAGCGGAAGCGTTCAAGAACGCGGTTGATGGAGTCGTACTCGCCGCGATTCAGATCGCCGAAGATCCTAGCACCGAACGGACGGTGCCTCCGCGTTCTTCACACGTGCAGCCCGGTGACGTCTCCCACGCCTTGATCCAGCAAGGAGAGAGGGAGAGGTTGGGGAAGACTCCATCCAACAGCAGCACGACGGCGTGGTGGTGGTGGAGGAGCGCGGGACTCCAGCAGGGCTTCGCCAAGCGCTGCAAGAGATGAGGAGGGAGAGGGGTAGGGCTGCACCAAGAGGGAGACGTTCTCATGTGTCTAGCAGCCCTAAAACCTCACATATATATAGGGGGAAGGGAGGGCTGCGCCCCCCTTTAGGGTTTCCCACCCCTAGGGTGCGGCCAGCCCTAGATCCCATCTAGGGGGGCGGCCAAGGGGGAGAGAGGGGGAGGCGCACCACTATTGGGCCCTAGGGCCCAACTGCCCTAGGGTTTGCCCCCCTCCCCTCTTGGAGGCGCCCTGGGACTTGGTGGGGGGGCGCACCAGCCCCCTTGGGGCTGGTCCCCTCCCACACTTAGCCCACGTAGCCTTCTGGGGTTGGTGGCCCCACCTGGTGGACCCCCGGGACCCTCCCGGTGGTCCCGGTACATTACCGATATCGCCCGAAACCTTTCCGGTGACCAAAACAGGACTTCCCATATATGAATCTTTACCTCCGGACCATTCCGGAACTCCTCGTGACGTCCGGGATCTCATCCGGGACTCCGAACAACATTCGGTAACCGCGTACATACTTTCCCTATAACCCTAGCATCATCGAACCTTAAGTGTGTAGACCCTACGGGCTCGGGAACCATGTAGACATGACCGAGACAACTCTCCGGCCAATAACCAACAGCGGGATCTGGATACCCATGTTGGCTCCCACATGTTCCACGATGATCTCATCGGATGAACCACGATGTCAAGGATTCAATCAATCCCGTATACGATTCCCTTTGTCTATCGGTATAGCACTTGCCCGAGATTCGATCGTCGGTAAACCGATACCTTGCTCAATCTCGTTACCGGCAAGTCTCTTTACTCGTTCCGTAACACATCATCCCGTGATCAACTCCTTGATCACATATTGTGCACATTATGATGATGTCCTACCGAGTGGGCCCAGAGATACCTCTCCGTCATACAGAGTGACAAATCCCAGTCTCGATTCGTGCCAACCCAACAGACACTTTCGGAGATACCTGTTGTGCACCTTTATAGCCACCCAGTTACGTTGTGACGTTTGGTACACCCAAAGCATTCCTACGGTATCTGGGAGTTGCACAATCTCATGGTCTAAGGAAAAGATACTTGACATATAGAAAAGCTTTAGCATACGAACTACACGATCTGTGCTAGGCTTAGGATTGGGTCTTGTCCATCACATCATTCTCCTAATGATGTGATCCCGTTATCAACGACATCCAATGTCCATGGTTAGGAAACCGTAACCATCTATTGATCAACGAGCTAGTCGTCTAGAGGCTCACTAGGGACATGGTGTTTGTCTATGTATCCATACATGTATCTGAGTTTCCTATCAATACAATTCCAGCATGGATAATAAACGATTATCGTGAACAAGGAAATATAATAATAACCAATTTATTATTGCCTCTAGGGCATATTTCCAACAACTACTATCCAAGGTACTTTAGAGAAGCTATCTGTCTTGCCTGTGCGCTTGGTGGAAGTGAAGAAATCTGCTGCACGGGCCGGTTCGCTTATAGCACTGACCCGTGCCGAGGCATGGGTCTCGGATTTTGATCCGGAAGAGGCTATGAACGGATATCCCAGTAATAAGGAAGATGGATCTACCTTCTCTGCCGGGGACCTCCGTGCCTTAACCAAAGAGATGTGCCCACTCGCCAGCAAACTTGCCGATGAAGCGGATCTGACCAGGTATCATCCGGCATATGACTTAGAAAATGAACGGGTGGAGCGGCCGGTTTATGACACCGAGAATCTGATCCCGCCAGTGCGTGGCCATACTTTCGCTCCAGATATTGATCCGTCCGACCTGATTACTGAGGAAATGTACTTCCGTGCACTCTCCAAGATTGACTGGCGCGTTCCTGATTTCCAGCCACTTCCTGAAGATGAAGAAGATCCAGAACAAGCCGACCCTCAGCCTTCGCAGCGTGAGGAAGAATCATAAACCGCCCGGTTTAACTCATGGTTACTGAAAGCTTTTTCCAAAAAAATTAATCCGTTCAGGCCTGCACGTGCCTTGTAATAGGATAGTTCGAAACATTGTCTTTGTCTCAATTCGGATGTCACAGCTTGACTTGGCTTCTGCCAATTTTAATCCCTTGTCTGCTGTGGTTGATCCGTTTATGTTATCTGTATCTGCATAAACAATGCTAAAAAGATGTCTTGGCGGTTTACCACCGGACCTATTACATTGCTCCCATAGGCATATATTGAAAGAGTATCTGTTTTATACCCAAAAATACTTCATACCTTTGATTAAGTGTGCCTGACATCCTTAAACCGGTAGGCGTAATTGAACATGTAGATTCCGATGAGGCTCTTGGCCCTCTTGGGTTTGCCTGATGACTGTTCCGGGTTATGATAAACACTGGTTTAAATCATGCTGGTGTTTTATGACCCAGACTTTGAACTTATGCTGGTGTTCATGACCCAGACTTTTTCTTTGTAGATATATGTGGTCAACTTTGAAGTTGCCCAGTTCCGGATCAAAAAACTTGGTTAACCACAGAAAACTTTGAAAAATCGCCAAAAACAAAACATTGCTGGCAAATAAGACCATGTAGTCGAGGCTTTTTGCGAGCTGCCAGGCTCCAGGCTTTTTGTGAGCGGCCTTTAAGCTCTAGGCATTTTTTTAAGAGCGGCCCTTAAGATCTTGGATTTTTACGAGCTGCCAGGCTCCATATTTGAGGCTTCTGATTCGAATACGATCAGTAAACCGGACTAAAGGGGTTGAGCTAGGATTCGAATGCGACCATGTAGCCCCCAATGGCCTTGAAATTTTGCCGATCAATGGATTCGAATGCGATCCAAGGCGGACCCAAAGGGGTTTTAAGCTATGATTCGAATGCGATCATATATTTTGAACCAAAGGGGTTAAGCTAGGATTCGAATGCGATCCATAGCCCCCAGTGGCTTTGAGATTTTGCCGATCAATGGATTTGAATGCGATCCAAGGCGGACCCGAAACGGGGTTTTTAAGCTACGATTCGAATGCGATCATATATTTTGAACCAAAGGGGTTAAGCTAGGATTCTAATGCGATCCATAGCCCCCAGTGACCATGGAGGCAGGGTACCTATAAGAGAGTTACGCTTGTGCGGCAAGTCCTGTTTGGTCCCTTATGGAATTGTCCTGCATATCAAAATAGACTGATCAAAGCATCTTGTTTTCTTGATGAAAATCATATATATATATCAAGAGAAATAAACTTTAGCTGGATATCACCTGAGTGAATTACCATAAGATACTTATATTTGAAGAAAATGGCTGATCCCCTGGTTCACCAGGGATGCCGGTTTATTTATTAATCATAATATATACAGGATACATGAAGCGGAGTCCATGGCTCAAGTGTAGTAAGGCCGCAGAAGAGCAATGTTCCACGGTCTTTTCGTCTCTTCCTCTGCTTTCCGTGAGTCTTTATGTTCTCGAACGTCCACCAGATAATATGAACCGTTGTGTAGGTTCTTGCTAACCACAAAGGGTCCTTCCCAAGGTGGGGATAACTTGTGCATATCTGTCTGGTCTTGGATGAGCCGGAGTACCAGGTCCCCCTCCTGGAACGTCCTGGTCTTAACCCGGCGGCTGTGATATCTGCGCAGGTCTTGCTGATAAATTGCAGATCGTGCTGCTGCTATGTCACGCTCCTCATCCAGCCGGTCTAAGCTGTCCTGTCTTGCTTGCTCATTAGCCGCTTCAACATAAGCCGCCACCCGTGGTGAGTCGTGCCGGATATCACTAGGTAGAACCGCTTCAGCGCCGTACACCATGAAGAAGGGTGTATAGCCTGTAGACCTGTTAGGCGTAGTATTGATGCTCCAGAGGACAGAAGGTAACTCCTCAACCCAGCACCCTGGTGTTCTCTACAAGGGTGTCATAAGCCGGGGCTTGATGCCTCGCAAGATCTCTTGGTTGGCCCTTTCAGCTTGACCATTGGATTGAGGGTGAGCTACTGAAGCCACATCCAGGCGAATATGTTCCCTTTGGCAAAACTCTTCCATCTCTCCTTTAGATAGATTGGTGCCATTATCAGTAATAATGCTGTGTGGAAAGCCAAACCGGAAAATTACCTTTTTGATGAATTTAACCGCTGTTGCCGCATCACACTTACTGACAGGCTCTGCCTCAATCCACTTTGTAAACTTGTCCACTACCACCAACAGGTGGGTTTTTTGATCTTGGGATCATTTAAAAGGCCCAACCATATCAAGCCCCCAAGTCGCAAATGGCCAAGTAATTGGAATCATCCGCAGCTCCTGTGCCGAAACAAGAGCACGCCGTGAAAATTTCTGATAAGCGTCGCATCTCCGGACTAGATCCTCCGCATCAGCATGAGCGGTTAACCAGTAAAACCCGTGACGAAAAGCCTTGGCTACCAGTGACTTTGAACCGGCGTGATGACCACAATCTCCTTCATGTATCTCTCGAAGAATATCACTGCCTTCTTCTGATGATACACAGCGCTGAAATGCCCGAGAAACGCTGTGGTGATGAAGTTCTCCGTTAACGATGGTCATAGATTGGGATCGCCGGATTATCTGCCTAGCTTCAGCCTCATCATCTGGCAACTCTCCTCGGCTCAGGTACGCTAAGTAAGGGAGTGTCCAATCCGGAATAACATGAAGCGCTGCCACCAGCTGTGCCTCCGGATCAGGAACAGCCAAATCCTCCTCTGATGGTACCTGAACTGATGGACTGTGTAATTCATCCAAGAAAGTATTTGGTGGAACCGGTTTACGCTGAGAGCCTAGCCGGCTTAGAGCATCGGCCGCTCCATTTTTTTGCCGGTCTATGTGATCCACCTGATATCCTTTGAAATATCCTGCAATTGCTTCAACTTCCCGCCTGTAAGCTGCCATGAGCGGATCTTTAGAGTCCCACTTGCCAGATACTTGTTGCGCCACCAGATCTGAATCACCAAAACACTTGACCCGGCTCAAGTTCATCTCCTTAGCCATCCGTAGCCTGTGAAGGAGAGCTTCGTACTTGATACGTCCAAAACGTATCTATAATTTATGCTTGCTCCATGCCTCTTTTGGGTGATATTGCTATGATATTTATACACTTCCATACACCTTTGATCATATTTGGACTAACCTATTAACTCAGTGCACCCCAGTGCCAGTTTTTGTTTTCGGCTGTTTTTGTATTTCAGGTTTTCACATTACGAGAACTGCCAGGAAAAATCCAGAAAAAATATATAAAAAATCAGCATTCCAGGAGCTACCGTGCGGCCAAAGTACAGCCGGGGGGGGGGGACCCACAGGGGCTCCAGGCGGCCTGCCCAGGCGGCCCACCCCTAGGCCGCGCCAGGGGGCGCCTGGGCCCCCCAGGACTCCCCTGGTGACCCCCTTTGGCATATATTTAAGGTCTGTCGAGAAAACCCTGATTCCGGACCCTTTTTCTCCAGACGCGATTCCGATCTCCGCCGCCATCGCCATCAAGCTTCGGGGGACCAGAATTCCTGCGCCGGCACCCTGCCGGGACGGGGAAGTGCCCCCGGATTCATCTCCATCGACGTTGCTTCCTCCCTCCATGAGGCGGGAGTAGTTCCTCCTCGGGGCTGAGGTTCTCACCAGTAGCTATGTGGTCAATTCTCTCTCCATGATGTGATCTTCGTTGTGATCATAGGCTATGTTAATCTAGGGTGATCCCATGATATTTCCCCTTCCTCTATGTATTGGATTGATGTACTCACTTGTCTTTATCTAATATAATCCCCGAGACCAAGGTGACAGCGGTCTATTGGACATGGATTAGAAAAGTATTTTCATGAGTGATTTCCTCTCTTGTGTGTTGATTGAAGATTGAGAGTCTCTTGGTGCTTGTCTTTGACCATCCTTTAGATATGTTGTGGTGATTGTGGGACTCTCTTTGGATGGCCGCGGTGACATTGGGAAATCCTTAGATTGAGAACTACGAACTTTGAGGTGTGCTTTTGTAGCCCTACATAATTCTCGTCCTCTCTTGGCCATGAAGGAATGACCTCCGAGTGCGTCCCCTTTGCATGTTTTATGGGAAATATCATGTGATTCGATTATGTTAATGTTGTTGGGAGTTGCCACTAGTGAAAGTATGAAGCCTATGCCTTGTTTCCACCATTGCAATACCATTTGTGCTCACGTTTACCACTTGTTTGCTTGCTGCACTTTTTATTACAGATTTATATTACTTTGCTTTGCCACTCCTATCATCCATATTTTACCATCTCTTCGCCGAACTAGTGCACCTATACAACTCCTACTTGTATTAGGTGTGTTGGGGACACAAGAGACTTCTTGTATCTTGGTTGCAGGGTTGTTTGAGAGAGACCATCTTCAACCTCTACTTTCCTGAGTTCGATAAACCTTAGGTCATCCACTTGAGGGAAATTGCCGCTGTCCTACAAGCCTCTGCGCTTGGAGGCCCAACATAGTCTACAAGAGTAGAAGCGTGCGTAGACATCAAGCTATTTCTGGCGCCGTTGCAGGGGAGGTGAGCGCTTGAAGGTATATCTTTAGATCTTGCAATTAAATCTTTTTGTTTCTTGTTTTTATTTCACTAGTTATGTTTATGGAAAACCGTGCTATTGGATCGTTGCTTGCGGGAAGACGCCCCACACCTGTGGTGGTTGCTCCCCCCCCTTCTGAAATTGTGCCCTATAAAATACCAACTGGTATTATCGATTATGTTTTGGCTAATCGTTATGCAGGAGACAGACATCCCGGTGAACACTTGCTATATCTGTCACAACTATGTTCATTATTTAAGCTTGCAGGTGTATCAAGGGAGTTTGTCACGAGGAAATTATTTGCCTTGTCACTGAAAGGAAAAGCATTGGAATGGTATAGGCTACTAAATGACTCTCACCTACTGGAGTGGGAAGAGATCCAGTCTCTCTTTTACTCCAAGTTTTATCCTCTTCATGAAGTCCATGAGAATAGGAATTATGTTTATAATTTTTATCCTCATGACGGAGAGAGCATAGCTCAAGCTTGGGGAAGACTGAAAACGTTAATGCTAAAATGTCCTAACCATGGGCTCCCCAAAGATATGATTATTACTAATTTCTATGCGAGGCTTTCTCGACAGGATAAAGATTTGCTCGACGCTTCCTCTATGGGTTCTTTCACAAACAAAAAGATTGATGCTAAATGGAAACTCCTTGAAAGAATTCAACGCAACACTGAAGATTGGGAGATCGACAAAGGTAAAGAGTCAGGTATAATTTATGAGTATGATTGCATTAAGTCCTTTGTTGAAACTACAAGTTTTAATAAGTTTAGTGCTAAGTTTGGGCTTGATTCTCAACTCCTTGTTGATTTCCTCAAATCTTTTGCTTCACATCTTAATATGCCTAAGGAGGATTGGATCAAGTATCATAAACCTTTTAAAGAGACTTGCAAAGAAAATGAAATTGTTCATGATGATTGCAACATGCATGATCCAATTCCTAAAAATGAAGTTTTATATAAGCATGTTAATTTTTGTGGAGTGGATAGACCTTGTGAAAGGCCTATGATTGAAGAAGAGAAGTATCGTAAGCAACATAAGCATGAAAGAACAATCACTTGGGTCAGAGATTTAAATGAAATTGCTAGAGAATTGTGTGACCTTTATCCTTTTACTTGTGAACTTTGCCGTATAGAGGGTCACTTTAATTTTCAATGCATGAACTTTCAAAACATAACTGTTAACCGGTTGTGTGATAACATGATCACCTCTGATCTTTATGATGAGCTTATGTTATTTTTGATGTGTGAAGAGTTATCAGAAAAGACTTCATGGCTAGATGTTAATGCCATAGGAATAAAAAACACTTTGCAAAATTGCCATCTCTATTGTGTTGTTAATTGCCATGAAAATGATTACATAGGTAAGATTATAAAGGAGGGAACTTTACCAAAGTATAAAAATGTCTCTTATATTTCTGCTAATAAAAAGGAGAGTTTCTCCCAAGTTTCCCCTATTGTTTCTAATGATAAACCAGGATATGTGGAGAAGCTTCATCTCCAACCACTCCCTCCTAAGGTTAAGAAGAAGAAAAAGAAGAGGAGGAGGAATAGGAGCAAGAAAGAAGAAGAATGAGTATCAACCTGGCCTGAGCATATTCCTCCCATCAACTTTTATCCTAACGATTGTAAGTTTAAAGAAGAAGGTGAAGTTTATTGCCTTAATTATCATCTTGATGATACGTCCGTAGGTACTATTGAAGATGATTTTGATTATGATATGCATGTTACTTATTGTGATTGGGAAAATGATGATAATGCTACTTATGATCTTGAAAATCTTTTTGGTACCAACTCTGAAAGTGATGATATGGGAAGCTCTAAGCTTGGGGATGATATGATTGCAAATCCTTTACCCACTAGTGATGTGATAATTGATAATTCTTTTGCTAGTAAGAATAAAGACAACATGATTACAAATATAGTTGCTAGCAATGATAATGCTCTTCTCTACTATGATGATGTCATAACTCCAACCTATAGTGATTATAAAGGTACCTATGACATAAGGAGAAATTATCCTTATGAAACTTGTCATAATCATGGAGGGAATTACTCCCTTGTTGAACACCACCCTTCTAATACACAATTAATCTATAGTGTTCAAGTTGTTTATGATAGTCCTACTCCCACTATTACCAATGAGAAAGATTATGCTTATGTGGAGAGTAAGAGTACCTTTTTGCATGTGGATCATGGTAACAATGCTTTATGTGATTCTTATATTGTTGATTTCATCCATGATGCCACTGATATTTATAATGAGAGAGGGAGACTTGGTTCTAAATATCTTAATAATAAGAAGTTTCCTCTCTTTATGGTGAATATTTTGAAGTTATGCTTGTTTTGCCTTCCTATGCTAGTTGCTTTGTGCTTCAATGAATTATTCTTTTGCAATATTCCTATGCATAGGAAGCATGTTAGGCTTAAATGTGTTTGGTATTTGCTTCTTGATGCTCTCTTTTGTTCTTCAGCTCTTATTCCTACGAGGGCATCATTAAAGTCTTAAGCCTATCTTTATGGCTATAAAGAAAGAGCTCTAAGGAGACAACCCTTGTTATCTTTGCTTTCAGTTTTAGTGGTCTTGATGTTTGTTACTACTGTAGCAACATCATTGTATCTTTACTTTTCAACTTTGTGCCAAGTGTAGCCTCTGATTGCAAGAAAGTTCAAAAGTTGTGACGTGCTGTCCAGGAAACAGATTATGTCCTTGGATAGAAAAATTTGTATAAAATCACCAGATCATCTTTTTGGTCTGAATTTTTTCGACTGCGTGCTCTATATAATTGTCTTTCGTGCTTCTGTTCTGAGTTTTTTGATTAGAGTTGCAGAAGTGCCCCGAACAAATCATTTACTACCTGCTGTTCTGTTTTTCACAGATTCTGTCCTGTTTTGCCTTTCCTTCATTTTGCAAACCAAGAGCTTGCTTTTTCTTTGCAAAAAACCTTTTGGCAATCTTGAGAAACAGTAGACCTTCAAGAATATCTTTATTTCCAGCAAGGTACAATTATTTTATTATGGGTACTAACCTCGCTAATCAGATTATGATGAGTTATGTATGAAGGGAGTTTTCAAGTGTGCGAGGGAAGATGATAAAAAGATCCAGGAGTGTCAAACGCTCAAGCTTGGGGATGCCCCCATGCACCCCCAAGAAATATTCAAGGAGACTCAAGCGTCTAAGCTTGGGGATGCCCCCGTGCATCCCCTTCTCCATCAACATTATCAGTTCGTCTTTCGTTCCACTATATTTTCATCACTTCATGTGTTATGTGCTATGCTTGGAGCGTCTTGTTTTTAGTTTTCTTTAGCTTTTCATAACGAGTCGGAACTCAACTTTCTTTATGTGGGAGAGAAACACGCTCCACTTCTACCTAGAACATAACATAGAATTTTCATGTCTATCTTTGCTGTGTGTGTTCTTTGTCTTTCAATAGCTACTATCATGTTCTGCTCTTAGTATTCATGCTTATCTTTTCAAAGAGCTTTTGTTTAGTTGGTTGCTTGAACTCTCTTTAGTTATCATGCTCACCTTATTAAGAGAGTTTGCTTCCGTTGCATTGGTTGATATGTCTATGATAAAGATGCCACGTGCATAATGGCGCTTAGTAGTTCATGTTTTCTTGTGGTTAGTCTCAAATAGCTGGGGGATTCCCAATGTGTTATTGGAGTACCAACTTGATTTGTTTGCCTATGATGTGGTATGGTTTAGTAATATCTTCCTTCAAGAATTTATTTTGATTGACTTGGCGTATGCTCACGCATATTTAAGACTGTAAAGAAAGTCTGTCAAGCCTTGATGATCTTTTGTTTCTGAGTAGCGATATAACTACCATGCCTAATTCAATGTTGATTTGTCGCTCTGCATGATTATGACCGTCATTGCTCTTTTAGTTGGTCGCTCCCAGTCTTTTGCTCACCTCCACCTGTACTAAGCGGACTGACTGCTTGTGCATCCACATTCTTTTAATCCAGTTATGCCATATGAGTCCACCATACCTACCTATATGTGGTATTTCACCGCCACTCCAAGTAAATTTACATGTGCTACCTTTAAAACCTTCATTTTTGCAATACATAGCTCATGGGAAAGTAGCTTAAAAACAATTGTGGTAAAGAATATGTCGCTTATGTATCTTATTTCTTATAAGTTGCTTGCTGAGCGGTATCCATGTTTCTGGGGACGCCATCAACTGTTACACTTTTGTTGAATATCATGTGAGTTGCTATGCATGTTCGTCTTGTCCGAAGTAAGGGTGATTTGCCATGAGTTGAATGGTTTGAGTATGCATATTGTTAGAGAAGAACATTGGGCCGCCAACCAAAGCCATGTATCATGGTGGAAGTTTTAGCTTGGACATTAATCCTCAACCTCTTATGAATGCTTAAGCATTAAAGAGGAGTCCATTATCTATTTTCTATGTTGTCCCGGTATGGATGTCCTCAAGTTGAGATCTATCAAAAACGAGAAATCAAATGCGATTTATCTCCTTGGACCTTTGTACAGGTGGCATAGAGGTACCCCTTTGTGACACTTGGTTGAAACATATGTAATGCAATGATAACCCATGGAAATCCGAGCTAATTAGGACAAGGTGCGAGCACTATTGGTATTCGATGCATGAGGCTTGCAACTTATAGGATATCTTATGCATAACACATATGAAGTATTACTACCGTTGACAAAATTGCTTCTATGTTTTCAAAATAAAAAACTCTAGCACATGAGTAATCCCTGCTTCCCTCTGTGAAGGGCCATTCTTTTACTTTTATGTTGAGTCTCCACCTTCTTTTAAAGCACCAACTACTGAGAGCATGATTGTCATTCTGAGTGTAATGTGCATTGTCCCAAAGTAGCATTGTCTTTTGCATGATTGTGATATCGTTTATTCTGAAATCATTGTATCTAGTCATCACTTAAACCTTGAAGGTGCCCCTGCATTTATTTTTCGCTTCACTAAAGGGGGCAAGCTAGATATCACTTTATCATATTTGCACATCATGTTCATTGCAAATCTATTTGATGTTTCAGTATCATATTGTAAAACTTTCAGTTCTTTGTGATTTTCTCATGAGGCAACTTAATTACTACAGATTCATTGTCTCAGTAAGCTTTTGTCATATGACTATGAATAAGTCCTATATGGTTAATAGCATGTCACCACAGAAATTATTCTTCTTATCATTTACCTACTCGAAGACGAGCAGGAATTAAGCTTGGGGATGTTGATACGCCCAAAACGTATCTATAATTTCTGCTTGCTCCATGCCTCTTTTGGGTGATATTGCTATGATATTTATACACTTCCATACACCTTTGATCATATTTGGACTAACCTATTAACTCAGTGCACCCCAGTGCCAGTTTCTGTTTTCAGCTGTTTTTGTATTTCAGGTTTTCACATTACGAGAACTGCCTGGAAAAATCCAGAAAAAATATATAAAAAATCAGCGTTCCAGGAGCTACCGTGCGGCCAAAGTACAGCCGGGGGGGACCCACAGGGGCTCCAGGCGGCCTGCCCCTAGGCCGCGCCGGGGGGGCGCCTGGGCCCCCCAGGACTCCCCTGGTGACCCCCTTTGGCATATATTTAAGGTCCGTCGAGAAAACCCTGATTCCGGACCCCTTTTCTCCAGACGCAATTCCGATCTCCGCCGCCATCGCCATCAAGCTTCGGGGGACCAGAATTCCTGCGCCGGCACCCTGCCGGGACGGGGAAGTGCCCCCGGATTCATCTCCATCGACGTTGCTTCCTCCCTCCATGAGGCGGGAGTAGTTCCTCCTCGGGGCTGAGGTTCTCACCAGTAGCTATGTGGTCAATTCTCTCTCCCATGATGTGATCTTCGTTGTGATCATAGGCTATGTTAATCTAGGGTGATCCCATGATATTTCCCCTTCCTCTATGTATTGGATTGATGTACTCACTTGTCTTTATCTAGTATAATCCCCGAGACCAAGGTGACAGCGGTCTATTGGACATGGATTAGAAAAGTATTTTCATGAGTGATTTCCTCTCTTGTGTGTTGATTGAAGATTGAGAATCTCTTGGTGCTTGTCTTTGACTATCCTTTAGATATGTTGTGGTGATTGTGGGACTCTCTTTGGATGGCCGCGGTGACATTGGGAAATCCTTAGATTGAGAACTACGAACTTTGAGGTGTGCTTTTGTAGCCCTACATAATTCTCGTCCTCTCTTGACCACGAAGGAATGACCTCCGGGTGCGTCTCCATTGCATGTTTTATGGGAAATATCAGGTGATTCGATTATGTTAATGTTGTTGGGAGTTGCCACTAGTGAAAGTATGATCCCTAGGCCTTGTTTCCACCATTGCAATACCATTTGTGCTCACGTTTACCACTTGTTTGCTTGCTGCACTTTTTATTACAGATTTATATTACTTTGTTTTGCCATCCATATCACTTGCCATTTAACATCTCTTCGCCGAACTAGTGCACCTATACATCTAACAAGTGTATTAGGTGTGTTGGGGACACAAGAGACTTCTTGTATCTTAGTTGCAGGGTTGCTTGAGAGAGACCATCTTCAACCTCTACTTCCCTGAGTTCGATAAACCTTAGGTCATCCACTTGAGGGAAATTGCTGCTGTCCTACAAACCTCTGCGCTTGGAGGCCCAACATAGTCTACAAGTGTAGAAGCGTGTGTAGACATCAGCCGGCACCCTGCCGGGATGGGGAAGTGCCCCCGGATTCATCTCCATCGACGTTGCTTCCTCCCTCCATGATGCGGGAGTAGTTCCTCCTCGGGGCTGAGGTTTCTACCAGTAGCTATGTGGTTATCTCTCTCTCCCATGATGTGATCTTCGTTGTGATCATAGGCTATGTTAATCTAGGGTGATCCCATGATGTTTCCCCTTCCTCTATGTATTGGATTGATGTACTCACTTGTCTTTATCTAGTATAATCCCCGAGACCAAGGTGACAGCGGTCTATTGGACATGGATTAGAAAAATATTTTCATGAGTGATTTCCTCTCTTGTGTGTTGATTGAAGATTGAGAGTCTCTTGGTGCTTGTCTTTGACTATCCTTTAGATATGTTGTGGTGATTGTGGGACTCTCTTTGGATGGCCGCGGTGACATTGGGAAATCCTTAGATTGAGAACTACGAACTTTGAGGTGTGCTTTCGTAGCCCTACATAATTCTCGTCCTCTCTTGACCACGAAGGAATGACCTCCGAGTGCGTCCCCTTTGCATGTTTTATGGGAAATATCATGTGATTCGATTATGTTAATGTTGTTGGGAGTTGCCACTAGTGAAAGTATGAAGCCTAGGCCTTGTTTCCACCATTGCAATACCATTTGTGCTCACGTTTACCACTTGTTTGCTTGCTGCACTTTTTATTACAGATTTATATTACTTTGCTTTGCCACTCCTATCATCCATATTTTACCATCTCTTCGCCGAACTAGTGCACCTATACAACTCCTAGTTGTATTAGGTGTGTTGGGGACACAAGAGACTTCTTGTATCTTAGTTGCAGGGTTGTTTGAGAGAGACCATCTTCAACCTCTACTTCCCTGAGTTCGATAAACCTTAGGTCATCCACTTGAGGGAAATTGCCGCTGTCCTACAAACCTCTGCGCTTGGAGGCCCAACATAGTCTACAAGAGTAGAAGCGTGCGTATACATCAGTACTCAGCAGTATTGTTGGTGCAAGGGAACATTAGTCGGAGGACATAACAAAACTTGTCACCTCGTGGGGAGGTTAACACAACTCCAGCCTCCGAGCCTTCTAATTGCCTTGAACCGTCGAAGTGAATAGTCCAGTATGTATGATCCGGCTTCTCCTCTGGTGCTTGTAATTCTGTCCAATCATTGATGAAATCTACCAATGCTTGGGATTTAATAGCAGTACGGGGTACATACTTCAACCCGTGTGGGCTATGCTCAATGGCCCACTTTGCTACTCTGCCGGTGGCCTCTCTGTTCTGGATTATATCCCCCAACGGAGCTGAGCTAACAACAGTGATTGGGTGGCCCTAGAAGTAGTGCTTCAGCTTTCGGTTTGCCATGAACACGCCATACACCAGCTTCTGCCAGTGCGGATACCTTTGCTTTGACTCAATTAAAACCTCACTGACGTAATAAACCGGACGCTGAACCGGATATTCCTTGCCTGCTTCTTTGCGTTCCACCACAATTGCCACGCTAACTGCACGGGCATTGGTGGCCACGTATAACAACAGCGGCTCGTTGTCAACAGGGGCAGCAAGAACCGGCGGTTCTACTAATTGCCGCTTCAAGTCCTCGAACGCAGCGTTTGCGGCATCGCTCCATATAAACCGATCTGTCTTTTTTAGCATCTGATAAAGTGGAATTGCCTTCTCTCCCAAACGGCTGATGAATCGACTTAACGCTGTAATCCGGCCTGCTATGCGCTGGACATCATTGATACAAGCCGGTTTAGTCAAGGATGTGATCTCCTTGATCTTCTCCGGATTGGCCTCTATTCCCCTGTTTGATACTAAGAATCCGAGGAGCTTGCCTGCCGGAACACCGAAAACGCACTTCTCCGGATTAAGCATCATCTTACAAACCCGGAGGTTGTCAAAGGTTTCCTTTAGGTCTTCTATCAGCGTCTCCTCCTTCCTTGATTTTACGACGATGTCATCCACATAGGCATGGACATTTTTTCCGATCTGCCCCTTAAGACAGTTATGTACGCAACGCTGGTAAGTTGCTTGGGCACTCTTGAGCCCAAAGGGCATAGATACATAACAGAAGGCTCCAAAGGGAGTTATGAAGGCTGTCTTCTCCTGGTCCTTAACTGCCATCTTGATCTGATGATACCCTGAATATGCATCCAAAAAACTTAGCCGCTCACATCCTGCCGTAGCATCAATGATCTAATCAGTACGCGAGAGAGCGAAATGATCAGTTGGACAAGCTTTGTTTAAGTCTGTGTAATCTACACACATCCTCCACGTTCCATTTTTCTTTAACACCAGAACCGGATTAGCCAACCACTCCGGATGGAACACCTCAACAATGAACCCTACGGCCAAAAGCCTGGCCACTTCCTCACCTATAGCCTTGCGCCTTTCTTCGTTGAAGCGGCGCAGGTACTGCTTGACCGGTTTGAACTTCGGATCAATATTAAGACTGTGCTCAGCGAGTTCCCTCGGTATACCTGGCATGTCAGAAGGTTTCCATGCAAAGATATCCCGATTCTCACGGATGAACTCGATGAGCGCGCTTTCCTATTTGGGGTCTAGGTTAGCGCTGATAGTAAACTGCTTGGATGAATCGCCTGGCACAAAGTCAACCTGCTTGGTTCCCTCTGCCGATTTAAACTTCAACGCCGGATCATGCTCTGTAGTTGGCTTTTTTAATGGGGACATATCTGCCGGATCAACGTTGTCTTTGTAGAATTTCAACTCCTCCGTAGCACACACTGCCTCTGCATAGGCTGCATCTCCTTCCTCGCATTCCAATGCGATCTTGCGACTTCCGTGAACCGTGATGGTTCCCTTGTGACCCGGCATCTTGAGCTGTAGATAAACATAGCACGATCTAGCCATGAACTTGGCGTAAACCGGCCTCCCAAACAGAGCATGATATGGGCTCCGGATCTTTACGACCTCAAAGGTCACTGTCTCTAACCTAGAATCCTGCTCATCCCCAAAGGTAACTCTCAGATCAATTTTCCCAACTGGGTAAGCCGATTTACCTGGCACCACTCCATGGAACACCGTGTTGGATTGTGTCGGGGGAAACTGTCCACCACGAGCACCTATGGGACCGGAGCCCCTTGTTCGTGCGGTAAGGGAGCGGAGGGAGCACAAAGAGCAGATCGTGGTGAGCACGCGGGCAGTTTACCCAGGTTCGGGCTGCGATGGACGCGTAAAACCCTACTTCTGCTTGATTGTATTGAGTGTTGGAGCTCGGGAGCTTGAAGAACTAGCTACACCGAGCGAATGAGTGATCTAGGTTCCGAACCCTTTCTACGTTGTGCATGGGCCTCCTTTTATAGCTGAAGGGGTCACCGACAGGTGTCAACGTAGGAGAAAGGGTAAAAATGTAATAGTGGTGGTAGTTGTAACAGTGCGGGAATAGTGGAGCAACAATGCATGAACAGTGGTCATCACCTACTTTGACAGTGGGGGACAAGAGCATTTAATGGCCGTCGCCGTCGACCCCAAAAGCGCCCGCCCTTGCGTCTCCGTTTGCCACGGTGATGGCTTTATCACCGTGGAGTGCCACCGTGTCCCCCAGGCTGCACAGCCATCCGCCACGCGTCCCTGGAGTGGCCCCAGGGCGACGCGTGGTTCGATGAGCTGGAGCGCGGGCACACAGCGTAACTCTCCCCGTCAAGCACCTTGCCGGGGTCTTGACCTTGCCGGGCCCGGGAGCTTGTCGGGCTCTGAGGCTTGTCGCTCTCCGGGCCCTGCCGGGGCGCACGTCGCGCCGAGGCATGTTTTCTGAAGTGTAATCTTCTAGCCTTCCTAGCAAGCTCGTCTTGCCAGGGTCTTGTGTTAGTGAGGTAATCTTGAGCCTGGGACGGCCTTCCCGACAAGCTCCACTTGCCGGGGTCTTGATCTTCTGTCTTGTATACTTTGTTTTTGAATGGTTTTATATGGAGCAGGAAGGTCTTCGGCAAACACGTGGTGAGCCCCGCCGCGGGAAGCTGCTACTGCCCGTGCACAAGTTGGGGTACTGAGGTACCCCTACCTTAGTACACCGACAGGAGCCCCCGGGCCTGGGCCACACACGGTGCCGAGCGCTATTGGGCCAGGCCCAAAACAGTGCACGTGCACGCGCGGCCCACGGGCACGCGCGGCCCACGGCACGCTGAATCCACTTCCGCATCCGCCGCGTCCCTCCGTAACGGCACGCGTCGATTGCGGCGTCGTGGGATGGGACGTGGCCACGTTCTTTTAATGGAAAGAGCGAAACGTCCCCCACTTCCCCATAAAAGCAGAGGAAGCAGGAGCGGTTCCCCTCCTACGCTTTCATTGCTTCTTCTTCCATCTCCAGAGATTCCCCTTTGCGCTCCGCCTCCACACCTCCTCCGCCGTCTTCCGCATCCGCGGCGCCGCCGGACTCTTCGTCCCCCTTCCCTCGCCGCCTCCGCCATGGCCCCGAAGACCGAGAAGGCAAAGGCGGAGAAGACCAAGAAGGAGAAATCCGATCAGGCGGCGAGGCTTGCTCTTCTACGGAAGAGGAATGTCGTCTTCGCGCCAAGGCTCAGCGCGCGGGAGCTCTGGAACAAGTATTACTTGTTCTGGGCCAAGGAGACCAAGGCGCATCCTCGGACCAGAGCTTATCCCGCCGCCGCCAAGGACAATTACCCCGGCGGGTATTTCTTCTTCGCTGCTTTCTTCCACTGCGGCCTTTGTCCTCCCTTTTCTGAATTTTTCTGCGATATCATGCACACCTACGGCCTCCACCTTCTAGACTTCACCCCCAACGCCATCCTCACGATGGCGGTTTTCGCACATCTGTGCGAAAACTATATTGGGATCTATCCGAATGTAGCACTTTTTAGGCATTTCTTTACGCCTAGAGTAGAGGCTGGCGCTCCCCTCTCCGGAGGAATCTCCTGGGTCTTCCGCTTGAACAAGAAGGAATCCTACCTGCCCGGGGAGCTCCGCGGCAAGTGGGAGGAGTGGCGCGCGGACTGGTGCTCGGTAGTTGAGGACGAGCCGCAACCTTTCACTGCACCGCGCACAACAGCCATCGTGCGCGGCAGGGACTGGAGTGAGTTGGACTCGGACGACATCAAGCTCAACGTCGCCCTCATCAGAATTCTTCGTCTCCGGGTAGCAAAGTTGTCCGTCGGAGAAGTAGGAGCAGATTTCCTCCGCCGCCGCATTGCCCCTCTACAGGATAGGAAGAGGCCAGCATGGGAGTACGGCAACGCGGCAGACATAATGAGACTGCGCCCGGGGCTAAACTTCAACTTCACATCGCTGGAGCTGAAGGGGATGGTCCGGGAACTCTTTAAGCACGACCCGGCCCACCCAGAGTGGTTCAGGGCTCCCCGGGGAGTGGTGCCCCTCTGCAACAGCACGGCCCGGGATCCTCTTCGCACCATGATGCCCGCATGTGACTCGCATGGCGTGGACCGCACATGGATACCGCCCAAGGCAGCAGACATCATGAGCTTCTTCGACAACCTGGTGGAGGTGCCGAAGAACAAGGATGAGATCAAGGGGCTCACCCGGGACACCACCGACCAGGAGATTGCTTATATAGCTTCTCGGGTAGAAGAGGCCGCTGCAGCCGCAGCGGCAGGAGAGTTTGGCTTCACAGTTGAGGAGGCAGAGGCTGCGGATGCGTCCTGCCAAGCAGAGGAGGCGGAGATCCGCAGGCTGCTGCAGCTTCCTCCCGACGAGCTCGCCGGGGTCCCTTCTTTGAGGCACTCCGGGATCCCCGGAATCGTGACCGAGGCCGCGGCGAGAGGCGGCGTTGCCGGAGGAAATAGAGGCGCCGCAGGGAGCGGAGGCGCCGGAGGGAGAACGGCTGCAGGGCAGGGCGCTGGGCCCAGCAAGCCAGCCGAGGAGGAGGAGGAGGAGGAGGACGTCGGGGCCGACGAGGACTCCGACGGGTCTCTGGGGCTCTATGCCGACGACGTCTCCTCGTCATCGGAGACCTCCCCGCCTCGGGCAAGTCCCAAGCGGTCTCCGCTGAAACGTCTCCGCAAGGCGACGACGGGGACGAGGGCGCAGGCGCCCCGACAACAACCAACTCGCCGGGCGGCGCGAGCTACCCGGGGGAGTCAAGCTGCGACGGGGGCGCCCGGCGCACCAACCACGGCGGGGGCGACCCGCACACAGGCCACAGCGGGGGTGCCCCGCACACAGGCCACGGCGGAGGCGCCCCGCACGTCAGCGCCAAGCGGAGGAGGGTCTTCACAGAGCGGAGCAGCTGCTTCGCCTGCTCCCCGGGCCTCGGTGTCCACAGGGGCCGGGTCCTCGCAGCCCCCAGCCCTGGGGACCGCCAAGCGCCCGAGGGAGTCTTCGCCTCCTGCTCCTCGCGCGGACGCGCCTCAGGTGGCGTTCGACTTCTCCGCCCTGAGCGACGACGACGACGATGACGAGGAACAGGAGTAAGAACTTGAGATTTTGTATCTTCTTTAACTTTGTCTTGATTCTTGTTGATTCTAATCTTGCTTTTTGCTTTGATCTCAGGACCCTGGCCCAGCGAGTGGTGAAGAAGGCCAAGGTTCCCGTGGTCGAGGTCGCGGACGAATCGCCCGTTGCGGCGACTGGGGACGCACCGGAGACGAGCCTGCCGGACCCGAGCGCTGCTCCGAGGAGCAGCCCCCAGCGCAAGTTTGGTTTCAATCTTTCCGCTCGTCGGGCGCGCTTGAGGATCTTGTTTATACTAACATCTTGTTGTTCTTGTTGTTGTCTTGATTGTCTTGTGCAGAGGTGGAGCCGCAGCTACAGGAGCATCCGGAGGCCGCCCCCGAGGAGCCGCAGGCCCCGCCGTCCCCGCCAAGGACGAACTCTCCGGCGAGGGAGAGTGCTCCACCAAGGGCGGGTACTCCGCCAAGGGCGAGTACCCCGCCAAGGGCGAGCAGCCCGGCGAGGGTGGCCACCCCGCCAAGGGAGAGCTCCCCGGCGAGGGAGCCCGTCGTCGACGAAGTCCGTCAAGGTAAGTTTTGTAATCTTGTCTTCTTGGATTCGTCTTTTTTGGATATTTGCTTGAACTTCTTCTTCTTTTTCTTCTTCTTCTAGATCCTCCTCCCCCAGAATAGATGGAGACGGAAACCATCATCGTGGAGGAGGGCGCGCAGGGCGACGGCGGCAACGCCCCTGTCGCTGAGGACACGGCGGGAGCCGCCGAGCCGGCTGTGGAGGAGACTGCTCCGGCCGCAGACACAGCGGCCGGGGAGGGGGACGGCGGCCATACTGCCGGCCCGGAGGCGGCAGGAGCGTCGAGCGCTGCGCCGGCCGCCGACCCCTCCACCGAGAAGGAGCCGTCCGCTTACTATCTTGAGGCCCCCAACGGCATCTACATCCAGGTGCCGTGGGGATCTTCGTCGCGAGCCCCCGCGGAGGGAGAGGCCTTTGATGGGGAGGTCCTCGCCTCCGCGGGTCTAAAGGTTGTCGAGACGCCCGGCGGGAGCGACGAGCCCGAGGAGGAGAAGCTGCTCCACCGGCTCCTGGCCCTTTACCGGGCCAGGCAGGCGAAGCTCGCGTCTCGGGAGGCCCTCACCGCCAAGGCCGCCGCTGACATGGAGAAGCGCGCGGCGGAGCTCCGCGCCGCCAACCAGGCTGCCCTCCGCGACGTGGCGGAGGAGCGCGAGAGGCTCGCCGAGGAGTACCAGGAGTGGCTCTTGGAGAAGGCCGAGGCCGAGGAGCAGCAGCGTCTCGCCGGAGAAGAGCTGTCCCGGCGAGAAGGAGAGCTCACCCAACGGAAGGTCAACCTCGACTCTCACGAGGAAGACCTTGCCGCCCGGGAGCAGGCCCTTGGCGGAGAACTGAAGGAGGCGAGGGCCGCCGCCGCCACAGCAGAGACCGCCAAGAAAGACCTCGAGGCCAAAGTGGCGCAGCTGGAGGAGTCTCTTAAGGCGAGCACGGAGAGGGTCACCGCGCTCAACTCAGAGCGCGAGAAGGACGCCCACACCAATTCTGAACTCCAGGTGCGCCTCTCCAAGCAGGGCGACGAGCTGAAGGCCGCCAAGGATTCGATTGAGGATCTGGAGCTGAAGGTTTCCACGTTGAAGGACTCGCTTGATGCCATCCGGGACCGGGAAACCAAGCTGAAGGAAGAGCTCCGCAAGGAGCGAGGCTTGGTGGAGAGTGCCACCACTGCGGCTGAGAACTTCCACCGGACCGTCGAGGTATGGACCGATGACTTGGTGGCCTCTGCATCCAACATCGACCAGAAGCTGTTGGCGCTGAAGGTTGAGCATCTTATATACTCTCCGGATCCAAACCTCCCCCACAACGCCAAGCTCAGCCTCTTCTTCAGAGGGATCGGCCGGCTCTTGCAGATCTTCGGAAGAAGCTCCCCGCGCAACTGGCCGAGGAGTCGCGCCAGCTACGTGCGGGAACTTTGGAGCGCGTCTTGACGAAGATAGTATACCGCAATCCTGGTATAAACCTCGCCAACGTTCTCCGCAGCTTGCCGGCCGACGCGGATATGGAGGCGCTGAAGGCGCAGGTCGCCCACATTATCGCCAAAGTGAACAAGATCTCCAGGATTGAAGGCGACCGCGTAGACTAGGCCTCCTTTTCCTTTATCTCTTTTGTTGCTGCATAGTGCGCTATGAACTCATTAGTCATTGCGACAAGTTATCCCTTGTAAGATATTTATCTTATTTTTGATCAATTAGTGCAATGTTATCTCCCTTGTTTTGGTTCTTTACTTTGTATGCTTTTCACCCTACGCTTCCAGGGAGCTTTGTCGCGAGCGCTGAGTGCTGGACTCTGAGCCGCCTGCTGGCCAAGGTCTTACCGGCAAGTAACCTTGCCGCAGCTAGTCGCAACACACTTAGCTTGTTGAGTGAACTCGAAAACGAAACAAGGGCGCGACACTTGTCGCAGCTCACTTAAGTCGCTGAGTGTACTCGAAAACAAGATAAGGGTGCGGCTAGCCACGGGTAGGTTCCTCCGCGCACAGGTTTTCCATACAAAGTGTGGTTGTTCAAGGAAGATAACTAAAATTTAAAAATTTGAACTGCTCAAATTCTAATAACTTAGCTTTCATATATCGCTTGCTTCCCGGTAAGGCTTCTCTCTCTTGAACAGCACTTGGTTCATCTTCCATCTCCTTCCCCCCGGCAAACTTGTGCGCGAGGAACATTCCTTCTGCTTAAGAGGCAAGGAAAAAGAAGAGGGAAACAAGTATATGGCCTTTCGGCGTGCTAATGCTTACCGGATACGTATGTTGCACAAGAAATGCCAAATAACACGTGCAAATAGCCGAGAAAAGCATGGAAAAGGCAAATAGCGCAAAACACGAAAGCTTTACTGATGCACGGGGTCTGCGCCCGGCTTTGTACAAAGGGTTACATGCAACAGCGGCAAAGCTTGTACAAAAGGTGGTTGCCGGAGCGGATTACGGCAACCGCGCCTTATGGGTGAAACTTGCAAAGATGCTCTATGTTCCAGGAGTTGCTCACCGGTAAGCCTTCTTCGGTCTCAAGGCGGACAGCGCCGGGCCTTGTGACTTGTCTCACCCGATAAGGGCCTTCCCACTTCGGCGTCAACTTGTTGGAATTCTTGGTGGACTGAACACGCCGAAGAACAAGGTCGCCTTCCTCGAGACTCCTGGCCTTGACCTTGCGGCTATGGTAGCGACGCAAGGCCTGCTGGTATCGAGCAGCTCGTACAGCAGCCTAGAGACGTTCCTCCTCGAGGAGCAATGCATCATCTTGTCGCAGTTGCTCTTGCTCCAGCTCATCATAAGCGAGCACTCGAGGAGATCCGTATACGAGTTCCGTGGGGAGAACTGCCTCTGCCCCATAGACTAGGGCAAAGGGTGTCTGTCCGGTGGCTCGACTTGGTGTCGTCCTGATTGACCAAAGAGCTGCCGGTAGCTCCTCTATCCAGTTTCTTCCGCACTTACGCAGCCTGTCAAAGGTCCTTGTCTTGAGTCCGCGCAGCACTTCAGCATTGGCCCTCTCCGCTTGACCGTTGCTCCTCAGGTGAGCAACAGAAGCGAAACAGACCTTGGCGCCAAGGTCTTGGATGTACTGCATGAAGGTGCGACTAGTAAATTGTGTACCGTTGTCGGTGATGATCCTGTTAGGGATTCCGAAACGGCAAACAATTGACCTGAAGAACCTGACCGCTGACTGTGCTGTCACCTTTCTCACTGGTTCCACTTCTGGCCACTTTGTGAACTTGTCGATTGCGACGTACAAGTACTCAAAGCCCCCGACAGCACGAGGGAAGGGGCCGAGGATATCGAGCCCCCAGACCGAGAAGGGCCAGGACAAAGGGATCGTCTGGAGAGCTTGAGCTGGCTGATGAATTTGTTTTGCATGGAACTGGCACGCTTCACACTTGGTTACTAGTGCAGTTGCATCTTGGAGGGCTTCTTGCCAAAAGAACCCTTGCCGGAAAGCTTTCCCGGCAAGCGCCCTTGCGCCAATATGGTGGCCGCATATGCCTCCGTGTATTTCTGCCAACAGCTTCTGTCCATCTTCCCTGGAGATGCACTTCAACCTGACACCGTTGAGTCTTCTTCTGTACAGCTCGTTATCCACGAACTGGTACATACTTGACTGCCTGGTTATCTTCTCTATTTCTTCTGGGTCGTCGGGAAGTTCTCCAGTTTGCAGAAAACGGACGATCTGCTGCGCCCATGCCGGAGCCTGGGGCTCAACGGCAAGGACTAAAGGCATGAGGGCCGCTGCGGGGACCTCAGCTTCTACGGCAAGAACCTCTGGTTCTGCCGGAGCTAATGGTCCCCCGGCAAGCTCGTCGGGGTGAGGCTTGTCGGGAACACTTGCTTCAACTGCATAGATCCTCGGATCTGCAGGAGCAGACTGTTCCTCAGCGTTCTGATCGTTGATCTTGGGGACCTTGGCGGCGGCCTCGGGGAGATCCGCCGGCAAGTAGTCGCCAGAGACCAACTTTCTCTTCTTGGACTGCCCAATTGATGGTGTAACGGATGGCTGAGTTAGCTTGAGCAGGAAGGTCCCTGGTTCCACAGGTAACTTCATCGCAGCACACTTCGAAAGGCCATCTGCAATTCCATTCTGAGCTCTCGGGACGTGCTCCATTTGCAGACCTTCAAAGTGCTCTTCAAGCTTCCTCACTTCATCTACATAAGCTTCCATCAAAGGGCTCTGGTAACTCTTGTTAACTTGTCGGACCACCAACTGAGAATCTCCCCGCACAATCAGCTTCCTGATCCCAAGTTCGGCCGCAATCCTGAGGCCGGCAAGCAAGCCTTCATACTCCGCAGTATTGTTTGTCGCTTGCTCCCTGGGAAAGTGCATCTGGATAACATACTTGAGGTGTTCTCCAGTGGGCGCGATGAGTACCACGCCAGCACCGGCGCCTTGCAGCGAGAAGGCACCATCAAAGTACATTACCCATTCACTTGTCGCTTCTTGTACGGGTGCACTTGTTTCTGGAACTTCTTCATCGGGCGTCGGGGTCCATTCAGCTATGAATTCTGCCAAGGCTCGGCTCTGTATGGTTGAGGTACTTTCAAATTTGAGTCCAAAGCTTGATAATTCCAGTGCCCACTCAACGATCCTGCCTGTTGCTTCTGGATTGTGCAATATCCTCTTCAGCAAAAAGCGAGTGACCACTGTTATCTCATGTGCCTGGAAGTAATGGCGCAGCTTTCTCGAGGCCATGAGGAGGCCGAAAAGCAACTTTTGCACCCCGGAGTATCTTGATCTAGCCCCCTGCAAGAGGGAACTCACAAAATACACCGGGCGCTGTACCATCTTCTTCCGCACTTCTTCTTGTTCCTGCGCAGAGTTGTCCTTGTCGGGGCCAGAGCTTGTCGGAGCAGCCCCCTGCTTGTCGCTCGATTCGCTTGCCGGTGGTGCAGACTCCTCGTCGGCCTCCCTCTCCGCTACTAACGCAGCACTAACCACCTGGTTGGTTGCCGCTAGGTATAGCAGCAACTTCTCCTGTGGTCTAGGTGCGACAAGTATTGGAGTGGAGGATAGGTACCGTTTCAAGTCCTGCAGCGCTGCCTCCGCTTCCGGAGTCCATTTCATAGGGCCTGCCTTCTTCAAGATTTTGAAGAAAGGAAGGGCGCGCTCTGCAGACTTTGAAATGAACCTACTGAGGGCAGCCACACAACCTGCAAGTCTTCTGACATCCTTGACGCGCTTCGGGGCTTCAATCTGCTCGATGGCTTTAATCTTGTCGGGGTTGGCTTCAATCCCCCTCTGTGACACAAAGAACCCGAGAAGCTTGCCGGAGGGGACTCCAAAGACGCACTTCTCGGGGTTCAACTTAAGCTGTATCTTGCGCAGGTTCTGAAATGTCTCTTCCAAATCTTGGATCAAGGTATCTTTGCTCTTGCTCTTCACCACGATGTCATCCATGTAAGCTTCTACATTTCTGTGGATCTGTGGCTCGAAAGCAGTGTGCACTACCCTTGCAAATGTTGATCCTGCATTCTTCAGTCCAAATGGCATGCGTATGAAGCAATAAGTGCCACATGGAGTGATAAATGCAGTCTTCTCTTCATCTTCCTTGGCCATGAAAATCTGATGGTAACCTGAATATGCATCAAGGAAAGAGAGTAGCTCACATCCGGCAGTGGAGTCAACGATCTGGTCAATGCGCGGCAAGGGGAATGGATCCTTGGGACATGCTTTATTCACATCGGTGAAGTCTATACACAGTCTCCACTTCCCATTGGCCTTGCGCACGACGACTGGGTTTGCTAACCACGTCGGATGGATCACACCTCTAACTAGGCCTGCTGCCTCTAGCTTCTTGATTTCCTCAGCAATGAATTCTTGGCGCTCCACGGCTTGCTTCCTCACCTTCTGCTTGACGGGCCGCGCATGAGGACAAACAGCAAGCTTGTGCTCAATTACCTTCCTGGGAACACCGGGGATGTCAGATGGTTGCCAGGCAAACACATCGACATTCGCCCGCAGGAAGGCAACGAGCGCGCTTTCCTATTTGCTGTCAAGTGTGGCACTGATGGTGAAGGTACCACCAGTGCCGTCCTCCTTGGCGGACACCTTCTTGGTTGCCGGAGGAGCGGCCATCCCCTTCTTACACTTGCCGGTGGAGCTCGATGGAACGTCCTCGACGGCAGCGCAGCACTCCGAAGAGGCGCGGTTGCCGGAGTGGGCCCCAGAGCACTTGCCGGACTTGGTCTTGGTCTTCTTCCCCCCGGGAGCTTTAGCGGCAAGTGTATCCTTCTCTGCTGCGGCTGCTGCGTCCCGGTAGATCTTGTCGGCGCAGACAAGCGCATCTTTCTTGTCGCCATGGACAGTGATGACGCTTATCGGCCCCGGCATCTTGAGTACGTTGTAGGCGTAGTGGGAAGCTGCCATGAACTTGGCGAGGGCGGGACGGCCGAGTATCCCATTATACGGTAATGGGATATCGGCGACGTCGAATGTGATGCGCTCAGTTCTGAAGTTGAGCTCCCCGCCAAAGTTCACCGGCAAAGTTATCTTCCCCTTGGGCTTGCTCCTCCCCGGGTTGATTCCTTGGAAAGAACCGGTCTCTTCAAGCTCGCCATCTGGGATTTGGAGTTTCTTGATCACAGCAGAGGAGATCAAGTTCAGCCCGGCCCCGCCGTCAACCAACATTTTGGTGACCTTGAGGTTGCGGATGGTGGGTGAGACCAGCATCGGCAGGCACCCGACCGCAGTGGTGCGGTCAGGGTGATCCTCAAGATCAAAAATGATGGGCGTGCTGGACCATTTGAGGAGCCTGCGCGACTCCACGGGCGGCTCTGCTGCGTTCACTTCCCGCACCCACTGCTTGAGTTGGCGGTGGGAAGTGTGCAGAGAGGCGCCGCCGTCGACGCACAGGACCTCCGTGGCCTTCTGGAACTCCTGCTCGCTGTTATCCTCATCCTCCATGTCATCATCGTCGTCTTCTTCGTCCTTGTCGCGGCCCCGGGGAGGTCGGTCACCTTGCCGCTGCTTGGCCTTGCCGCGGCGTCCTCCCCGGCCATTGAATGGCCGCTTCTTGCTTGGTTCTCCTCCGCCACCTTGGGCCTTCTCCTTGTCGCGCCTCTCGTACTCAGCTTTCTGCTGCTCGATGAGGTACTCGACGCGTTTGCAGTTGGAGAGGTCGTGGCCCTTGGTGCGGTGGATCTTGCAGTATTGCTTGTCGGAGCCGTCCTGCTTGTCGGCTGCCGCTACAGGGGCAGGCTCCTTGCCGGAGCCGCCAGCCTGTGTTTGCTTGGCGGGAGCCTCCTTGCCGGACTTCTCGACGGCAAGCACTTCATTCTTGTTCTTTCTTCTGTTGTTCCGCCGCCGGCTCTTCTTTGCCGGGGCGGCGTCGTCGCTGTCGCTTCCCCCTGCGCCAGCATCCTCTCCGGGGAGTCTCCTCCCCTCTTCGGCGCGCGCGCACTTATCAGCTAGAGCATAGAGCTCGCTGACATCCCGTATCTTGGTCATGGCCATTTCTTCACGCATGCGGCGGTTACGCACGTTTTGGTGGAACGCGCTGATAACCGCGGTAGGGTGGACGTCGGGGATGTTGTGCTGCACACGACTGAAGCGTTGGATGTACTTGCGCAGGGGTTCTCCTTCCTTCTGGGCCAGAATGTGGAGATCACTCTCCTGGCCATGGGGTTTGTGGCCGCCCGTGAAGGCGCCAACAAATTGGTGGCAAAGGTCGGCCCAAGAAGAAATGGAGCCTTCCGGCAAGTGCATAAGCCAAGAACGGACGTTTGGCTTAAGCACTAGCGGGAAGTAGTTCGCCAGTATCTTCTCGTCGCGCCCCCCGGCAGCCTGCACCGCGATGGTGTAAATGCTGAGGAATTCCGAGGGGTGCGTCTTGCTGTTGTACTTCTCCGGTACGTCGGGCTTGAAGTTCTTCATGCTGGGCCACTGGACGCGCCGCAGCTCGCGGGTAAACGCAGGGCAACCTGCCGCGTACGGCAAGTCGCCTGGTTCACCGGGCGCGCGCGTGTCGACAGCGGCTCCAGCTCGCTGATCTGATTGTCGCCGAGCTTCTCGGCGGCGCTCGATCGTCGTTCGAGCGTCTTCTTGTCGCCGGTTGTCAAGGACCTGGCGCTGGTCCCGACGAGCCCGCGGATCCGACGACGCCGTGGAGTCGTCGTCGACGTTGATCCGGCGGGGCGGCGTCTTCTGCTTCCGCGGCGGGGAGTGCACGGTGGTTGCACCCCCGGCGGTCTTGTCGCCGTCGGCCTTCGTCTTCTCGACTTGCCGCGGCCGCGAGGTCGCCGGCTGCTGTGGAGAGTCGTTGTTGGCGAAGGCGATCAGGCTCTGAATGGTTGCCCTCCAGTCTTCGGCCTTGTCCGCCACTAGAGGGAAGTCGAGGAGCAGTTGCGCCCTTGCGAGCGCTTCTGCTGGAGAGGAGGGGAGCGGGGGCGAGCGGTGCGAGGAGCGGGATATGCTCGGACTCCTAACAGGGTTAGAAGGAGCAGGGTCCCGCCCCGGCGACCGTGCCTTGCTCGTGCCAGGACGATGGCCCGGAGCGTCCCGCGAGCCTCCGGTTTTCCCTTGGCCCAGCAAGCGGATGCCACCTCCTGTGGCATGGCGCTGTTGGGTTGTCGTTTGCTGAGATGGACGTGGCGCATCCACGGAGACCGAGGCTCGGTCGTTCGTCTTGTCCTTGGATTTGGTGGCGCCGCGAGTTTCCTCGCCGGCGACCACCCTTCCGACGGCGTCTCCCCCGCCCACTGTTGGCTCCGGTGGCGGCGGATGAGACGCAGACGGGCCTGCGACCTCCGAAACCTTCTTCTTCGGGGCCATGGCGCAGTTGTTGATGAAGCTGACGAATTTGGAGAGGTTGATGAAGAATACGCCCGCGTGAACGCCGGATCAGGTTCGCACAACCTCGACGCTCCCCTACCTGGCGCGCCAAAGATGTCGGGGGAAACTGTCCACCACGAGCACCTATGGGACCGGAGCCCCTTGTTCGTGCGGTAAGGGAGCGGAGGGAGCACAAAGAGCAGATCGTGGTGAGCACGCGGGCAGTTTACCCAGGTTCGGGCCGCGATGGACGCGTAAAACCCTACTCCTGCTTGATTGTATTGAGTGTTGGAGCTCGGGAGCTTGAAGAACTAGCTACACCGAGCGAATGAGTGATCTAGGTTCCGAACCCTTTCTACGTTGTGCATGGGCCTCCTTTTATAGCTGAAGGGGTCACCGACAGGTGTCAACGTAGGAGAAAGGGTAAAAATGTAATAGTGGTGGTAGTTGTAACAGTGCGGGAATAGTGGAGCAACAGTGCATGAACAATGGTCATCACCTACTTTGACAGTGGGGGACAAGAGCATTTAATGCCCGTCGCCGTCGACCCCAAAAGCGCCCGCCCTTGCGTCTCCGTTTGCCACGGTGATGGCTTTATCACCGTGGAGTGCCACCGTGTCCCCCAGGCTGCACAGCCATCCGCCACGCGTCCCTGGAGTGGCCCCAGGGCGACGCGTGGTTCGATGAGCTGGAGCGCGGGCACACAGCGTAACTCTCCCCGACAAGCACCTTGCCGGGGTCTTGACCTTGCCGGGCCCGGGAGCTTGTCGGGCTCTGAGGCTTGTCGCTCTCCGGGCCCTACCGGGGCGCACGTCGCGCCGAGGCATGTTTTCTGAAGTGTAATCTTCTGGCCTTCCTGGCAAGCTCCTCTTGCCAGGGTCTTGTGTTAGTGAGGTAATCTTGAGCCTGGGACAGCCTTCCCGACAAGCTCCACTTGCCGGGGTCTTGATCTTCTGTCTTGTATACTTTGTTTTTGAATGGTTTTATATGGAGCAGGAAGGTCTTCGGCAAACACGTGGTGAGCCCCGCCGCGGGAAGCTGCTACTGCCCGTGCACAAGTTGGGGTACTGAGGTACCCCTACCTTAGTACACCGACAGATTGTCTCAATTTCTTGTCTGTCAACCCCATACGACGGAAGTCTCATAATATAAGATGTTGATACTGCTGCCGCCATCCATGAGTACCTTTGTGAATTTGTAACCACCCACCTGTGGTGCCACCACTAGGGCTAACTGGCCCGGATTATCGACCCATGGCGGGTGATCCTCTCTGCTCCACACAATGGGTTGTTCCAACCAACGTAGAAAACGTGGCGTTGCCGGTTCAACTGTGTGTACTGCCCACTTCAGAATTTTTTGATCTCGTTTACACAAACTTGTGGTAAAAACGTGGTACTGCCCACTACTGAGCTCCTTCGGATTACTCTGATATCCGGATTGCTGCTGCTGCTGGCGCTGCTGATTGCCTTGGTTGTTGTAACCACCCTGACCATGCTGCTGGTTGCCTTGGTTGTTGTAACCACCCTGACCGTGCTGCTAGTTGCCTTGGTTGTAGTTATTGTTGCCACCATGATATCCTGATCCGGAGCCATTACCCTGGTAACCCGGACCCTGAAAGCCTGAACCCGAGCCACCGCCAGGGGGTCCGTGGTTATATCTGGCTTGCTTCATGGCCTCTAACATGATCCTGCAATCCTTCCATAAATGCTTAGACGGTTGTCCCGGCGTGTTGTGTTTAGGGCACGGATCATTTAACTGTTGATCTAGATTGATGGGTACTCCTTCGCTACGTGGAGGTGGCCTACCCTTGCGGCGCTGAAAGTTTCCTTGAACATTGGTATTGGCCACAAAATCAGAGCCGCCCTCTGCCTTCCGCTTACCATTAAAACTTGTTCCTGCCGGATTAGCTTGCGCCGGTTTACCGGCCTTGTTTGCTTTCCCAGACTTGTCTCCATATGCCTCTGGGTATTTAGTGTTATCAGAATCCCCATATTTCACCAAAGCGCTCATGAGTGTCCCCATGTCATTACAATCCCGCTTGAGCCGTCCCAACTTCAGCTTCAGAGACTCAAACCGGCAATTGTTTTCCAGTGTCACTATCACCGTACTAGGGTTGATGCTATTGGAAGAGTGCAGGATTTCTGATACTCGCCACACCCAGGTGCTCGTAGGCTCTTGCTCTCCTTGAACACATGCCGCTAAATCTACTACTAACATTGGCTGCTTGCACGTGTCTTTGAAATTTTTGATAAACTGGCGACGTAGCTCTCCCCATGATCCGATGGAGTTAGGTGGTAAGCCCTTTAACCATGTCTGGGTTGTGCCTTCCAGCATCATGGTGAAGTATTTGGCGCATGCCGCTTCATCCACATCTAGCATCTCCATAGCCATCTCATAGCTCTCAACCCACGCCTCTGCAGCCAGGTCTGCCGTGTAGTTGGGCACCTTGCGCGGACCTTTGAAATCTTTGGGTAATTTTATGCTTCGTAAAGCGGGGACAAGACATTGTACTCCAAAGGAACTCGCCGTGACTCCTGTTTCTGCTGTGGTTGGGTGAACCGACGTCATTTGACGGGTATCCTCGCGGGCGGTATGT
Organism: Secale cereale; assembly: GCA_902687465.1. Lineage (NCBI taxonomy): Eukaryota > Viridiplantae > Streptophyta > Magnoliopsida > Poales > Poaceae > Secale > Secale cereale. The sequence continues at coordinate 10,098,901 of LR738710.1, read as the reverse complement.
CTGGCCCGGTTTATCGCCTCCTGGGCGGGTGCTTCTGCTCCTGCCGGATTATCCTGCCTGTGACGGTGACGTGTCCGCTCGCTGCTAGACACTGCCGGTTCATCCCAATGCCTAGTGTAGCTCCGGCTGTGGCGGGGGGTTGAGTGAATCCTCTCCTTGTTGTAAGAGTACGCCTGCTGTTGTGTCAGTGCCATGTCCAGCAATTCCTTAGCCCGGCGCGCTTCCATCGCCACGGGGGACGTCCCCTCAATGGGTAAAGCGGCCAGTCGTGAAGCGGCGGCGACAATGTTGTCCAACGGGTTAGAATAATGGCTAGGGGGGTGGGGATGTGCGGCGTGGTCACAACTTGACGATTTCGCTCTGCGGCCGACGGTTGAACCGGCGCGCCAGTTCCGGGAGCTCCTTCCCGGTTTACTTCTAGGTTATTGCTGGCTCCCGCTCCTGGTGTGCCAAAGAGATTCATTGCCTCATAGACCGGCGGTAGACGAGTTTGCTGCCTTCTGTTCCTTACCTCCCGTGCAGAGGTCTGATCCACCCTGAGACGGAAAGCTTGGGAGTCTAGCTCTGCTTGCCTCGTAGCTATCATGGCTTTCTCTGCATCCAGATCCCGTTTAGCTTGCTCAATCCGGCCCTTCAGCTGAAGGATCTCCGCATCATGTTGCGCCTTGTTGGCAGGAGCTACTTCTGCTATAGCACGTGCTGTCAACTCCTCGACCAAGGTGGATAGAACGTTAGAGGGTGAGGGGGCTTGGCCGCTCGCCCCCGCACCCGCTATCTCTGTGATACGTCCCAAACGTATCCATAATTTTTGCTTGTGCCATGCTTGTTTTGCATCATTGTCTCATGATTCTATCAAAGTTTTCCATCTTTTTAAGCATTTATTGGACTAACTTACTAATGGCTGCAAAAGTGCACAATGTTCTTGTTTTACACTTTATTGTGTAGGAATTACTTGGAAATTGACAAAAACGCAAAAGGAGTCGTATTGGAGTAGGACTCTGATTTTCCTGAAATCTGTTTGAGAACGTTTTTAGAAGATGGTCACGTTCCGGCCCGAAGACGACGTTAAACGGAAAAAGCCTAGTTGCGAAAGTTGTGGGGAATTTCGAGAGGATGCTTCTGGATAAAAAATTCGTCCAAATCGGAGTCCGGACGGCCGAGAAAAGCCCGTTTTACTGAAGCCCAAAATCTGATGACGGGAATCCGAGAGTCTATATAAAGAGAGGAAACCTAGGTCACCAAGGGCCACGAATTTTCCTCCTCCCAGGCCGCCGTCTTGGATGAGAGGACCAGCACCATTGCAGCACCATCCACAAGGAAGAAGGGGGGCCAAGGAGCCGCTGCTCCCTAGGGCCGCCGCCGCCCCGAGGGCCGCCGCCGCCCCGGAGGGCTGCCGCCGGCCGCCTCCTCCTCTCCGGGCTGCACCTCTCCATCAACACCACCGTCAATCTCTTGCTCACCATGGGCATGTGTGAGTAGTCTTCTCCGGGGATAAGGGCTTGTACGTGTAGCTATGTGGTCAATTCTCTCTCCCATGATGTGATCTTCGTTGTGATCATAGGCTTTGTTAATCTAGGGTGATCCCATGATACTTCCCCTTCCTCTATGTATTGGATTGATGTACTCACTTGTCTTTATCTAGTATAATCCCCGAGACCAAGGTGACAGCGGTCTATTGAACATGGATTAGAAGAATATTTTCATGGGTGATTTCCTCTTTTGTGTGTTGATTGAAGATTGAGAGTCTCTTGGTGCTTGTCTTTGACTATCCTTGAGATATGTTGTGGTGATTGTGATACTCTCTTTGGATGGCCGCGGTGACATTGGGAAATCCATAGATTGAGAACTACGAACTTTGAGGTGTGCTTTTGCAGCCCTACATAATTCTCGTCCTCTCTTGACCACAAAGGAATGACCTTCGGGTGCGTCTCCATTGCATGTTTTATGGGAAATATCATGTGATTAGATTATGTAAATGTTGTTGGGAGTTGCCAAAGTATGAAGCCCAGGCCTTGTTTCCACCATTGCAATACCATTTGTGCTCACGTTTACCACATGTTTGCTTGCTGCCATTTTTATTTCAGATTTACAAATACATCTTTTGCCATCCATATCACTTGCCATTTAACATCTCTTCGCCGAACTAGTGCACCTATACATCTGACAAGTGTATTAGGTGTGTTGGGGACACAAGAGACTTCTTGTATCTTGATTGCAGGGTTGCTTGAAAGGGGTACGTTCAACCTCCACTTCCCTGAGTTCGATAAACCTTGGGTTACTCACTTAAGGGAAATTTGCTGCTGTCCTACAAACCTCTGCTCTTGGAGGCCCAACACTGTCTACAGGAATAGAAGCGTGTAGTAGACATCAAGCTATTTCTGGCACCGTTGCCGGGGAAGTGAGGTAAGTGAAGGTACCTTCTCTAGATCTTGCAATTAAATCTTTATGTTTCTTGTTTTTATTTCACTAATTTTGCTTAATGGAAAACAACAAAAATATGAGAGAGCTTTATAAGCTCTACCTTGAACTTGGACATGATGTGTTTGAAGAGAAAATTTAAAAACCTTTGGAACTTTATTATTTGCATAACAATCATGATGGTGGTGATGTTATTAGTATGTTTTTTGTAATATCAATATTGCTAATGACATGGAAAGCTCTAAGCTTGGGGATGACACGTTTGATGAACATGATATTTTTAGTCCCCCAACTTTTGAAGAGAAAATTTACTTTGATGATACTTTGCTTCCTATATATGATGATTACAATGATAAATGTGAGATTTTTAGTCAACCTATTATTGAGGATAAAATTTATTATGATTATGATATGCCTCCTAAATATGATGATTACCATGATGGTTATGATTGCTTTACTCTCACTATTCCTAATAAGAAAGATTTTGCTTATATGAAGAGTAATGATACTTTTATGCTTTTGGATCATGGAAATAATGCCTTATGTGATAGTTATATTGTTGAGTTCATCCATGATGCCACTGAAATTTATAATGAGAGAGGGAGACATAGTTCTAAATATCTTAATAATAAGAAGTTTCCTCTCTTTATGGTGAATATTTTGAAGTTATGCTTGTTTTGCCTTCCTATGCTAGTTGCTTTATGCTTCAATAATTTATTTTCTTACCAGATTCCCATGCATAGGAAGTATGTTAGACTTAAATATGTTTTATATATGCTTCATGATGCTCTCTTATATGCTTCAATTATTATCTTTGTGAGAGTTGCTTAAAAAAATCACTATGCCTAACTTAAAGGCATGAAACAAAAGTGGTTTTGGGAGACAACCCACCTTTATTTGCTTTCAGTTTTCTTTTGCTTTTTTGAGTCAAGGATGTTGTTGCTACTGTAATGACTCCTTTGTATCCTTTCTATTTCGTGTTTGTGCCAAGTTTAACCTCCGATTGCAAGAAAGTTCAAAAGTTGTGACGTGCTGTCCAGAAAACAGATTCTGTCCTTGGACAGAAAAATTCGAATAAAATCACCAGATCATCTTTTTGATCTGAATTATTTTTGACAGCGTGCTCTATACAATTGGCTTTCGGGCGTCTGTTCTGAGTTTTTTGATTTGAGTTGCAGAAGTGCCCCGAAAAAATTATTTACTACCTGCTGGTCTGTTTTTCATAGATTCTGTCCTGTTTTGCCTTTTCTTCGTTTTGCAAACCTTGAGCTTGCTTTTTCTTTGCAAAAATCTTTTGGCAATCTTGAGAAACAGTAGCTCTTCAAGATTATCTTTATTTCCAGTAGGGAAATATTATTTTATTGTGGGTACTAACCTCGCTAATCAGATTATGATGAGTTATGTATGAAGGGATTTTTCAAGTGTGCGAGGGAAGATGATAAAAGAAGATTCAGGAGGGACAAAAGCTCAAGCTTGGGGATGCCCAAGGCACCACCAAGAAATATTCAAGAAGTCCCAAGCATCTAAGCTTGGGGATGCCCAAGGCATCCACTTCTTCATTAACAATCACCAGGTTCTCCTCGTGTCACTATATTTTTATTCCTTTGCCCATTATGTGTTATTCTTGGAGCGTCTTTTTGTTTTGTTTTCAGTTTTGTTTTGTTTTCTTTGCTGGTCTTAAATAAGTTACATCTGATCATTCTTATTTGGGAGAGAGACACGCTCCGCTTTTTCATGAAACACTCATGTTCTTCACTTATATCTTTTTGAGTGTTTTAGCTACCTTGTTATATGCTTCTAGCTCTTGTTTTTCTTTCATATCATGTTCAGAGCTATTAGTTCTTTTATAGAAAGTACTCTCTTGATTCACTTATATCTATTTGGAGAGTTGATTGGTTTGAATTGCTAAATAATATGTTGGATCTGAAAAATGCCAAGTGTGGCCGTGGTGCAAAGAATAAAAAGCTTGCATAGTCTTGAAGATCATTGAGTAACTTGATCCCTATCAATTGTTTTGAGAAATTAAGTAGTGATGTCTAAACATGGAGATCATTTAATAAAGTCTTATTAGTGAAGAAATACCTTTGAAGTTTGCAATTGTTTAGTTTTTCACCATTGGTAGTTTTAAAGTTCTTGTTTTCTTTTTAGAAGTAAGATGGTTGACAAGGAAGACAATGTAGAAGTCTTATAATTATGCTGAAAGGATGTTATAATTCTCTTGTACCGGTTAACATGTGCTTGCTAAAAACTTGCTAAACCAAAAACTCTGTACTGAGCGGGAATGCTGCTCGTGCATCCAAATTCCATAGCCAAAATTTTGCCATATGTGTCCACCATACCTACCTATGCATGGTATTTAATAGCCATTCCAAGTAAATTTCTCATGTGCTACCTTTAAAACCTTCAAAATTTATCCTTATTTGTGTCTCTGTTTTAGCTCATGAGGAAGTGGTAGATAGTTCATTATTACTTGTGTTGGACAGAACGACCCCTGACGTGCATGAATAATGTGCATGTCCTTAATTTTGCAAAAAGAGCTGGCAAAAGGGTATGCCCAGCCCACTTTACATGTCATCAATATCAATATCAAAAACCTCCTTCACACATCGTACCTGAGAAATCAGACAAACTTTGGCTAGTGATAAACAAAGGAGAAAGGGGAGTGTTATCATTCCTCTATGGGAGCCGCTCTTAAGTTCTGTTTGGCATGAGTAGTAGTGCATTGTTTATTACAATTCGTTGACATAAGCATACATCTCTCAAAATTGCTTTTATATCTCTATGTTTTCAAAAATAAAAAGCTCTAGCACATGAGTAATCCCTGCTTCCCTCTGCGAAGGGCCTATCTTTTACTTTTAAATGTTGAGTCAGTTTTCCTATGTTCTAATCTTCTTCCTCCACCATAAGCAAGCATCTAGTGTTAACCCTGGGTTCAAGTTGATTATGTTCAAAATTTCTGCTTAGTTATATATAATCCTTGTGCACTGAACTTATCCATGAGATAAATATGTTGAAAAGTAGAAAGCATTGCTGAAACTTTATCTTCCTTTGTGTTGGCTAGAATGCTTTTGATGAGAGAACTCCTTTGGGGCTAACAGTTGTGCTAAACTTCATAGTTTCATGTCTTCAAATTTATTATTCATGAAAGAAATTTACTTAGATGATTTACTTGGTTATTCATTGTTTACTTGCTTCCAACGATAGACAATTGGTTTGGTTCACTTTATTTCAGTCCATATGCTTTACCTTATTACTTGATCAAGATTGTGTTAGTAGCATGTCACCTCAAAAATTATCTATGTTATCATTCTACCTACTCGAGGACGAGTAGGAATTAAGCTTGGGGATGTTGATACATCCCAAACGTATCCATAATTTTTGCTTGTGCCATGCTTGTTTTGCATCATTGTCTCATGATTCTATCAAAGTTTTCTATCTTTTTAAGCATTTATTGGACTAACTTACTAATGGTTGCAAAAGTGCACAATGTTCTTGTTTTACACTTTATTGTGTAGGAATTACTTGGAAATTGACAAAAACGCAAAAGGAGTCGTATTGGAGTAGGACTCTGACTTTCCTGAAATCTGTCTGAGAACGTTTTTATAAGATGGTCACGTTCCGGCCCGAAGACGACGTCAAACGGAAAAAGCCTAGCTGCGAAAGTTGTGGGGAATTTCGAGAGGATGCTTCTGGATATAAAATTCGTCCAAATCGGAGTCCGAACGGCCGAGAAAAGCCCGTTTTACTGAAGCCCAAAATCTGATGATGGGAATCCGAGAGTCTATATAAAGAGAGGAAACCTAGGTCACCAAGGGCCACAAATTTTCCTCCTCCCAGGCCGCCGTCTTGGAGGGGAGGACCAGCACCATTGCAGCACCATCCACAAGGAAGAAGGGGGGCCAAGGAGCCGCTGCCCCCTAGGGCCGCCACCGCCCAGAGGGCCGCCGCCGCCCCGGAGGGCTGCCGCCGGCCGCCTCCTCCTCTCCGGGCTGCACCTCTCCATCAACACCACCGCTAATCTCTTGCTCACCATGGCCATGTGTGAGTAGCCTTCTCCGGGGCTGAGGGCTTGTACGTGTAGCTATGTGGTCAATTCTCTCTCCCATGATGTGATCTTCGTTGTGATCATAGGCTTTGAATCTAGGGTGATCCCATGATACTTCCCCTTCCTCTATGTATTGGATTGATGTACTCACTTGTCTTTATCTAGTATAATCCTCGAGACCAAGGTGACAGCGGTCTATTGAACATGGATTAGAAGAATATTTTCATGGGTGATTTCCTCTTTTGTGTGTTGATTGAAGATTGAGAGTCTCTTGGTGCTTGTCTTTGACTATCCTTGAGATATGTTGTGGTGATTGTGGTACTCTCTTTGGATGGCCGCGGTGACATTGGGAAATCCATAGATTGAGAACTACGAACTTTGAGGTGTGCTTTTGTAGCCCTACATAATTCTCGTCCTCTCTTGACCACAAAGGAATGACCTCCGGGTGCGTCTCCATTGCATGTTTTATGGGAAATATCATGTGATTAGATTATGTAAATGTTGTTGGGAGTTGCCACTAGTGAAAGTATGAAGCCCAGGCCTTGTTTCCACCATTGCAATACCATTTGTGCTCACGTTTACCACATGTTTGCTTGCTGCCATTTTTATTTCAGATTTACAAATACATCTTTTGCCATCCATATCACTTGCCATTTAACATCTCTTCGCCGAACTAGTGCACCTATACATCTGACAAGTGTATTAGGTGTGTTGGGGACACAAGAGACTTCTTGTATCTTGATTGTAGGGTTGCTTGAAAGGGGTACGTTCAACCTCCACTTCCCTGAGTTCGATAAACCTTGGGTTACTCACTTAAGGGAAATTTGCTGCTGTCCTACAAACCTCTGCTCTTGGAGGCCCAACACTGTCTACAGGAATAGAAGCGTGTAGTAGACATCACTTTGTTGTGAACGCCCCGGTCACCGTGGGCTGCTACATAGACTGTGATCCGGCCATGAAGACAGCCACCCGGTTTGGCGGATCAAAGGGGTCCGGAATACTGTCACAATCGGATATCCCCTCGGATCGGCCGTCCTGCAACAGATACAAAGATTCGGTCTCCCCGGATGAAGATTCATCGTCAGAATAGACAACTGTCTCTCCACCAGAATCCGATCCGTCCTCGGCTTGGACTCCATGCACTGCTCCAACGAAGACACGCTTCACGGCGGGCTGAATCCGGGCCGATCTCGCACGCTGAGCCGGCTCGATGATGTTGGGGAAGATGTCCGGCTCAGGTCCTGATACGTCCAAAACGTATCTATAATTTCTGCTTGCTCCATGCTTCTTTTGTGTGATATTGCTATGATATTTATGCACTTCCATACACTTTTGATCATATTTGGACTAACCTATTAACTCAGTGCACCACAGTGCCAGTTCCTGTTTTCTGCTGTTTTTCTATTTCAGGTTTCCCCCATATTAAAAGTGCTCCAAAAATTCCGGGAATAATACAGGAAAAATCAGCGTACAGGAAGCTTCGCGAAGAACCAAAGCGGGGCCAGAGGGGAGCCAGGGGTGGCCCAGGCGGCCACCCGGCGCGGCCACACCCCTGGCCGCGCCAGGGGGGCGCCTGGGGCCCCGGCTCCGCCTCTGGTGACCCCCCTTCGCATATATATTCCTCGTGTCCCAAAACCCTCGAGGACAGAATCCTTTTCTCCAGAAGCAATTGCGATCTCCGCCGCCATCGCCACCAAGGTTCGGGGGACCAGAATTCCTGTGCCGGCATCTTGCCGGGACGGGGAAGTGCCCCCAGATTCATCTCCATCGACGTTGCTTCCTCCCTCCATGATGCGGGAGTAGTTCCTCCTCGGGGCCGAGGTTTCTACCAGTAGCTATGTGGTCAATTCTCTCTCCCATGATGTGATCTTCGTTGTGATCATAGGCTATGTTAATCTAGGGTGATCCCATAATGTTTCCCCTTCATCTATGTATTGAATTGATGTACTCACTTGTCTTTATCTAGTATAATCCCCGAGACCAAGGTGACAGCGGTCTATTGGACATGGATTAGAAGAATATTTTCATGAGTGATTTCCTCTTTTGTGTGTTGATTGAAGATTGAGAGTCTCTTGGTGCTTGTCTTTGACTATCCTGGAGATATGTTGTGGTGATTGTGGTACTCTCTTTGGATGGCCGTGGTGACATTGGGAAATCCATAGATTGAGAATTACGAACTTTGAGGTGTGCTTTTGTAGCCCTACATAATTCTCGTCCTCTCTTGACCACAAAGGAATGACCTCCGAGTTCGTCTCCATTGCATGTTTTATGGGAAATATCATGTGATTAGATTATGTTAATGTGATTGGGAGTTGCCACTAGTGAAAGTATGAAGCCTAGGCCTTGTTTCCACCATTGCAATACCATTTGTGCTCACGTTTACCACTTGTTTGCTTGCTGCACTTTTTATTACAGATTTATATTACTTTGCTTTGCCACTCCTATCATCCATATTTTACCATCTCTTCGCCGAACTAGTGCACCTATACAACTCCTAGTTGTATTAGGTGTGTTGGGGACACAAGAGACTTCTTGTATCTTAGTTGCAGGGTTGCTTGAGAGAGACCATCTTCATCCTCTACTTCCCTGAGTTCGATAAACCTTAGGTCATCCACTTGAGGGAAATTGCTACTGTCCTACAAACCTCTGCGCTTGGAGGCCCAACATAGTCTACAAGAATAGAAGCGTGTGTAGACATCAAGCTATTTCTGGCGCCGTTGCCGGGGAAGTAAGTGTTTGAAGGTATATCTTTAGATCTTGCAATTAAATCTTTTCGTTTCTTGTTTTTAGTTTCACTAGTTATGTTTATGGAAAACCGCACTCTTAGTTCGCTGCTTGGGGAAGGCCGCTTTACCACACCCGTGGTAGAGAAGTCTCCTCCACCTACTGAATGTATCCCGTTCCAAATACCACTTGGGATAATTGAAATAATTAGGAATGATTGTTATGATGGGACAGTCAATCCTAGTATTCATTTGTTGAAACTTACAGAACTTTGTGAGTTATTTAAGATTTCAGGTTTGACAAGAGATGGAGTCATGAGGAAATTATTTGCCTTGTCACTGAAAGGAAAAGCATTGGAATGGTATAGGCTACTAGATGACTCTCACCTGCTGGATTGGGAAGAGATCCAGTCTCTCTTTTACTCCAAGTTTTATCCTCTTCATGAAGTTCATGAGAATAGGAATTATGTTTATAATTTCTATCCTCATGACGGAGAGAGCATAGCTCAAGCTTGGGGGAGACTGAAAACGTTAATGCTAAAATGTCCTAACCATGGGCTCCCCAAAGATATGATTATTACTAATTTCTATGCGAGGCTCTCTCGACAGGATAAAGATTTGCTCGATGCTTCCTCTATGGGTTCTCTCACAAACGAAAAGATTGATGCTAAATGGGAACTCCTTGAAAGAATTCAACGCAACACTGAAGATTGGGAGATCGACAAAGGTAAAGAGTCAGGTATAATTTATGAGTATGATTGCATTAAGTCCTTTGTTGAAACTATAAGTTTTAATAAGTTTAGTGCTAAGTTTGGGCTTGATTCTCAACTCCTTGTTGATTTCCTCAAATCTTTTGCTTCACATCTTAATATGCCTAAGGAGGATTGGATCAAGCATCATGAACCTTTTAAAGAGATTTGCAAAGAAAATGAAATTGTTCTTGATGATTGCAACATGCATGATCCAATTCCTAAAAATGAAGTTTTATATAAGCATGTTAATTTTTGTGGAGTGGATAGACCTTGTGAAAGGCCTATGATTGAAGAAGAGAAGTATTGTAAGCGACATAAGCATGAAAGAACAATCACTTGGGTCAAAGATTTAAATGAAATTGCTAGAGAATTGTGTGACCTTTATCCTTTTACTTGTGAACTTTGCTGTATAGAGGGTCACTTTAATTTTCAATGCATGCACTTTCAAAACATAAGTGTTAACCAGTTGTGTGATAACATAATCACCCCTGATCTTTATGATGAGCTTATGTTATTTTTGATGTGTGAAGAGTTATCAGAAAAGACTTCTTGGCTAGATGTTAATGCCATAGGAATAAAAAACACTTTGCAAAATTGCCATCTCTATTGTGTTGTTAATTGCCATAAAAATGATTACATAAGTAAGATTAGAAACGAGGGAACTTTACCAAAGTATAAAAATGTCTCTTATATTTCTGCTAATAAAAAGGAGAGTTTCTCCCAAGTTTCCCCTATTGTTTCTAATGATAAACCAGGATATGTGGAGAAGCTTCATCTCCAACCACTCCCTCCTAAGGTGAAGAAGAAGAAAAAGAAGAGGAGGAGGAAGAGGAGCAAGAAGGAAGAAGAATGGGTATCAACCTGGCCTGAGCATATTCCTCCCATCAACTTTTATCCTAACGGTTGTAAGTTTAAAGAACAAGGTGAAGTTTATTGCCTTAATTATCATCTTGATGATACGTCCGTAGGTACTATTGAAGATGATTTTGATTATGATATGCATGTTACTTATTGTGATTGGGAAAATGATGATAATGCTACTTATGATCTTGAAAATCTTTTTGGTACCAACTCTGAAAGTGATGATATGGAAAGCTCTAAGCTTGGGGATGATAGGATTGCAAATCCTTTACCCACTAGTGATGTGATAATTGATAATTCTTTTGCTAGTAAGAATAAAGACAACATGTTTACAAATATAGTTGCTAGCAATGATAATGCTCTTCTCTACTATGATGATGTTATAACTCCAATCTATAGCGATTATAAAGTTACCTATGACATAAGGAGAAATTATCCTTATGAAACTTGTCATAATCATGGAGGGAATTACTCCCTTGTTGAACACCATCTTCCTAATACACAATTAATCTATAGTGTTCAAGTTGTTTATGATAGTCCTACTCCCACTATTACCAATGAGAAAGATTATGCTTATGTGGAGAGTAAGAGTACCTTTTTGCATGTGGATCATGGTAACAATGCTTTATGTGATGCTTATATTGTTGAGTTTATTCGTGATCCCATTGAAAATTATTATGAGAAGGGAACATATGCTTATAGATATTTCAATAATATCAAGTTCCCTCTCTTTATGTTGAAGGTTTTGAAGTTGCACTTGTTTTGTCTTCCTATGCTTATTGCTTTGTGCTTCAATGAATTATTCTATTGCAATATTCCTATGCATAGGAAGCATGTTAGGCTTAAATGTGTTTGGTATTTGCTTCTTGATGCTCTCTTTGTTCTTCAACTCTTATTCCTACGAGAGCATCATTAAAGTCTTAAGCCTATCTTTATGGCTATAAAGAAAGAGCTCTAGGGAGACAACCCTTGTTATCTTTGCTTTCAGTTGTTCTTTCAGTTTTTAGTGGTCTTGATGTTTGTTACTACTGTAGCAACATCATTGTATCTTTATTTTTCAGCTTTGTGCCAATTTTAGCCTCTGATTGCAAGAAAGTTCAAAAGTTGTGACATGCTGTCCAGAAAATAGATACTGTCCTTGGACAGAAAAATTCGTATAAATCACCAGATCATCTTTTTGATCTGAATTTTTTTGACAGCGTGCTCTATACAATTGGCTTTCGGGCATCTGTTCTGAGTTTTTTGATTTGAGTTGCAGAAGTGCCCCGAAAAAATTATTTACTACCTGCTGGTCTGTTTTTCACAGATTCTGTCCTGTTTTGCCTTTTCTTCGTTTTGCAAACCTTGAGCTTGCTTTTTCTTTGCAAAAACCTTTTGGCAATCTTGAGAAACAATAGCTCTTCAAGATTATCTTTATTTCCAGCAGGGAAAAGTTATTTTATTGTGGGTACTAACCTCGCTAATCAGATTATGATGAGTTATGTATGAAGGGAGTTTTCAAGTGTACGAGGAAGATGATAAAAGAAGATTCAGGAGGGTCAAACGCTCAAGCTTGGGGATGCCCCCGTGCACCCCCAAGAAATATTCAAGAAGACTCAAGCGTATAAGCTTGGGGATGCCCCCATCCAGCCCCTTCTTCATCAACAATTATTAGTTCGTCTTTCGTTCCACTATAATTATCACTTCATGTGTTATGTGCTATGCTTGGAGCGTCTCGCTCTTAGTTTCCTTTAGCTTTGCTTGCTGTTCATAACAAGTTAGAACCCAGCTTTCTTTGTGTGGGAGAGAAACACGCTCCACTTCAACCTAGAACACAACATAGGATTTTCATACTTATCTTTGCTGTGTGTGTTCTTTGTCTTTCCATAGCTGCTGTCATGTTTAGCTCTTAGTTTTCATGCTTTTCTTTTTAAAGAGCTTTTGTTTAGTTGGTTGCTGAACTCTCTGGAGTTTTCATGTTTATCTTTTTAAGAGAGTTTGCATGTTGCACTGAGTTGTGTGTCTTAACTTAAAGTAGGTAACTGAGGTTGCTATTTAATTTTAGTAGTAACTTGCAATAGTTTTGAGGTATTGCCATGAGTAATGTCTGAACTTTTGGTGTCAAGAGCTTTAGCCTATTAGTGATAGATGTCGTATTTTGGGCAATCCGTGTTTATTTTCGAAAACCTACAAATAGTTGAGAACTTTAGCTACTAAATGGATCACTAATCTTTGGAGGGATCGAATATTAGAGTACACTCACGTACCATGAGTCGAGGATGCGCAAAGATAACCAAACCCCCATACACTCCTCCTCGGGGTACTTGTCTCTTTGTGAACCTCCTAATTAGATTGAGAGTTACCGATAATAAGTGCATGAGTTCTTCGGACTAATGTGAGTATTCGAAGGTTGACACTTCCACCTAGCCATATTTTTCTAGCCTCTTCGGTACTGTGCATTGCCCTTTCTCACCTCGAGAGTTGGCGCATACTTCGCCGGTGCATCCAAATCCTTGGCACGATACGCTCTGTCATCATAAGACTCATTATATCCTTCCTCAAAACAGCCACCATACCTACCTATCAAGGCATTTCCATAGCCTTTCCGAGATACATTGCCATGCAACATCCATCTTCTCATGACTTGATCTTCATGTCATACATGCTTTTTGCTTGATCGATGAGCCGCATGCTAGTTGGGCCTTGCCCTAATCATTGCTACATGACGCGCTAGTATCATTGCATATCCTGCTACACTGGCAGAGGCATACATTTGCATACATCATGATAGTTTCATTTTCTTTATGTTGAGTACTTTTGTAAAGTGTGAAAGATCTTCTATACTTCTTGTAATAAATAGAGTGTTGCCCCTAAAGTGAGGAAAAGATCCCAAAGAGGACAAAATCAAAAGATCCTAAAGAGGACAAATGAGAGTTAAATAGAAAGAGCCATTGAGGCCACAAAAAAATAAAAAAAAGAGAAAAAAGAGAAAAAGAAATAAAAAAAGAGAAGGGGGCACACTACTATTCCTTTTGAGAGATCCACACTCGTACTCCATCTTATACCTTGTACTCCATAGAGATTATCATGCATATAGCTATGTGGGGACCTTCACACTATAGAACTTGGCTTGTATATTCCAATGATGAGCCTCCTCAAAAGAGCTCTAGGTCTTCTTGAGCAAGCAGGTTGGATGCACCCCCACTAGTTCCATTGGAGAGCTTACCTTAGCTCATATGTGCATCCGTTGCATGGCAATCCCTACTCCTCAAATCATATCTATCATTTGGCTTTCTCTCGCCTATGATTGTCCTTATTGATGTGAGCCTTTCGCACCTTTTTTGTCTTCCCCCTTTATCATTTTTCTCTCTTTGCCATCCTAAGTGTTAACTTTCTTGCTTACGCTCATCCATTGCATGAGTGCTCAAAATATCGAAAGGGAGTGGATCATTTTGACTTGTACCTGACTGGTGGTCTGGGGATGAGTCAAGATAAGATTCCAAAGAAGACCAAGTGTGAAACTTTAGTAGATTAAGTTCTCAACAATACAAAAACTATGTTTTACTCTCTCGTATATCCCTATCCCCTTTCTTGCACGCAAACACCATTTGGAGACATTCGAGTCACGGACAGCGAGAGCTCTTGCACCTTTATGTTCTTATGTTGCTTGTTACAATGCTAATATAGACTCTTGCTTGTTATGACTTGAATTGAATTACATGCCTTGATTGCTTTACTTAAAAGTTCTTATATGGTGATAGCATGTCACCACAGAAATTATGCTTGTTATCATTTACCTACTCGAGGACGAGCAGGAATTAAGCTTGGGGATGTTGATACGTCCAAAACGTATCTATAATTTCTGCTTGCTCCATGCTTCTTTTGTGTGATATTGCTATGATATTTATGCACTTCCATACACTTTTGATCATATTAGGACTAACCTATTAACTCAGTGCACCACAGTGCCAGTTCCTGTTTTCTGCTGTTTTTCTATTTCAGGTTTCCCCCATATTAAAAGTGCTCCAAAAATTTCGGGAAAAATACAGGAAAAATAAGCGTACAGGAAGCTTCGCGAAGAACCAAAGCGGGGCCAGAGGGGAGCCAGGGGTGGCCCAGGCGGCCACCCGGCGCGGCCACACCCCTGGCCGCGCCAGGGGGCGCCTGGGGCCCCGGCTCCGCCTCTGGTGACCCCCCTTCGCATATATATTCCTCGCGTCCCGAAACCCTCGAGGACAGAACCCTTTTCTCCAGAAGAAATTCCGATCTCCGCCGCCATCGCCACCAAGTTTCGGGGGACCAGAATTCCTGTGCCGGCATCCTGCCGGGACGGGGAAGTGCCCCCGGATTCATCTCCATCGACGTTGCTTCCTCCCTCCATGATGCGGGAGTAGTTCCTCCTCGGGGCCGAGGTTTCTACCAGTAGCTATGTGGTCAATTCTCTCTCCCATGATGTGATCTTCGTTGTGATCATAGGCTATGTTAATCTAGGGTGATCCCATGATGTTTCCCCTTCCTCTATGTATTGAATTGATGTACTCACTTGTCTTTATCTAGTATAATCCCCGAGACCAAGGTGACAGCGGTCTATTGGACATGGATTAGAAGAATATTTTCATGAGTGATTTCCTCTTTTGTGTGTTGATTGAAGATTGAGAGTCTCTTGGTGCTTGTCTTTGACTATCCTGGAGATATGTTGTGGTGATTGTGGTACTCTCTTTGGATGGCCGTGGTGACATTGGGAAATCCGTAGATTGAGAATTACGAACTTTGAGGTGTGCTTTTGTAGCCCTACATAATTCTCGTCCTCTCTTGACCACAAAGGAATGACCTCCGAGTGCGTCTCCATTGCATGTTTTATGGGAAATATCATGTGATTAGATTATGTTAATGTGATTGGGAGTTGCCACTAGTGAAAGTATGAAGCCTAGGCCTTGTTTCCACCATTTCAATACCATTTGTGCTCACGTTTACCACTTGTTTGCTTGCTGCACTTTTTATTACAGATTTATATTACTTTGCTTTGCCACTCCTATCATCCATATTTTACCATCTCTTCGCTGAACTAGTGCACCTATACAACTCCTAGTTGTATTAGGTGTGTTGGGGACACAAGAGACTTCTTGTATCTTAGTTGCAGGGTTGCTTGAGAGAGACCATCTTCAACCTCTACTTCCCTGAGTTCGATAAACCTTAGGTCATCCACTTGAGGGAAATTGCTACTGTCCTACAAACCTCTGCGCTTGGAGGCCCAACATAGTCTACAAGAATAGAAGCGTGTGTCTTCGATTCGGATTGGTATATTATCTTTAATTTATAACTAATTGTTTTAGTGTTTATGATAGTTATGCTGACCAACCTGACATGCATAGATGTTTTATTATGTCTAGGAGGTAGTTGAACCGGAAATTCCAACCGACCCTCTTGTAGAGAGGTTAAATTTAGTTGAAGAGGAAAACATTTCCTTAAAGAAAAAATTGGAAAAAATGGAGGAGGAGAAGATGGAATTGGAGTTGCATGTTGCGGAAGTCATCGATGATCACAAGTTCAAGATGGACCCTATTGTCGAGAGGTTAAATTTAGTTGAAGAAGAAAACAAATTCTTGAAGGAAAAAATAAAAAAAAATTGTGGACGAGAAGATGATATTGGAGTTGCATGTTGCGGATGTCGTCGATGATCACAAGATCAAGATGGATGCAATGCGGTTGAAGATTAAAAAGATTATAAAATATGCCATTCATATCGAGGCTTGGTATCATTATGCCGTTGGATGAATTGTTACCTTGGTTGCGATTATGATCGCATTTGTTTTCGCACTGAAAAGTTTTACATAGTTTCGATGTGTATGGAGAGCTATATGTTGTTAGATGAGAACTATATATGTATGCACTTTGGTTTTAATGTGATGATGAACTTTTATCCATTTGGTCACTTAATTATCTATTTATGATGTTCTGTAATGGTTTTTGACACACTTAATTATATATAATGCACGTAGATGAACCGGCAATGGATGTATGGTGACAGACACACCTCCGAGTACATTAAGGGCGTGCATGAGTTTCTAAATGCGGCCGAGGCAAACAAGCAGAATGGTTTTATGTGTTGTCCATGCACTAAATGTGTGAATACGATGTCTTACTCTAACCAAAAAATCCTTCACTCCCACCTGCTTTACAAGGGTTTCATGCCACACTATAATGTTTGGACGAGGCACGGAGAAATAGGGGTTATGATGGAAGACGACGAAGAAGAAGAGTACGATGACAACTATGTGCCCGCTGAATACGGTGATGCTGCAATGGGGGGAGCTGGTGAAGATCAAGAGGAACCAGACGATGTGCCCAATGATGCTGCAACGGGTGAAGCCGCTGAAGATCAAGAGGAACCAAATGATGATCTCCGCCGGGTCATTGTCGATGCAAGGACACAATGCGAAAGTCAAAAGGAGAAGCTGAAGTTCGATCGCATGTTAGAGGATCACAAAGAAGGGTTGTACCCCAATTGCGAAGATGGCAACACAAAGCTCGGTACCGTACTGGAATTGCTGCAGTGGAAGGCAGAGAATGCTGTGGCTGACAAAGGATTTGAGAAGCTACTGAAAATATTGAAGAAGAAGCTTCCGAAGGATAACGAATTGCCCGACAGTACATACGCAGCAAAGAAGGTCGTATGCCCTCTAGGATTGGAGGTGCAGAAGATACATGCATGCCCTAATGACTGCATCCTCTACCGCGGTGCATACAAGGATCTGAACGCATGCCTGGTATGCGGTGCATTGCGGTATAAGATCAGACGAGATGACCCTGGTGATGTTGATGGCGAGCCCGCCAGGAAGAGGGTTCCTGCGAAGGTGATGTGGTATGCTCCTATAATACCACGGTTGAAACGTTTGTTTAGAAACAGAGAGCATGCCAAGTTGATGCGATGGCACAGTGAGGACCGTAAGAAAGCGAGAAGTTGAGAGCACCCGCTGACGGGTCGCAGTGGAGAAAAATCGAGAGAAAGTACTGGGAGGAGTTTGCAAAGGACGCAAGGAACGTATGGTTTGCTTTAAGTGCGGATGGCATTAATACTTTCGGGGAGCAGAGCAGCAATCACAGCACCTGGCCCGTGACTCTATGTATGTATAACCTTCCTCCTTGGATGTGCATGAAGCGGAAGTTCATTATGATGCCAGTTCTCATCCAAGGCCCTAAGCAACCCGGCAACGACATTGATGTGTACCTAAGGCCATTAGTTGAAGAACTTTTACAGCTGTGGAATGGAAACGGTGTACGTGCGTGGGATGAGCACAGACAGGAGGAATTTGACCTAAAGGCGTTGCTGTTCGTGACCATCAATGATTGGCCCGCTCTCAGTAACCTTTCAGGACAGACAAACAAAGGATACCACGCATGCACGCACTGTTTAGATGACACTGGAAGTATATACCTGGACAAGTGCAGGAAGAATGTGTACCTGGGCCATCGTCGATTTCTTCCGACCAACCATCAACGTCGAAAGAAAGGCAAGCATTTCAAAGGCGAGGCAGATCACCGGAAGAAGCCCGCCATGCATACCGGTGATCACGTACTTGCTATGGTCAATGATTTACACATAATCTTTGGAAAGGGCCCCGGCGCACTAGCTGTTCCGAATGACGCTGAGGGACACGCACCCATGTGGAAGAAGAAATCTATATTTTGGGACCTACCCTACTGGAAAGACCTAGAGGTCCGCTCTTCAATCGACGTGATGCACGTGACGAAGAACCTTTGCGTGAACCTGCTAGGCTTCTTGGGCGTGTATGGAAAGACAAAAGATACAGCTGAGGTACGGGAGGACCTGCAACGTTTGCACGAAAAAGACGGCATCCCTCCGAAGCAGTATGAAGGTCCTGCCAGCTATGCTCTTACGAAAGAAGAGAAAGAAATCTTCTTTGAATGCCTGCTCAGTATGAAGGTCCCGACTGGCTTCTCGTCGAATATAAAGGGAATAATAAATATGGCAGAGAAAAAGTTCCAGAACCTAAAGTCTCATGACTGCCATGTGATCATGACGCAACTGCTTCCGGTTGCATTGAGGGGGCTTCTACCGGAAAACGTCCGATTAGCCATTGTGAAGCTATGTGCATTCCTCAATGCAATCTCTCAGAAGGTGATCGATCCAGAAATCGTACCAAGGCTAAGGAGTGATGTGGCGCAATGTCTTGTCAGTTTCGAGCTTGTGTTCCCACCATCCTTCTTCAATATCATGACACACGTCCTAGTTCATCTAGTCGACGAGATTGTCATTCTGGGGCCCATATTTCTACACAATATGTTCCCCTTTGAGAGGTTCATGGGAGTCCTAAAGAAATATGTCCGTAACCGCGCCAGGCCAGAAGGAAGCATCTCCATGGGCCATCAAACAGAGGATGTCATCGGGTTTTGTGTTGACTTCATTCCTGGCCTTAATAAGATAGGTCTCCCTAAATCGCGGTACGAGGGGAGACTGACTGGAAAAGGTGATGGGCCTCTAACCCCTCGTTGGTTACCCCAAGTGGAAGGTGTGAGATGCAGTGTTGTGGAAGTTTTTCCCTTAGCAAAGATGCCAAGGATCGAATCCCCAGACACTCCTAGGTTCAACAAGTAGGTGTCAACTGCTAACGGCGCCAGATATTAGCAATCAACATGGACCTGCACACAGATACAAATAACTTTGCTCCCAACGAGTACAGAGAGGTTGTCAATCCCTCCGGCCTTGTAGTTCACAAAGGATTAAACGCAAATGATAGTAGTGATAGATAATGTTTGCAATAGTAAGTAAAAGCAAAAAGTAAATAGCGAATGTGATCAATGATGGTAATATGGACCGGAGTCTCATGATGTTCACTAGTGATGTCTCTCTCCCAAAAGACGATAAAACAGCTATGTGAGGTAAACGAATTACAACTGGGCAACTGACAGGACCACGAACACAAACCAATGCTGACTACATTGCAAGAAAGGTTGAGGTTCAAAGCATGGGTAGTACGCCAAAGTAAGTAGACCGAAATCCATCAATATCTACTACTAATCATCCACCTTGAGATATCTATCCAGAACATCTCGCTGGTATTAAGTTGCGAGTCCCACCCATAGTGTAAACTCAATGCAACAGACAACTGCATTAAAAGAACTTTGCGTAAAGTAAACAATCCTTGCACCCGCGGGCACAAGTACCGTTGTTTTCCCCCTTGTGGCAACAACACATCCCCTAGACTCATGTTTCTGTCACTCAAGCTAGTCATCGAGGGGCATGAACCCACAATCAAGCATAACGTTCCCTCTTGGAGTCACTACGTATTACTTGGCCAAAGCAATAAATAACAACGGAGAACATGCAAGAATTACTTACGAACATAAATATAAAAGAGGTAGATCAAATATATTACTCAAACACAATCTGAACATAATCTCATAATCCATCGGATCCCAGCAAACTCATCATAGCAACAGCATAAGGATTACATATGTGCCTCGATCATGTAGGGCAGCTCACGAGGACTAATTAGTGAAGCACAAGAACGGGAGGAGAACATCACATAGCTACTGGTCATGGACTCATGGTCCAAGGGAGACTACTCACAACTCATCCGGGAGGCGTCCATGGTGGTGGAGAGGCTCCCGATGGTGATCCTCCCCTCCGGCAGGGTGCCGGGAAGAGTTCTCCTGGTGCTCCCGATCTTGGAAGTGGCGGCGGCAGCGGAACAGAGATGAGATCGCGAAAAAGAGTTCCCGTCTCGAGGGTTTCGAAGGACGCTCTAAATATATGCCGAAGGGGGGCACCAGACGGGGCTCGGGGGGCCCAGGCGCCCCCGGCGCGGCCCAGGGGGGGGGGCGCCGCCAGGGCGCCTGGAGCCCTGGTGCCCCCCCGGCTGTCCTTCGGGCGCACGGTAGGTTCTGGAACGCTGATTTTTTATATAATTTTTCTGGATTTTTCCTGGCAGTTCTCGTAACGTGAAAACCTGAAATACAAAAACAGCCGAAAACAGAAACTGGCACCGGGGTGCACTGGATTAGTAGGTTAGTCCAAATATGATCAAAAGTGTATGGAAGTGTATAAATATCATAGCAATATCACCCAAAAGTGGCATGGAGCAAGCAGAAATTATAGATACGTTTTGGACGTATCAACATCCCCAAGCTTAATTCCTGCTCGTCCTCGAGTAGGTAAATGATAACAAGAATAATTTCTGTGGTGACATGCTATTAACCATATAGGACTTTTTATAGTCATATGACAAAAGCTTACTGAGACAATGAATCTAAAGTAATTGAGTTCCCTCATGAGAAAATCACAAAGGACTAAAAGTTTTACAATATGAAACTGAAACATCAAAAATATTTACAATGAACATGATGTGCAAATATGGTAAAGTGATATCTAGCTTGCCCCCTTTAGTGAAGCAAAACATAAATGCAGGGGCACCTTCAAGGTTTAAGTGATGACTAGATACAATGATTTCAAAATAAACGATATCACAATCATGCAAAAGACAATGCTACTTTGGGATAATGCACATTACACTTAGAATGACAATCATGCTCTCAGTAGTTGGTGCTTGAAGAAAAAAGGTGGAGACTCAAAAAGTAAAAGAATGGTTATGTGCTAGAGCTTTTTTTTATTTTGAAAACATAGAAGCAATTTTGTCAACGGTAGTAGTACTTCATATGTGTCATGCATAAGACATCCTATAAGTTGCAAGCCTCATGCATCGAATACCAATAGTGCTCGCACCTTGTCCTAATTAGCTCGGATTTCCATGGGTTATCATTGCATTACATATGTTTCAACCAAGTGTCACAAAGGGGTACCTCTATGCCACCTGTACAAAGGTCCAAGGAGATAAATCGCATTTGATTTCTCGTTTTTGATAGATCTCAACTTGAGGACATCCATACCGAGACAACATAGAAAATAGATGATGGACTCCTCTTTAATGCATAAGCTTATTCTCATAAGAGATTGAGGATTAATGTCCAAGCTAAAACTTCCACCATGATACATGGCTTTGGTTGGCGGCCCAATGTTCTTCTCTAACAATATGCATACTCAATCAACCCATGGAAAATCACCCTTACTTCAGACAAGACGAACATGCATAGCAACTCACATGATATTCAACAAAAGTGTGACAGTTGATGGCATCCCCAGAAACATGGTTACCGCTCAGCAAGCAACTTATAAGAAATAAGATACATAGGCAACATATTCTTTACCACAATAGTTTTTAAGCTACTTTCCCATGAGCTATGTATTGCAAAGTTAGTCTGCTTAGTACAGGTGGAGGTTAGCAAAAGACTGGGAGCGACCAACTAAGAGAGCAATGACGGTCATAATCATGCAGAGCGACAAAGCAATATTGAATCAGGCATGGAAGATATATCGCTACTCAGAAATAAAAGATCATCAAGGCTTGACAGACTTTCTTTACAGTCTTAAATATGCATGAGCATACGCCAAGTCAATCAAAATAAATTCTCGAAGGAAGATATTACTAAACCATACCACATCATAGGCAAACAAATCAAGTTGGTACTCAAATAACACATTGGGAATCCCCCAGCTATTTGAGACTAACCATAGGAAAACATGAATTACTAAGCTCCATTATGCACATAGCATCTTTATCATAGACATATCAACCAATGCAACAGAAGCAAACTCTCTTAATAAGGTGAACATGGTAATTAAAGAGAGTTCAAGCAACCAACTAAACAAAAGCTCTTTGAAAAGATAAGCATGAATACTAAGAGCAGAGCATGATAGTAGCTATTAAAAGACAAATAACACACACAGCAAAGATAGACATGAAAATTCTATGTTATGTTCTAGGTAGAAGTGGAGCGTGTTTCTCTCCCACATAAAGAACGCTGAGTTCTGACTCGTTATAAAAAACTAAAAAGAAAACTAAAAGCAAGACGCTCCAAGCATAGCACATAACACATGAAGTGATAAAAATATAGCGGAACGAAAGACGAACTGATAATGTTGATGGAGAAGGGGATGCACAGGGGCATCCCCAAGCTTAGACGCTTGAGTCTCCTTGAGTATTTCTTGGGGGCGCACGGGGGCATCCCCAAGCTTGAGCGCTTGACACTCCTGAATCTTTTTATCATCTTCCCTCGCACACTTGAAAACTCCCTTCATACATAACTCATCATAATCTGATTAGCGAGGTTAGTACCCTTAATAAAATAATTGTTCCTTGCTGGAAATAATGATATTCTTGAAGGTCTACTGTTTCTCAAGATTGCCAGAAGGTTTTTGCAAAGAAAAAGCAAGCTCTTGGTTTGCAAAATGAAGGAAAAGCAAAACAGGACAGAATTTGTGAAAAACAGAACAGCAGGTAGTAATTGATTTGTTGGGGCACTTCTGCAACTCAAATAAAAAAACTCAGAACAGACGCACGAAAGACAATTATATAGAGAACGTTGTCGAAAAAATTCAGACCAAAAAGATGATCTGGTGATTTTATACGAATTTTTCTATCCAAGGACAGAATCTGTTTCCTGGACAGCACCTCACAACTTTTGAACTTTCTAGCAATCAGAGGCTATACTTGGCACAAATATGAAAAGCAAAGATACAATGATGATGCTACAGTAGTAAACAACATCAAGACACAACAAAAGCAAAATATAAAAATTTATTCATGTGGGCTGCCTCCCAAAAGCGCTTTCTTTTATGCCTTTAAGCTAGGCATAATGCATATAGATCAAGTTTTATCAAGAGTAAAAGAATAGCTAGGCCGTACAACGGACTCAAAAGGTAACTTGATCTTCTTTCGAGGGAAGTGTTCCATCCCTTTCTTGAGAGGAAACTGAAATTTTATATTACCCTCTTTCATGTCAATGATAGCACCAACGGTGCGTAAAAAGGGACGTCCCAAAATAATTGGACATGAAGGATCACATTCAATATCCATAATAGTGAAATCAACGGGAACATAATTATCATTGACAACAATAAGAACATCGTCGATCCTCCCCAAAGGTTTCTTTATGGAAGAATCAACGAGACGAACACCAAAAGAACAAGAATCATAAGGTTTCAATTTAAGCATATCATATAGTCTTTTGGGCATAACAGAGGTACTAGCACCAACATCACATAATGCATAACAAGAGAAGTCATTCAACTTAATTTTTATCATAGGATCCCAACCATCTTCTAGCTTTCTAGGTATGGAGGCTTCTACTCTAAGTTTCTCCTCCCTAGCTTTGATGAGAGCATTAGTGATATGCTCTCTGAAGGCAAGGTTAAGCGTGCTAGTGCGGGGATCTCTAGACATCTTGTGAAGGAATTCAATAACTTCGGTAAGAGTGCAATTATCAAAATCAAGGTCATTAGCATCAAGTAAAGTGGTAGTGGTGTCCTTTAGGTTCACTTGTTTGGTAGTTTCTATAGTCATAGCATCACCATTAATAGGTCGAATGGGACCAGGAGTACATTGGGTGCTAAGAGTTTGAACATCCTCAACAACTTGGATAGTAGCAACAGTGTGGTGGGTAGGAAGGCTCTTAATTCTCTCTTCTTCCTCCCTTTCTCTAGCCCATCTCTCTTTAAGTTTAGCCATCATTCTAATGTTTTCATTAATTTCCACTTGAGTAGCATTTATAGGAGTGACTTCCCTCTCCTCAAGAGGAGAAGTTTTAATTTTTAGCAATTTTACCTCATTGGCTAAATGGTCTACCTTAAAAGAAAGATCATCTAGTTTATGTAGTTTTTCTTCTACACTCTTATTAAAGGCTTTTTGGGTAGTGATGAAATCTTTAAGCATAATCTCTAGTTCAGTACTGGAGTTTTTGGTACTAGGATAAGCATTGTTGTTCCCATAAGAATTAGTGGGGAACGGTCTAGGATTGTTACCAAAATTACTCCTATAAGCATTGTTGTTAAAATTGTTTCTAGATATAAAGTTCACATCTACTTGTTCTTGAGCAATCAAAGAATTTAAAGGTACATCACGAGGATCAACAGAAGATTGCTTCGAAAGTAGAGACATGATCAAGTCAACTTTTTCATTTAAGGAGGAAATCTCCTCGACAAAGTTTACCTTCCTACCTGTTGGAGCGCGTTCGGTGTGCCATTGGGAATAGTTGGTCATCATCTCATCGAGAAGTTTTGTGGCAGCACCAAGTGTAGTTGACATAAAAGTTCCTCCCGCGGCCGAATCTAACAAGTTCCGCGAGGTAAAGTTCAAGCCTGCATAAAAAGTTTGGATAACCATCCAAGTAGTCAAACCGTGAGTAGGGCAGTTCTTGATAAGAGATTTCATACGTTCCCAAGCTTGGGCAACGTGTTCATTATCCAATTGTTTAAAATTCATTATGTTACTTCTAAGTTGGATAATTTTAGCAGGTGGATAGTATTTTCCGATAAAAGCATCTTTGCATTTGTCCCATGAATCTATGCTATTTCTAGGCAAAGACTGAAACCAAATTTTAGCTCCTCCTCTCAAGGAGAAAGGAAAAAGCTTAAGCTTAACAATATTACCATCTATTTCTTGGTACTTTTGCATATCACAAAGTTCAACAAAGTTGTTTAAGTGTAAAGCAGCATCATCTCCAGCACCGGAGAATTGATCTTTCATGACTAAGTTCAGTAAAGCAGGTTTAATTTCATATGAAGGTGCTGAAGTGGCAGGTGTAGTGATAGGTGTGCTGATAGAGTCATCGTTGTTGTGACTAGTGAAGTCACACAACTTGGTGTTCTCGGTGGAACCCATAGTAGCAAGCAAGCAAGATAACTATTTTTGTGATTTTCGATAAAAGGTACTAAAGCAAAAAACTGAAAGGTAAACTAACAAGACTAAAAAGCAAAGGTAAAAGATAGCATGCAACTCCCCTATCCTGAAGAGTGGAGATCCCCGGCAACGGCGCCAGAAAAACTCCTTGATGGGCCTCTAACCCCTCGTTGGTTACCCAAAGTGGAAGGTGTGAGATGCAGTGTTGTGGAAGTTTTTCCCTTAGCAAAGATGCCAAGGATCGAATCCCCAGAGAGTCCTAGGTTCAACAAGTAGGTGTCAACTGCTAACAGCGCCAGATATTAGCAATCAACGTGGACCTGCACACAGATACAAATAACTTTGCTCCCAACGAGTACAAAGAGGTTGTCAATCCCTCCGGCCTTGTAGTTCACAAAGGATTAAACACAAATGATAGTAGTGATAGATAATGTTTGCAATAGTAAGTAAAAGCGAAAAGTAAATAGCGAATGTGATCAATGATGGTAATATGGACCGGAGTCTCATGATGTTCACTAGTGATGTCTCTCTCCCAAAAGACGATAAAACAGCTATGTGAGGTAAACGAATTACAGCTGGGCAATTGACAGGACCACGAACGCAAACCAATGCTGACTACATTGCAAGAAAGGTTGAGGTTCAAAGCATGGGCGGTACGCCAAAGTAAGTAGACCGAAATCCATCAATATCTACTACTAATCATCCACCTTGAGACATCTATCCAGAACATCTCGCTGGTATTAAGTTGCGAGTCCCACCCATAGTGTAAACTCAATGCAACAGACAACTGCATTAAAAGAACTTTGCGTAAAGTAAACAATGCTTGCACCCGCGGGCACAAGCACCGTTGTTTTCCCCCTTGTGGCAATAGCACATCCCCTAGACTCATGTTTCTGTCACTCAAGCTAGTCATCGAGGGGCATGAACCCACAATCAAGCATAACGTTCCCTCTTGGAGTCACTACGTATTACTTGGCCAAAGCAATAAATAACAACGGAGAACATGCAAGAATTACTTACGAACATAAATATAAAAGGGGTAGATCAAATATATTACTCAAACACAATCTGAACATAATCTCATAATCCATCGGATCCCAGCAAACTCATCATAGCAACAGCACAAGGATTACATATGTGCCTCGATCATGTAGGGCAGCTCACAAGGACTAATTAGTGAAGCACAAGAACGGGAGGAGAACATCACATAGCTACTGGTCATGGACTCATGGTCCAAGGGAGACTACTCACAACTCATCCGGGAGGCGTCCATGGTGGTGGAGAGGCTCCCGATGGTGATCCTCCCCTCCGGCACGGTGCCGGGAAGAGTTCTCCTGGTGCTCCCGATCTTGGAAGCGGCGGTGGCGGCGGAACAGAGATGAGATCGTGAAAAAGATTTCCCGTCTCGAGGGTTTCGGAGGACGCTCTAAATATATGCCGAAGGGGGGCACCAGACGGGGCTCGGGGGGCCCAGGCGCCCCCCGGCGCGGCCCAGGGGGGGGGGGCGCCGCCAGGGCGCCTGGAGCCCTGGTGCCCCCCCCGGCTGTCCTTCGGGCGCACGATAGGTTCTGGAACGCTGATTTTTTATATAATTTTTCTGGATTTTTCCTGGCAGTTCTCGTAACGTGAAAACCTGAAATACAAAAACAGCCGAAAACAGAAACTGGCACCGGGGTGCACTGGATTAGTAGGTTAGTCCAAATATGATCAAAAGTGTATGGAAGTGTATAAATATCATAGCAATATCACCCAAAAGTGGCATGGAGCAAGCAGAAATTATAGATACGTTTTGGACGTATCAAAAGGCACGCTTGGAAGGGACTCAATAATATGCAGGGACGGATATTCTTGGTCTCAAGCACACTACATAGTTCTACAGAACTCTACATTAGTGACCCCGTATATCGATGAACACAAGAACAGTCTGCGCTCCAAACACCCGGAGCAGTGCGACGACTGGATTACATGTGAACACATCAGGACTTTCAGCAGTTGGTTGGAAACACGTCTCAGAGGTGACAACACTGTTTGTGATGAGTTGTACTTGTTGTCCAGGGGACCATCTTCGACTGTATTGATTTACAAAGGATACGAGATAAATGGGAATACATTTTACACGATTGTCCAAGATCAAAAGAGCACCAACCAAAACAGCGGTGTCCGCTTTGATGCAACAACTGAGAGAGGAAAGGACACATATTATGGTTACATAGTGGACATATGGGAACTTGACTACAGACATGATTTTAAGGTCCCTTTGTTTAAGTGCAAATGGGTCAATCTGTCAGGAGGCGGGGTACAGGTAGACCCACAATACGAAATGACAACAGTGGATCTGAAAAATCTTGGATACACTGACGAACCATTCATCCTAGCCAATGATGTGGCACAGGTTATCTATGTGAAGGACATGTCTACCAGACCGAGAAAAAGAAAAGATAAGGAAGCGAACACATCATACGATGAGCCAAAGCGCCACATAGTTCTTTCAGGAAAAAGGGACATCCTGGGAGTGGAGGTCAAGACAGACATGTCTGAAGATTATGAAAAGTTTCATGAAATTCCTCCCTTCAAAGTCAAGGCTGACCCAAGCATCCTGATAAACGATGAAGATTATCCATGGTTACGGCGCAATAAGCAAATGACACAAGCGAAGAAAAAGTGAAGACTTTTTTGGCAACTATTATGATGATACCATGCCAACTTTGTAACAAACGAGTATGATACCATTGTCCGTTTGTACTATTCAAATTTGCACTAACAAAAAGTTTGTAATTGGTTTTACCAGAAAGAATTAAAAAATAAAACAAAAAACAAAAAAAATAATGCAGAAAACAAAAAAACTTGCAAAAAAATAGCAACAATAAGTATTTTGTTGTAAGTAGAAACAAAATAAAATAAATAAAGCAACAAAGAAAACAAATAATTTCAAATTTAAACTATTCAAATTTGAATACTACTTGCACTAACAGGAAAAAATAAAAAAAATTGGGCGCTGCTCAGTGAGCCTGCAAGGCATACAGCCCAGGATGCATCTGGACTATAAGGCCCAGCAAGCTCACAGGGCAGCGCGCAGAGTTAGGCCCAGAAGCCTGCAATTGAGAGGAGTTCGAGTGGGTGGGCGCAGCAGCGCTTATAAACCACACCCGAGCTCCCTCAACTAGCGCGGTGGGACTAAACATCCCACCGCACCGCGCCAGCACAGGGATTTGGTCCCGGTTGGTGGCACCAACCGGGACTAAAGGGTGGCATTAGTCCCGGTTGGTGGCTCAAACCGGGACTAATACCCCCCCTTTAGTCCCGGTTGCTGCCAACAACCGGGACTAAAGGCCCCTCCTTCCCGCCCTTTGGGTTGCTGAAAAGGGACCTTTAGTCCCGGTTAGTGGCAGCAACCGGGA